>JANIIF010000007.1:1200000-1662353 GCA_024604135.1 Cladosporium velox | reverse complement strand
ATTTAGCCCCGTCGAAGTATAAGCTATATACTTCTCTTAATAGAGACTCTATAGTATCGATGATTTTCCGGAGCTTACTCTCGCCTTCTAATAATAGTAGGGCAATTACTACCTTAATTTCGTCCTTCTTTAGCTAAGCGATATGTTTAATAATGCCTATCTCTCTAAGCTAGGGTACTATAGCTAATCGATAGTTATCGAAGCCCTATACGACATTTGTAGCTTCTATAAGATCGGTCGCTATCTTCTTAATATCTTCTTTTTATACTTAGAAGAAAAGATACTTTTGATTCTCGATATACTCTTTATTAGTATTAGGGCGAATTATAGCGACTTCAAAATACCTCTACTAAGTTATGACTTTAAAAAATCGTTAATAAGCACGATTCGGTACCTATATCTTATTAGCTATATAAAGCTATTTCGCGCGCGTATTACTACCTCGCTTTTGCTAGTTAACCTAGCTATGTTTCTACTTATAGTACTCCCGTATTAGCCGTAACGTTCGGTAAATATAAGTGTAGGCCGAAAGATCGCTAGCCTATTAATATCGAAGACTATCAAAATATACTAGGAGACTATTTATAGGAGCGTCTATTAAATCCGGATAGATAATATCCCCGTATACGTAAGTAAGGTTAGGAGAGGTTATAACTCTAGAGACAAAGTTATAGCGCTACTATATACTAAGGTATCTATAGTATACTTATATATATATTGCTAGCTACGAAGGTACAATTATATATTAGCACTTACTATAAACGAGGATTTTATATCGAGGATTAATTTCGAAGTGGTCCTAGAAATCTATACTTAAAAAGATAAGAAGAAGTAATAGGCGAAATTATATTCTCGACTTATATTCTCTAGAGAGCTATAGATTTTTGATAAAAATCGTAGTCTCCCTACGTATAATAGAAAAGAGCGTATCGCAATATCGCTTTAGTATAGAGTAGATAAGCTATTACCGCTAGTGGTTAGGGTATACTATAAAGAGCGCTAGATTTATCGCTAGCTACAATTATAGTATATACATTACTATCGATTTATCGTACTATCGTTATATATAAGGATCCGAAATTTGAGGAGTAATAAGAATTATATTATTTTAGATTATAGTCAAATTTTGAGTATTACTAGATTACTTAAAAGTAAAGGCTTCGACTCTACTAAAGCAAAGGCTTCGACTCGGTCGTAGTTTCCTAACCCTAAAATTTGTATAGGGTTTCAAAGGCTTCGACTCGAAGCCCTCGTCTTCTAATAATAGAGTTATTATTTATAACGTAACTTAATTAGTATACTACTTAGACCTTCTTCCTAACTCTAAAATACTTAGCACCTCGTTCTACGTTTATATACTAAGTATACCCTATTATAACTAGCCTAGACTTATATAAAAGGAATACGATCCCTATTAGCTTATATCCGACGCGCTCCTATATTATCTTCGTAGCGTCGTCGATCCTATAGACCTCGCGATAGTTAAGTTTGAACTCGCTAAGAACATAGCTTCCGTAGGTAGTAAGACTAGCAATTATCAGTATATAGATTATCCCTAGGATCATACTAAGAGAATCGAAGGCACCTAGTACCGAAAGAACGCCTAACCTAATTTGGCATTTCATTATCAAGACTGAGGTTCTAATCTATCCGACCTATAGTAGGATAAAATCATCAGTATCATCTCCGGGAAGTGAGAATGTATCAATGGCATCCGACCTATCAAATCCAACTTACATTGCGATAATTAGGGCCATCTTCGGTCATTTCACCGAAAACAGCATCATGACTGGCGCCACTCTCCTGTACGATCTCTCCTTTGACCTCGGAACAAACAGTGTTCAAAGAATCAGGATCCTCAGCTCTATGCTTCTCAAAGTTGCTTGTCATGTTGTACCGGCTCAGAGGTATGGGTACACGAATAAACAGAAGTATAACAGATGGTGAAGACAAAGCTCTCAGTCCATAGTAAGGTCAACAAGTTATATATTACGATACGAGGCTCGCTCCGCCCAGCCGCCAGCTCCACAAACTCCAGACTCCCAATGCCTGGCTCGTCTACCAAGTCAGGCGGGGATGTGGCGGGGTCGTTTATCTTAGTCACATTCTGTCGATAAGCTCCGGTCGGAGGGAAGGACATCAGGCAAGTGACTCTCTCCTGGCTAGGGACGTCGGTGGCTTCGACGGGCTTCCATGCCGTGCGACTCTCAATCTTTGGCTTCGCACGCAATATTCTTGTCAACGATTTTAGTCGATTTGAAACAAAGGTCCGTTGCTGCATTTTTTTGGCGATCGAACTCCTGAAGACGTGTCGACAAATTCTACGGCGACGAACATGGGCTGAGTTCTCACATCTTGCGTTGCCCCTCTGTCAACCAGAACAAGCGCTGACCAGGAGAAACCTTAAAATCACATTTACCATTATTCATAGCCGAACAACGCTGAAATCATGCAAACACGACACGGAGTTCCACATATAATCACGGATTCCGTGTCTCCGCGATGACGCTTGGCTGATACTTTAAGCTTTCTTTGATGTGACGAATAGCTGATCATAGTTCACACAGATAGGACTGCTAGTGATATCCCCGCGGGCTGGATTGAGGCGAATTGGTCATGTCAACTACGTCCCGATTGAAAATGCCGCCGGTCGTCGGCAGCAGTAGGCCTTCAATCTACAAAACTCGCCGTGCCATGTTCGACGAAAAAGTCGCGCTTGGCCATTGCTTTGATAGACATCTGCAGGTAGCGATCAATAGAATTTGGCTATATCCGAAGTCCAGACATATGGTTCTCGTGGACACGAGGGTACATCCAATGGCACTAATCTAGTGCTGTATAACCTTGAGCATCATCTGCGTGGTCGATGCCAACAAAGACAATCGACCATACATTCATCGCACGACGATCATAAGGTGATGATCGTTGCAATGTCCACATCTTCAGGCGAGTGAGACTCCCGGTGCTGTCGACAACGTCTAGATGGGTCGCCAACCAGCTTGTCCATCGATCGCTCTTGGTGATTCCGTCTTCCATTTCATCGAAGCCGAGGACAAGAACTTTTTAGGAAGCTAAATCAGTTTGTAAATACTGCCGCTGAACATACCATTCGCTCATCGTTGCAGGACTTGGCTACCAACGAATACACGATCGAGATACTCTATCTTCCACGATTCACTTTCCTTGATAGGAGGCGTCTCGAGCACGGTGCATCGTACACCCCTGTATATTCTGAATGCGATGACCTCAAATCCAGAGGAGGCGTAGCAGCAGAGCTTTGTGACAGTATCTAGATGGAGGATGTATCCCGGGATAGAGGTGTCAAGCAGAAGTTTGCCGCAACAGTCAGCGAAAGAAAAAAAAGGCAAGTCGAACTGTTCCAGGAATTTCAATATCAATCGCAGTTTCGTCCTGTTCAATGACAAGCGAAGCCACCTTTGGTAAGTCGCAATGCGTATTATAGTCGCTTACAAGAAGCTGTCAGACGCCTCAACAAAATCAGTTCCGGCTTTTAGGTGGTCAAGGCGATCGAGAAATGAAATGTTTGAGACGGGGATCATGTAACAATGTCTGTATATACGCACCAACGTGGCGATGTCAGAACTCTTGGTAACATCGAGTACATCAGATCACCCACATGAGGCCACCGCAGCTCGAGGAGATCTTGCTCGGATGCCTCGTGGCCAATGCACTTTGCATCACCTATCGTAAACACCAATCGATATTCAAAGTGGCTGAGACCATTTTGCGTAATCGAACTAAAGTACAGTGTGGGTGACTGGGTCTGTTGGGGCCAGTCCCTCAAGTCAAAATACCGACAGATACGCTGGGTAGGAATAGATCACAGCTTCGCCTGACAGCACTCGTTTCCAGTAGCTTCCTCTGTGAACAGAACACTCTTGTTCTTCTCTTGAGTTGATGGAGCTACGTCCAAGCCTGGATTACCGGTGAAGAAATTCACAGGCTTCAAAGACACCATCATCTTCTCGTTCGGCATGACAGGCCAATCTTCGATCCTTGGGTTGTGCGTCGAGCCAAAAGTGTGCCATACCACGATGTCGCTGTTCCTCACGGATGTCAATTCAGGCTTGTTAGCCGCAGCGCGCTTGCCGATGGCGGATGCGATACCTTCGCCACCTGGCGACTGCATGGTGTACTTGCCAGACGGGAAGTGATCGTCATCCTGGTACCGTGTCACCCACACCGCGTGTTGGCCAAACTCTGAGCGCTTCGCATGGAAGGAATCTGGGTGAGCTAACAACATCTGACTGTAAGCTGGCAGCAGCTTGAACCCAACAGGCGTTTTCGTGATCGAGTTCGTGACGTTCTCATTGACAATCTTGAAGGCACGATTTTTGGTGAAGTCGAGATCGTGTCCTCCCTCATGCTCGATCGTGGTCTGCTCAGAGACGTAGCCAACGCCGTAGGGGTTGCTTGGATCGTTGGCTGGAATGGGCTTGGACTCCTCCACGACCAGCGAATTCGAGTGCCCATCAATGGCTGGATCGATGCGCAGTGAGAAAAGGTGTTGGTGGTATGGTGCTAGCACTCCGGGCGCGACATGTGTGCCATAAGGAACCTTCTCTTTGGTGTCGAGGCTGACGGGCACAGTCGACAGGATACCTGTTGCGCGCACCTCGAAAGAAATCGTTGCGTCTTGGCCAAAGTGGAAGGCGAAGATGTACTCGTAGTTGCTGACTGTAATGATAGTCTGCAGAACAAGGATGCGGGAGCGAGTCACGACAGCGTTCTGCGTGCGAAAGTTTGTGTGCTTCCAGAGAATACCATCGTCCTGTTCGTGGCAGCACACTACATTGGGCATCTTGACTGGCTCTCCAGTCGAGTCATTGTGCCATGCGTCGAAGTACTTGATGGTTCCTGCAAGCAATGTCAGTTCTCTCATTCATGTTGGAAGCTTCAGCAGATTGCGCCAACGTACCTAAACAATCACACCCGAGACTCAGGTTGTTCGCGTTGATGCCAGCTCCATCATTACCGAGATCAAAGGCAGCTTTGCGTGGGTAAGGAGCACGTGGGTCTCCGTATGGTACAAACATCTCTGCCAGCGATAGCCTGTAAAACAGGCTTCTGTTGTCGTAGCATATGTTGTGGAGTGTGAGTCCTTCGCGATAGTTGAACCCGACTCTGAAGCTCCACTTTTCCCAATCGATGCGATGTCCTTTCACTTGGAAGGAGGGGCCCTCGGGCTGAACAACTTGGTATGGCTTCGTCGTAGTGCGAGGGCTCGGCCGCAGGTCAGGGTGATACTCGCTCAAAGAGGCGGGGTGCACTCTGCGGGTGTCGAACGGGCGCTGCTCGGTGTGTATGTGTTCATCGACTTTGGTGGGCAGCCTGTATACTTTCGTAACCTCAAGCCTCTCCGACACCTCCGCACACAGATCGAGAGGGTAGGCGTAGTAGTTTGCGTCTGGGTGCTCAAGCAAACGAAGGTAGAACCAGCACTGAAAGCATGATTAGCGAAACTCGAAGAAGCGCAAAGCTTCGCATGCCACTTGTGCAGACTCGAACGTACCATGGTCACTCGTTGAGACATGTCATTCTCTCCGTCAGTAGCATAAGCCCACGGTTCGATCACAACCGTCGAGCCGGCGGGTAGGTCCAGTGTACGAATCTGCTTTTGGATCTCGTCGTTGGCTCGAGCAGCCTTCTCAACCTTTTGCATATATGCCGAGTCGATGTATGAATGCTTGCCTGGCTGATGCTGTTTCGCCACCACCTCATTTCGGTCCAGGTCGACTACTAGCTCGAAGAGGTCGTTGGCAAGGCGGCCTTCAAGCACAACTTCCACGCGCGCGCATCGAGCAGGTGCTGGGCCTGTGACCTGTTTGCGGTTCTCCTTGTCCAGGAAGCTGATCATCGAGCTCTTGCGAGGTTCTTGCAGAGTGACCACGCGGAAGTCTGGCTGGTGGCGGCCGAAATGAGGTCTGACGATCTTGGAGGCCCTGGAGATCTCCTCTGGAGTCAAGGGGTCGAGAGGGTGACGCATGGTTGTGTCGGGCGAAGAACGAGTCGCTGGGTGATAGATTGTATGTCACTGTCGAGCAGCAACGGCACAAGTTGGTACGGATGCTAGAGTACACTTGATGGGCACGAGGGTGGACAAACGATGGTGGTGGAGCTGAACAGGTCGAAAGAACTTGCGGGAGTGAGGATTTATAGCTTACCCGTGGAGGACTGCTGGTGCAGGAGATGGTAGAGCCCAGTCAGACTGATGCTCTTGAAAACTTTCCGTAGCTCTCACTGATGTAAGGTAAGAGTGCCAAAAGTCCTACCTCCAAAGGCAGCACGGCCGACTGGCGGCGTTGAGTGCTCGCAGATCACACCTCCAAAGGTAAGGCGCGTAGGTGGCAGCGCGCAACACGTAAAGCATGCGGCAAGTACGTACGCCGATGCGTCGGCCACAGTGAATGTCTGTGTCATGGTGTGTCTCGCTCTCGCGAGTACCATCCTTTAGAGGTTACGGTCCCATCCAGCATCAACTTGGGACTTGGTAAGAAAGCGCAGGGTCGGACTCCTGCCCTGCCCTGGATGCAAAGTTGAGTCGGCCTCCGTGATTTCCGTGCAAAGAAGCGGGCAGAGTGGGGACGGAACACGGTGATGTTGGCAGGGAAAGCCTCCCCACAGCCGTTCGCATACGAAGGACTCATTTCCTCTATACCTCCAAAGGCAACTTATGAGACAGATCAGTCGCACCGAGACTAGAGCAGCCGGATGGCGCGAGCATGACGGCCTTGGCGATAGAGTGTCACTCACGCGTACTGCCCGGTGCGTTTGTATGACTGGGTATCGGATGCCATCGCGAAAGCATGTTCTCCCCGAGCTTTACCGAAGGCGCAATCTGTCAGATTGGACAAGTGCTACATTCGAATTGATAAAGGAGTCCGTGATCCTGCAGGTCGCAGAGAGGCTCTGAAGCACAAAGCTTTTTGATCGCAGCAACTCTGTACACTATCGCTGACCAGTCATGTCGAGAGAACTACCTTTCCACGTAAGTGACCCTAGTATCGACTTGTCTTATGCAGCGCAATGACACAATCTCGCTGCTATAGCTGGACGATCCAACACTGCTCCACGAGAACGCACTCTTGAGAGGAAAATGGGTTCAATCGATCAGCCAAGAGAGATTTGACGTCGAGGGTATGCCCACTTCAGCTATTCCTTTCAGTTTCACAGACATTAATGCATGTCTAGACCCGGGTACTGGCCAAGCCTTTGCAACTTGCCCGATCAACAAGGCTGCCGATGTTGACGCGCACGTACGGACCTCTCATGAGGCTTTCCAGCACTACTCCCACGTGAACCCACGCCAGCGAGCCAAGTGGCTTCTCAAATGGCACGATCTGATCACCAGCGCTCGCGAAGATATTGCCAAACTTCTGGTGTACGAGACAGGAAAGCCGCTGGTCGAAGCAAGAGGAGAAGTCGACTATGCCTTGGGTTTCGCCTGGTGGTTTGCCGGCGAGGCGGAGAGGATCAGAGGCTCCATCGCGATTCCATCAGTCTCCGAGCGACGGACGTTCGTCATCAAGCAGCCAATCGGCGTGAGCGTGGCTCTTGTGCCTTGGAACTTCCCTGTTGCCATGGTCATCCGCAAAGTCGCTGCCGCGCTGGCAGCCGGATGTACTATGATCGTCAAGCCTTCTCCGGAGACACCGTTCACCGTGCTAGCTCTGGCAGACCTAGCACTGCGCGCAGGATTCCCACCGGGAGCTTTGAACATCATCACCACGGACAATGCAAACACACCGTCAGTCAGCGAGGCTCTTTGCAAGCATGCGCTTGTGCGCAAGGTGACCTTCACTGGCAGCACGAACATTGGCAAGCTCATAGCCAGACATTGCAGTGTTGGATTGAAGAAGGTGACACTGGAACTTGGCGGCAACTGCCCTTTCATCGTGTTTGACGATGGAGATCTTGACAAAGCAGTCGCTGCATTGATGGTCTTGAAATGGCGTACTGCGGGTCAAGCCTGCACTCATGCAAACAGAGTGTATGTACAGAGCGCAGTATATGATCGCTTCGCAAGTCTTATGGTCGAGGCTACACGCAATCTCCGCGTCGGTCACGGAATCGACTCCTCAACCACCATGGGACCTCTGACCACCTCCAAAGGCATCGAGAAGATGGAAAGCCACATCCGCGACGCCAAAGCTAAAGGCGGAAAAGTCCTTTGCGGTGGAGCTCGCGTTCGCGAGCTCGATGGCTACTTTTTCCAGCCAACCATCATCTCCGACATGACTTCTGACATGCTGACCACGAAGGAGGAGATCTTTGGCCCCCTTCTTGGGCTCTACAAATTTGATACGGAAGACGAAGTTGTCAAACTCGCCAACGATACATCCATGGGCCTTGCGTCTTACTTCTTCACCAACGACGTAAGCCGCAATTGGAGGCTTTTGGAGAGACTCGAAGCCGGTATGATTGGCATGAATACAGGTTCGTTGTAATTCCCAAAGAGATCCATGCAGGCGCTCAAATCACATACTAACCTGAGCATAGGCAATTCATCCGCAGCAGAGACGCCTTTCGGCGGCATCAAAGAGTCGGGTTACGGCAAAGAAGCTGGAAAAGACGTCGCCATCGAGGAATACTTGATCACCAAGTCAGGAACTCTTACAGTTAGCGCTCTCTCCAAGCTTTGAGTGACCAGTTGGGCAACGATGATATTGCGGCTTGTTTCCAAGATTTACTGACAAGAAAATGGGCTGTGCGACACGTGTGGCTTGCCAACTACTGTTTTCGAGGCCAACCTTCCACACAACTCTGTTGTTGCGCGCTCCATCAACTCGCTACCAACATTCTTTGTTTCTTAGGTCGTGCAGATTGTAGTCTAACGAAGCGTTATGTATGACCGACGAACGATTCTTGGCTGATACATGCATGTACAAGATGGTCTTACTAGGGTCGTGCCCTAACACCTGCGACGAAGCTCGAGATTGATGAGATCCAACCGAGCGGGGTCAAAAGCCGGAGATTGTGGCGATCTCCGTCTTAATTGCTTGCAGTTCCGTCCTCTTCCTCTCTCCGTGCTCTCCATGCCGCAAGACTCGTTACCCGCAATCGCTGCCATGGATGCGCCTTCTCAGCCACGCCAGCGGCAAGCATGTGAAGCATGTAGGCGCAAGAAGGTCAAGTGTCCAGCGGAAAGACCCGTTAGTACACGTCGCCCCATCCAACCAGTCACGTACAGATTGACTCAGCTGTTTTGCAGGTTTGCTCGTTCTGTTCACGCCTCAATCAGCAATGTACGTACCAGCGCAGAAGTGCGATGGCACAGTCACAGAATACTCCACGGAATAGAGTCAATAAATCGTAGGGACTCACGACCAATCTCGTAATGCCAATCCTTATTCATTCCTCCCAGAGCCGCTCGCTCAAACAAGCCGTCTGATGACAGGATCGAGAGACTGGAGTCTCAGGTGCAGGATCTTCTGCGGTGAGTGTGGGAGTGTGTCATGCTGTCTATTGGTAGGTATTGACGTATCTTTATTTCTGCGCAGATTGCTGCCAGGCGGTGTCGATAATGTCAGGCCTCAAGGAGAGAGAGACGAGGACGAATTCTCAGCTTCTTCTCAGACTCCATTGCGACAGTCGACTCTCTCTCTTCCCCGCGACCCTCCACCGATTCTAGGGACACGGTATGGCCCTTTTCCTGCTGGTTCTACGATACTGCTTACACCAAAATATAGGTCTACTCCCGATAGAGACATGCTGAATCATCTCAAAGAGGTGTATTACTCCAGGATACACCTTCAGCCACTGCCTTTGTTGGATCCGGAGGATCTGGAGCAGCTCATTGAGATGCGATCTCGAGAATATCTCATGAACAGCTTTTGCGCGCTGACAGTCTTGTTCTCTGAGGGTGGCTATCATGGCGAACAGAGATTGGCATTTGCTCAAGAACATGCCGACTCAGCACGTAATGTGGTGAATTCTTTAGCTTCGGAGGCGTCTTCTCAGCCAGATGTACTCCAAGCTTTGTGTCTGTTGGCCTTGTATGACATGAAGCGTACGTGACAACCCAACCCAAGGGCGCATTGTTCGGACTGACACTACTGATAGTCGAGAATTGTGCGCGTGCATGGATGTCCATCGGGGCAGCCATTCGGTTGCAGGAACTACACGATCTATCTTCATGCGGCTCGACATCGGCACCGTCCCATGGACAATTTGAGGCGCGCCTATACTGGTGTGTCTTTGTATTGGGTAGGATGTTCTACCCGCAAAGGTCAGGCTCGCCTGCTATTGAATACAAACCCGCTTGTCCTCCAAGCACACCAGTCCCATCAACTCAGTCGATTGTCATACAAAACAGTCAAGCCGCCGCCAGCAATCTCGATGGCGTTGGGGATGACACGCCGGATCTTGGGATAGTCGCGTATGCTTTTGAGTGGGTGTCACTATGGGACAGCTTGGCTTCGTGGCTACACCAACTCAGACTCGGTAAGAACGAGGTTCCTTGGGTGGCTGGCTCAGATTATCTGGCACTCAATGTGACCATGTTTGAGACGGAAGCCAAGCTACATCCACGGCACTTGATGCGTTACAACTGTTTCTTACAACGCAAACCAGAGGAACTGCGCCAACAATCCACTTACTGGAAGCCATGGCTACTCATGCAAATCATCTCTCATTCACTGCCAGCAATACTGAACCATCCATTCGTTCATACGGTAGCCTTGCGCCAAGGGAAACACGCCAGAGCACAATCACGGCACTTCTTACAACAAACAGTGGACCAAGCGCTTTTCCACTCCGGCTGGGTTTTCCGCCTAACTGAGTCGTGGATCAATCTTGGAGTGGAAAGCAGCGACCCACTTGTAGGTTTCCTTGTGGCTGCTGTAGCCACGATTCCTCTTCTGTTCCAGTATGCCCCAGACGAAAATGTGTCAAAGCAAGCTAAAGAGGACTTGGCCCGCTCAAAAAGGTTCCTCAGCAGCATGGGCTTGAGATGGCCGCACATTGCTCGAAAGGTATTGTGCAATACATGTCTGCAGGGCTGTAGATTAGATACTGACACTTGTTGTATAGCTGGAGACCTTGGAAGCATTACAATCTATCACTGAAACTCCCCCCAACAATGGTCCAGGAACAACCGATCACAGCGTCGCAATCAGCTTTCACCCGGCGCTTCTATGGGAGCTCCTTGTTCCCACTTTCCATCGCGACGCGCGATCGAGTTTCGCCAGTCCTTCGACTACTGCGCGAGGTCCACGCGGTTGGGACGCTGATTCGCAAATGAATGTGACTTCCCAATTCGCCTGCCCTCCGGTCAGCGATAGGGATCCCGGCATTGTCGATAGCAATCTCACAATGAATGAGCAATACAGGGGCTTTGAGGTACCTAACACATTGATGGGGGACATGGAGCCAGTCTTGTTGGATGATCTGTTCCCAGTATTTCCAGACTACGGCATTGACTGGCCTCATGATGGCTACAACATATAGCACGATTTATTCGCAGCGCCCTCAAGTGGCGGAGTACTTGTCGTCCGGGAAACTGGATCCATGGAGCCCGACGCTTGCACATTGTTACACTATGGAGCACTAGCTATTATACCGCAAGTCCCCGACGCCCGAAGTTTCATTCTTGAGGCTGTCGGCAGAGGTCTCCAGCAATCGCAACAAAAGAATCCAACAATTGTCGCACCGACTCAAGCTCGACCCATTCGGTCTTTGAGTGAAGACCAAACCCGCGAGCACCCCATATCACTCCGGGGATGCCAGCGGCTGCAAGCAAAGCCATGTCTGTCCAATATCTCTCTCCTCTGATGACTGGTTTGCCACGCATGGCGGCAGTCGCATGCTTGACAACCATTCCGACGAACGGATGGTCCAAAGCGATAGCATGAGGTGGCCGTGAGATTATTGTTCGTACTTCATAGCGGAAGTTAGGCACAGTAGCGGCTAACGAGTCCAAGATTCCGATCAGCTCCTCACGAGCAGACTCTACTGTTTCTGCAGCCGTGATACGGCGATCAATGGAGATCGTGCAGCGGGCTGGATACGAGGAGACTTCCTCGCCGCCGGCAATGATGCTTGCGTGGACGCTGGGTAGATCGGCCTCGGGGCTACCAGTTGGCATCGGGCCACTTTGTAGCTTTCGGCCAAGCCACTCGAGCTCCACGAGGAAGTGACCGGCCTTGCATATGGCATCAACACCCAAATCTGGGCGCGATCCGTGAGAGGCCACTCCAAGGATGTCTACTTCGAAGATCGCGAAGCCTTTGTGTGCGACGATGATGTCCATCACTGTCGGTTCGGCGACTATGGCCGCATCAGCACGC
Source organism: Cladosporium velox (assembly GCA_024604135.1). Classification (NCBI taxonomy): domain Eukaryota; kingdom Fungi; phylum Ascomycota; class Dothideomycetes; order Cladosporiales; family Cladosporiaceae; genus Cladosporium; species Cladosporium velox. The sequence goes on along the minus strand of JANIIF010000007.1, from coordinate 1,650,045 downwards.
CATCCAGCTTTGAGCACGTCCTCCGTTCCGATACTACCGTACTCTTCGTCAGAGACAGCAGTGAAGATAACGTCTCCCAGAAGATTCATCGACTTTGCCCGCAACAGCGTGATCATCGAAGCTGCCAGACCGCTCTTCATATCCGCAGACCCCCGGCCGTAAAGCTTGTCGTCTACAATCTCACCGCTCAAGGCATCCCCGTCATATCCAGAGAGCGTCACGGTGTCGGTATGCCCGTTGAGCATCAGACTTTTGCCTCCGCCGGAACCTCTCACGATGCCAACAATTGAAGGTCGGCCTGTGGTGTTTTCAATCCAGTGTGTCTCGATGTCATGATCCTGCAACCATTGTACGATGAATTTGGCGAGTTTCGTTTCGCCCGGTCCGGGTACGGAGCCCATATCGGGGCTAGACGAATCGATGCGGACCATGGCTTGAGTGAGTAGCGCTACATCGTCAAGAGCAGGACTGTTGGACTGGTGGTTCTCGATCTCGATGGCCATGTTGTTAATCTGGTGGGCGACGAAGCACGAGTGCGGTGCAAGGATTGGATGCAGTTTGGCCAGAAGTACGCATGATCTTCAGCTGGAATTGAATGTCCATAAACCATAGCGGTAATTATGGAGACGGGGCTGACTAGTATTACCGTGTTGGCCGCTCACGTGATCTCACATATCCGCACCAGGAGATGACAAGTATCAGTGCCAGCATTGAGATCTCTTACTCCGTCGGAGGCACTTGGACATAGCCACAATGGTTAGAAGCTTGTATGGCTTGTCGAAACATTTGATTGTCAGCACAGTCTATGTGTCGTAGATGGAAGCAAGCAAGTACCGTCAAAATAGATCGATGGTGACAATCTCCGAGCTTGCGAGAAGCGACAACATGTCGGTATTCTGCTGAAACTGCTATCGTGGAGTACAGTACACCCACCTCGCCAGATCCGAGTGGATGAACACGTGTATCTAGAATTCGTCGCGTGAACAGCTGCCGAGCGGAGTGCGGAGGACCTCAACATCGTGTTTCACATGCGGCGGAGTGCCTAAAATCCAGGAACTGGTTCGGATCCAGAAACCGGCTCGGATGACAACCTCGGCTGGGTAGTCAGGCACGTGACCATTCTGACCCTCGACTATGGGCCCCACGGGCCCCTCAAACTACCGTGGGTGGGGTGTGGATACGCGCGAGGCACTTCGTCGTGGAACGCCTTGACGCCTGCAGAGGGGATTTGACTGTGCTGTTGAGTTTTGTTCGCTCTTATTCTTGGTCCCGATCACATGACCCAGAACGCGCAGCTAAAATGACACGGACAGGGGTTGTCATAAACGCTGAGTCACCACGATCACTGCGAAATAGATGGACTCACGTTTGATATGTGGCCTGGGACTTCAGAGAGTTGATTACATGTCTGGCACTGCTCAAACAAAGAGGACTAGCAGGTAAGCGATGATTTACTGCACTATAGAGATAGTGACCTTTTGGAGAAACGTTGTCACCAGAAAGCGTCGGACGTCGCTCCGTGACTCAGCATTCATGAGAATCTCTGTGCCCGCTGCGCATCCGAGCTGTGTCCACCCCAAGAGACCCCCACCCTTTCCGAATGATCATACCCGGAGCTTCATTCCCGTCGGCGTGGGTGGACGTACCGAGCACAATATATACTTTGTTTCAAGCATGTCGATAAGTTTTTGCGTGGCATCGTCCTCATTCTCGTTCCCAAGCATACCCATATTAGTCGCCTGTCTAGATATCAACAATGGGTTCCATGCCGAAGACTGGTGTAGATTGGCAGGGGGCCAATCCGGTACCAATCTCTTTCAAGCCAGTCAGCAAGCCTACCATCGGCCACAACAGTTACGAGGGTTTCCATCCGGGCCGACAGGATCTGCTCAAGAAAGGCCACAGCAAAAAGCAATGGGATGACCAGGATGGCAAGAAGCTGGATTCCGGCATCATTCGAGACAATGATGTTGAAATTGTCACGCGAGATGGAACCAAACTCTATGCCGACATTTACCGCCCTGCTGATGCCAAGGAGAGGATTCCATGTATCGTAGCTTACGGACCGTATGGCAAGAAGTACAACATGGCCGGTATCGCCGTCCACTTGCCCTGGAAGCTCGGTCTCAGGCCAGACGACACCTCCGGGTACGAGACCTTCGAGAGTGTTGATCCCAAGGATTTCTGCGCATGGGGCTATGCGGTCGCCAACGTCGATTCCCGAGGAACCGGTCATTCAGAGGGTTACATTAACATCATGGGCGAGCAAGAAGCGCAAGATGGCTACGATGTCGTCGAATTCTTGGGTCACCAGGACTGGTGCAACGGCAACGTCGGCATGGCTGGCAATTCCCACTTGGCTATCACGCAGTACTTCATCGCAGCCAAGAACCCTCCATGTTTGAAGGCTATCGCGCCCTGGGAAGGGTGCTCCGATTTGGGCCGTGAGCAGTTTACCAGAGGCGGCATCTTCTCCATCTCAAACAACAACTTCATCACCAAATTCACCGTGCGCGGCACAAACGGATACGAAGACTTCGAGGAAATGTACGCACGATACCCTCTCTCATCTGCATACTGGGAAGACAAGCGTGCAGCCTTAGAGAAGATCAAGTGCGCAGCTTTCATCACTGGTACCGATTTCGCAGCGATGCACACGATGGGCTCCATCCGAGCCTACATGCAAATTGACAGCGAGAACAAATGGATCAAGTGGAATGCATGGCAGGAGTGGTTTGATCTGTGGGCTGTTGAGGAGTCTCGGCTCGAACTGCGCAAATTCTTCGACCGCTACCTCAAAGAGGAGAAGAATGATTGGGAGCAAACTCCGAAGGTCAGATGGGCTGTACTGCAGTACGGTGACAAACCCCCAGTCGAGAACATCGTGCTGCCCGATTTCCCTCACCCCGACACCAAATACACCACATACTACCTCGGCGATAAGACTCTCTCACCTTCGCCTGTGAAGACTGAGTCTACGCACTCGTACGACTCAGAGAGCACCGAGCGCATTAAGTTTGAAACCACATTTGACAAGCCTACTACACTTCTCGGACCTCCCAAGATCTACCTCAACATGTCCTGCAACGACCACGACGACATGAATGTGTACGTCCAGCTGCGCAAGCTTGACAAGAATGGCCATCCACTGGTACACGTGCAGATTCCGAGAGAACGGTGGCAGATCAAGTCCACCTACGATCTTTCCGAAGCAGAGAACAACATCGGCACACTGTTCTTCAGGGGCAACGTCGGCATGCTACGGGCTTCACAACGCAAGATCGATCGCAGCAAGACGCTCCACGATCACATACCTTTCCACCCGCACGACGAAGTGCAACGCATTCCCAAGGGAGAGGTCGTTGAGCTCGAGATTGGAATCTGGTCGGGTGCCACCCACTTCGAGGTCGGAGAGACGCTCTCGGTGCAGGTCTTTGGGCACATCTCGCTCAACCCGGAACTTGACCATCTCAACAGGCCTAGACCAGAAGAGGAGAAGAATCATGGACAACATCATGTTCATGTTGGTGGCAGATACGAAAGCAGGATAGTCTTGCCGATTGTGGATTTGGGGTTGTAGACTAGACAATGCGTCTATAGAGTATGGACAATCGTCAAACAAATGAGCGACCGTACTTCATAACTCAGAGGATACCGAGCAGCTTGGCTACTGGGGTGTAACCTTTATACCCGCAGAAGGGCTTGTTAGCATGTACGTCACAGTGACCGATCAGCGTGACAACTCACTCTTTGGTGAGCCCCGGATAGTCGTTGAATGCCTTCTTGCTGATGTTGTTCAGCTTTGGGCATCCTAAGGAATTGGTAGCCTTGTTAAGAACAGAGCCCAGCTTGTCAACGGCTTCGTTGATGTCTAAGAAGAGACCAGAGACAAGGTCGGGTGCTTGCTGCACCACGAGTTCCCTAGAAGAATTGTCAGTTTATAACGATCGTGCGAGAGACCAGGCTCTTGTGTAGCGTGAGGTTCGTAGAGTGGGAATCTGAAAGCCTTCTTGATGGAAGCATAACGTGATACATACTAGAAAATTGTTAATATTTGGATCTGCGCATGGAGAATGGCTTCATTGACCTACCATAGCAAAGCAGAAGAGATCATTGTCTTCCAGCAATGTTTCCGCATTGAACACTCCTCCGGTAAGATTGGTGAAGTCTACACCAGTGAAAGAGTCCACAGTGCCTATGTTGCCTCCAATACTATCGAGGTCGAGATGTTGCAGCACCATCTCGAGATCATCCGAGATCAGGTACGAGATTGTGTACTGATCCTCGGCGTTGCGCGTGTACCAATTATCAGGAATGCGTTCATGGCCTCTGTTGTATTGGAAGTTGTCATCCTCGCCTGTGACAGCGTAGAAGGTCTTCAGGATGTCACCGTTAAGAACTCCCTGAGGGTGCTCCTCAGTCTTGTTTGACATTAGTCGATAGACGAAACACCATGCCGCAGCATTTGCTGTATAAAGTTAACGACGTCCGAATATCTTGCAGATGCCGACACTTACCAACGATTCCAGAAAAGGGTGCATTGACAAAGTATGGGTTCTCGTGAATGCTCGCCTGGCGTTGTGCGTAGCGTTGATCGGTAAGAAGCTGCAGGTCATAGTTGTCTTTCTCTTTGCCAGCATCATACAATTGCTGGAATCTCTCCATGTCCAAGTCGAAGTTGTTGCCAGTGAGATACAGATCGCCGCGAGTGGGTGACGAGTCACCCTCAAACTTGTTGTGCGATCCAGAGAGACCTTGAGGCTGACCGAGCAGACCGAGCGTAGAGACTCGACTGTCAGGTGCGCCAGTCGAAAAACTTAGGAGATCACCGCTGGTAACCGACGGGTAGACCGCAAGGACGGTGGCAAAATCAAGGCTTACTCCATAGACTGCATAGGAAAGTCAGTAGGTGTGGCTGGAGTGCATCACGCGGCCAAGTTCCACTCGCCTTTCATAACAGAGTCGACGAACTGATCGATGGTTCCAATGCCATTGTGCGGCAGATATCCATGGTTGGCAAGAGCATTCAGGCCGGGGCAAGGACCTCTCTGGTCATTCTTGCCTGGAGCCTTCCAAGCATGTTCGCCAGTGGTACTGACACGCTGGGCTTCGGCATCAAACTTCGGAGTCGTGAGCGGTAACAGGCCTCCCCAAGAAGACCCAACCTCAGAATCTCGCTGGTTGAGATGCTGAGAAATGTCCGGGTAGGCGTGAGTCAAGCCTGCAATTGCAAGGCAGAAAATTATAGTGGACTTCATCTTGTGCCGCGATGAAAGTAAAGAGCGTGGAGATAGGGCGAGTGTAGGGAATGAAGGGGGTTGCACTCATGGAATAACGAGCCAGCCGTTTACGCTTACATGTGGCCGGTTGTCGATCAACTTAGGTACCGAAACTCGACAACCCACACTTCCATCCCGGGCGTCATCCACGGGATCAAGATGCTTGTCCTGCGAGGTCCGGTGCGAGTCATTGTCGGATTTTCAAGTTTAGGTTATTTCCTTACCCGACGCTAGCATGTTGCACTGCAAGAACCACCGGTCCTTGAGTTGCGATGTCGATCCCGACGACGTACAAGACTGTTGCAGAGTCAGGAGAGTCAACAATGGGTTGAGGCTCTCAAGCGAGTCAAGGTAAAGCAATGTGCCGCGCCACGAGGCAAGCATGCTCATCCGAGTCTGAAACTTCATCTTCCGAGCTTTAGGCTTGTAGTCAAACGGTTGTCTCCACATCTTGATGAAATAGTTCTTCAGGCACTTGGTTCAGGGTCTTCTTATCTCGCATCCGCTTTCGCGCGGTTCAAGCATCGAAGCTAGGTATTCTACTGGACCTCGTTCGAATGGAGCTTTGTAAGCATGTTTGTAAGACAGCAGGTGCAGCACAGACTCTAGTAGCAGTAAAACGTTTGTAAAAACACTTGTGGCTTGTGCTGGCTTGCCCTAGCTGTCAGCGAATTTGAGTTCGGGATACAATACAGCTACAGTACTTAAGCTTAAATTTATGCGAGTCTCAAGCAATAGCAATTGCATCATCGATAATTTTGTCTATATCCATCTATACTATGACGATAGGCTGTTGCGGTATCTAAGAGCATAGCCGTTCAGATGCCGTCTACGTTATCTGTATATCTTGGAATCCGGTGTGCTAGTACTATCTGCATTAGTGATCTGCTAGGTCATCGTTCACTATCAAGTGTCCGTCCAGAATTCTGAACGTAAGACCTATAATCGTCATAGTAAGCTTACCTATTAGAGTTCGCTTTGCGCTCATTCTAAACAATATCCGCACCCCCTGGTAGACATGAAGCGGATACGAGATTCATACGGGCTTGGGCAACAGAATTCCCAAATTCAATAGCGTCACGGGTAAATTTGTAACGATTGTATACTTAGTAGTCTTTGGCGGAGGAGTTACGCTCCGAATTCGACAAATGGAGTTTTCCACTATCGTCGATCTTTTCTGAGGGATCTGCAGATCTACAAGCTAGCGCGTCGAGATCTGCAGTTGCGGGAAGGAGTTGTTAGAGTGGAGTAGACAATACCGCTTTCGATTGGCAGGACATTCGACACTGCCGTGAATATTTGGGCTATGCTAAGCTAACCCGGCAGTCGGATCTTGGTTCTCAATCTTGAAAACTAGCGTCGCTGTGCGACTCAATAGTCATGTCTATCGAATTGGCCGCTTCCGTTGTCCGGATAACGAGTAATAGGTTTTGCTCAACTTATATACTGAACGGGAAATGCTTGACTTCGTCTCCGCGGTTCCCCAGATCCGCGGGTGCAGTATCCCAGATTCATGCTCTGTTCGCTTTGCCGCAACTTTGAAGGGTGCTGACGCGTAAAATTTGCAGACCAGCTTGGAAGCCATAGCACTCTTAAGTCGGTACGACCAAACCCATCCTGTCTTGTGTGCGAACTCTCCGAAGTTGCCCGAAGAGAAACTCAAGCATTGTATCGGCAATTCCGTAGATATCCAAACATGATAGGAAATTTATTCGCCCATACCGAGTCAGGGTCTGCAGAGAACTGACCCTTTTTGGTTTTGTTTCACCTTTTCTATCGCAAACTCCACATGGCGTCAACGGAAAGACCTATCAGCGTGTACAGGCCCACGTGTTTAATCGGCGGCAATAAGTGACATCCCGGGGAGCCGGGCAGGCAGGTTTTCCTTTTTGACAAATTAATCCCTGACCTCTAGCGCAGCTTGACCTCACTCAACATCGCTGTACAAGCACACAAGTATGTGGGCGTAGAGAAGCGTGATAGTTCCGGCCCAACATCCGACAAACGTGACGCAAGGTGGAAGAATCGACATGTCTGATGATTGCAGATCTTGCTACCATTACTGTTCAGAGGCTTGTTAAAGCTATCAAAACGCTCTTCGTCCGAGTTTAATGTTGGGCGAAGCTGAGCATAGCGAGACCATCTCTTAAAACCACTACAGTGACGTTATCTCGGACAGGAGGAATTCCAAGTATGCTTTGTACAGGTACTCTCGGTAGTTCCTCGCTGACTCTCTCCACAAACTGGACAAAGGCATCCACTACCTAAGAGCAGGGAGGACCCCCGGAACATGCAGTGTAGGAGTCAGTAACAGCAGTTTTAGGGAAACTTTAACTCGCGCTATACCCGGCGGCAGTTCTGGAAGTCGTGAATATTGGACCTAAGCACGTTGCATCAGCATAGAGACGTTCCGTCTGCAGACAATGATCAGCATCCCGAGCCGCTAGTATCTTCGTCGATCTAGGCTCGGGTCACATTTGACTTCCTACAAGCATTTAGTACAATACAAGCTTGTGCCCATGTGTTTCAAATCCTTCGGGATTAGTGAAGTGAGACATTTGTGAAGCGATTACGAAGCGGCCTCAGATAATCAACCCACACCAGTGGTACGACCCTACAATCCAACATGCGTCTTGTGATCGCTGCGACCTTGTTTTTCTCAGGCCTGGCGCTCTCCGCCGAATTTGTCCAGCCAAACGCCACAGAAGTCAACATGCTACTGACCGAGCTGGCCAAACTCCCGACATGTGCTGTATGCACGATCTTCCCACAATCCCGCTAACAGCTCGGTGGCTAACTGCTCTCCAGACGACCTGCGTAACGCAAAGTTTGACCCAAACAACATGCGATGTGACCGACTTTGCTTGCTTGTGCAGAGATGCAGATTACGAATCTTCCAGCGAAAGATGCATCTTATCAAACTGCACTGTCAGAGAAGCACTAGGTGCGTACGAAGCCGACACACCATTTGATAAGAGTGCATACTGACCATCATACTTAGCATCACAAGCATGGCAGAAGAAAGCCTGTCAGGCTCCGGTACGAGACGGCGCACCTCTCAACCGACAGATGGGCGAGGCCCTACTGATTATCGCAACCCTGGTCATCATACTTCGATTCTCAGCTCGTCGATACTTCCAGAACACTTACGTCGGATGGGACGACTGGATGATTCTGCTCGCATGGGTCGGACTAATCCCTTCGACTGCCCTTGTCCAAGTCATGACCCACCATGGTATGGGCAAGGATATTTGGAACATCGATCCGAACGACATCACTGTCATGCTCAAGCTGTTCTACATCGAACAGTACATTTACCAACTCGTCATTGTTGCGACCAAGATATCGATCGTCCTTTTCTACCTGCGCGTCTTCCCAAGCAACACCTCCAGAAGATTTGAATACATCAGCTGGGCCATCATCACTGGACTACTCACTTATATGCTTGGCTTTTGGATCTACTACGCTGCTAATTGTAGGCCTCTCAGCTATTTCTGGAACCAATAGGATGGCGAACACGAGGGCTCTTGTCCCGGCACTGAGGTTGCGGTGTACACCAACAGCGCTTTTAACATCTTCTTCGATCTCGTGGTCTTCTTTCTCCCGGTCCCTCAAATCATGAGCCTCCAGATTCAGGATACTAGACGCAAAGTTGGGATCTTACTCACTTTCCTTTTCGGCCTCTTCGTCACTATTTGCAGTATAGTACGACTTCGCTACCTTGCAGCGTATGGCCAATTGACCAACATCACATACAACTACAATGACATTGCGCTCTGGAGCGGACTCGAAGGCGACATAGGAGTAATTTGCGCCTGTATGCCTACGGTCGCAGGTCCGATCATGTACTTCTTTCGCGAGAAGGTCGGCTCGAAGATTGGCACGAAGTTCAGCTCCGATACGAAATCTTCAACGGTGTCATTTAAGAAGTCGCTCAACTCCTCTCGCGTCACAGGCGACAAGAGCATCACGAGATTGCCAAGCACAGCCAGCGATAGGGATGTTGAGTTGGACAGGCGCGTTCCGAAGCATGGAGGGTTTCAGAGCACCACGGTCGTGCCGATGTACAACATGCCGAGTCATGGCTCGAGTGACGATGATGTGGAGCTCGTTCATCAAAAAGGAAGGTCGGATGGCAGGAACGAGTGGGAAGTGTGAAGATTTTACAACTCAGTTATTTCGCTAGGAGAACAGAAGGAGGGCCATCCCTCGTCAATATCGATGTCGAAGGAAGGAACATGCACACCATAATATGTGACAAGTTCTTATCATATCTCATCATGCATACATCAGTTGTTCCAACATGAGATACAATCGATGCATTGTGTCTTTCAGTATCAAGGATTCGCTTTCGAACCTTTAGGGGATTGTCTCCCAGCCGGACAGCAATATCGCAATTTACACATCCCTGTTACTCTTTGGTAGACTAGTTGTCCATTGGCAGCTAAGAACGATTTCCCTGCAGCGACCGCGGGGTTGGTAGCAAATGTTTGGAATGCAGTGAAAATGTGTTATTAGCAACAATAGCTTGATGATTCGCCAAGTTTTCGGGGAGAGTCGCTAATCGCAGGACACTGCTAAATATGTCATCTGGCAAATCGACCTTCGTAAAGTCAGCTGCCAGCACTCGTACTGAAAGCGAACTTCTGTAGGCCAAATCGCAGGTACAATGTATACTAGTCATCTCGAGATAGCGTTCCACTTTCTAAATCACTCATTTCCAAGCGCCTTGTTCGTAGACCTGCGCAACTTGGGACCAATATAGTAGAAGATGATCGCAAGCGCTGAAAAGCCAGCTGCGAGACCTCCCTGGATGTTCATTGCCCCATCGTAACCGATGGCAGTTATCGAGGGCAGGGTGGCGTAGCTAAGTCCGAAGGACATGATACCGCGTCCTGCGCAGATGACTACAAGGAACGCCTCGGCGCGTGAAGGGAAGCTGTCGACAGCGTAGGTGATTCCGACAACGTTGGCGCCAAGGAAGGCGAAAAAGCTCGCATTGTATGCTACAATGGGCGCGGCGACACTCCAGTCATTCGGGTGTGCTCCGACTTGGCCGTAGATAATTGCACAGACAAGGCCGACAGCAGATGGAATGCCAAGCGTGATCAGACGATACTCGGGTTTGTATTCGCCGTTGTTGCGACGGCTCATGAAACGGATGGTGAGATCACTACCATAGCCAAGTAGTGGTAGGAAGAGAAGACACACGACAATCTGGCCAGCTTGAACAGAGCCAAGATCCTGGAAGGAGAGAAGGTAAGGTGGCGCAAGCAGTATACCCGCGAAAGTGCCAGCTTTAAAGATATAGATTCCAAGGAACGCGCCGTTCAGGAGAAGTAGCCAAAGGATCGAAGGGATACAAAGACCCTGCAGCACCTGCTTGTAGAATGTAGGAAGTATTGACCACTTCTGCTCAGGAGAAAGTAGGCGCAGGTCTGCTTTCCAGGTGCGAGGACCGTAGGTCGCTGGATCTAACACAGGACGCGATCTCGTAGTGGCAACGTTCTGGTGGTCTTTTCCGTCGGTTTCTTGATCGTGATCGGCTTGCACAACTGGGGAGTGATCCTTTTCGTCCCTGCCTCCGTAGCTGGTCTCGCTTACAAAAACGACAGAAAGGAGCAGGATGACTGTATTCATGATAGTGAACAGTCCATACCACCATTTCCAGCCGAACGCGGCCACAAGATAAGTGGACATGATAAAGAACGCTCCGCATGTGACGTTTTGAATCGTGATGAACCAGCCAACCTTGTTGCCTTTCTCGTGTAGGAAGAAGATCTCCTGGACCATGAGTGGAGCAAGGGCCTCGCTTTGGCCTGCGGCAAGAGACATAATCGCCCGGCCAGCGATGTGGCTGTCGAGGCTCGTGGACAGCGAGCACCAAAGACTTCCGGCAATCATGATGACAATTGAGGCGAGTAACACGATCCTTCTGCCAGCTGCCATTGCAATTGGCATAGAGATGAGGTTACCGAGGCCCATAAGTAGCGTTGGGTATGTCATCAAATCATTGGTTTTGGTTCCGCTGTCAGGATAAGATGCCTTGACCATAGGGAAGATCGGACCCAGTCCTGAGGCCAAGACCACAGCTGTACAGCCATAAGCAGACACGAGTACCAGAATGGCCCATTTGCGCCAAGTAGGCAAGTTCAGAGGATCTGAGATGACATATCAGCGATCATACGGGCGAACTAACAAGCAAGATGGAACTCACCGTTTGGGTCGGCAGTGGGCTGAGGTATCAGAACCGTTCCATCTATGCTCAGGAGCTTGACATGTGTAGTGTCGGCGTTCTGAGCGGACTGCTCCTCGATGTGGGTGATCTCGTTTTTGGTCTCCATGGTTCTAGTGGGATGTTGGAAGGTGGCAGATATTGAGATCAGAACGCGGTCCTGCCCTCGTATAAGTTCTCCTTTTCTCGATGAGAGATACAATGACCCTCAATCCCCACCGGGTCAAAGCATGTTATCCGTGTGGTCGCATGGAGTGACCATCTGCGCTCCGATGTACAGTCCCGAGTGGATGGCGAGACTTACTGATGCGCAAGACACCTCTGCAAACCAAGGCGCAAGAAAGCCCAGAACCGTCCATCTCCAGTCGCAATTCATCCCCGCCTGCGCCACCTCCACACCGGGCCACAGTGCACGAAACTCAAAGGCATGGCAGGAGAAGGACGAGCATGAGGGCATAGATCTGGGCAGAGATCAATCATAGTAGGTAGGTAGTCAGGTACGTGTGCTGTTCTTCCGTCGTGCTGTGCCGAACCGAACCGAGTCACTACGCCACGCCACGCTCTTCGACAAGACGACAAGCCAAGATAATACAGTTCACTGGGAACATCCGATATACCAAGTGATTGACCAAGTCGAGGAGCAGCCACGCGTGTTGGAACGGACAATGCTAAAGCCCCAGGTCTATCAAACTGGAGTGCCATTTGGCCAAACCCTGGGGAAGTGTGGGGGAGTATGGGGACAAGTGGGTTATCGAAATCCCGTATATTTGTGAGGCTGCTTGGCTATTCTTGGTCAATCTATCTATTTGTCATTCGCAACAGCTTTTCACGGAAGCTATTCCGCGCTTCTGAAACCCATGGCAAGCGAGGCTAACGGATACACTCGATTCTCGAGTAGAAGACACTCGTGACATTTGTGGAGCGTTTGTCCAGAATTATCACCTTGGCTACTCTCACGGTTTCGGGCAGCAGTTTGCAAGTCTTAGCTTTACATGTCACTGTTTTGGAACCTACTGCCTTGAACACTTTGCTGATCACCTCTGACAGGTGCTGAGGCTCACATGCCATGCTTTATATCTCAAATATATGTTACCGCTCAGCGAAGGCCAATTTCGAGATCGCTTTGTTCACTACTATTGGTATGGAGTTAGACGACCTTGACTGCTGGTGAAAATGCCGTTGTTCCATCCCCCATTTCTTTGCGACAGGGCCACACTTTCACGTGGGCTGGTCTTATCGACCTGGTTTGTAGACCTTGAGCGCATCCTTTACAGCACGGGTGTCTTCCAGTCTAGCTCTGCGAGACACTGTTTCAAGAAGTAGCCATTGCGGATGGGCATATCCTCACTGGCGGTATTAGGAAACGAGGAATGGGCTGCATCTTCGGCCATGGTCACTCTGACTTTTGAATAGGGGTGGAATAGCATGCTGTTTCGAAGTCAGTCCGACAGAGTGATAACCCACATCGGGTCTAGAATTGACTAACCGACGAAGTTGACCGAACCGAACCGAACCGAACCGAGTGCCTGAGCTTTGCCAATCGTAGAAAACCTAAGGACGATACGCCCTGCCACGCACTAAGATCACGATCGCACATGCCCAGAGCTCGAGTGTCTCGGAGACATCGTCGATCTTTTGCCAAATTGGCCAGATGATAGCAGATGGGTAGTGTGCAAAGAAGCCATTTTATCAATGAGTAGTTTTTGGAGGCTGTAATAAGCGGACCGGATCGCATCTAAGGTTTCTAAGTGGCTTTCGTCGGTTAGCAAGTCATGCAAATAGGCGGTCGACTGATCTGGAACGGCAAGCGGGATCCGGTACGTCGCTTGGTGCCGAGGGAAGCCAAACCTCAGCTCAATAAGCGTGCGTCCCATTTGACTAGTATTCATCCCTCTCATCGTATCTCGGTTTACGGAGTCAAACAGCTTCTTAGAGATGTCTATGGCTTTGCTATGGAGATTGAAAGATCTGTGAACTCCAACCCTCTTACTGAAGTGTCGCCTCTAGTTCTCGCCTGTCTACATACAATATCTGGTACTTTCGCTTGGTATCATAGAGAGAACGGCAGCGAGGCACACCTTGCCTCGCTTGACTACATGAGAGGAGTGATAAAGTCACTGGAGCCTCAATGGGCTGTTGCTGGTAAGAAGACCCTTGGCCGTCATTTCTGGCGCGCATGGGTCGAATCTCGTTCGAAAGAGTTTGCGATATCCTGCATCGCCGCGCCATGAAATGCTGCCATGTCACCCAAGTAGATCGTGATCACATCATGCTAACAATTGTCCAGGATCGTACTTGAAAATCTTGGATGGCCAGGAATATGTTTATGATGGCGGCTGCGCCAATTAGATAGTTACAAGATTCATACCTAGGCGCATAAATCACCTTATTCGTATGATGAACATGAGGTAGGCCCACTCTTAAATCGACCTTGAATAATTGAGATTCGGTGTTGTACTGCGTGAGCCTCGTCACACACTTCCAAGCACGGCTTCCCTCACTCAGCGCACAATCTTAGCTCGTTTTTGATGCCCACGTCGAGTCTGACCCGCGTCCCACGGCTCTGTTATCGAAACAGAACACGCTACTCCATTTGTCTCACCCCGATTTGCTAATCGCGGATCAATCCAACCGGTCTGTCCAATTAGTATCTTATCTGTGCTGTCTCGTATCATTTCTTGCCGGTCTAAAGCAGAATGATACTAGTCGATCGTTCGTGTGTCAGGCTATCGTTGTTCTGTATTTGTTGGTGTACGATCGCGCGGCGGACGTGCGGGACTCTGCGGACCTTGGTTCCACTCTCAGTGGAAAGCTTCCCCACTTGATCACTATCCAACTACCTCCTGCGGGAGGTAGCAGCCTCAAGGCCACGTACAGGTAGGATTCACCCTCTGCACAAACCATACGCTTGGACACAGAAACCCATCTACATCGCTCTTTCAGCATCGTTCTAAGCTGTTCCTTCTATTCAGTTTCTCTCATCACTGTTCTTGAAGACGACAAATGAAAGCACTATCGAACATGAGTTCTCAAACACAGACATACGTGCTTATCACCGGAAGCAATCGAGGTCAAAGCCACAAATCAGTGGAACTCAAAGCAACCTAACTGACAAGCTATAGGTATCGGAAGAATCCTGGTCGAGAACTTCCTCTCGCGCCGTAATACAACAGTCGTAGCCGCGAGTCGCAATCCCGACAGCGCATCCTCTCAGCAACTGCTCGATCTCGCGCGTGGGAAAGACAGCCACATCGTCCTCTGTCACATCGACAATGCAGATGAAAACAGCGCTGCGTCCGCAATCTCGGATCTCGTAGCATCAAAAGGCATTCCCAGACTCGACATCGTGATCGCCAACGCAGGCATCTCCGCCTATTTCGGCAAAGCAACCGAAACGCCGGCCGAGCAAATGAGAGACCATTTCTCAGTCAACACGATCGGGAGCCTGTTACTATTCCAAGCCACAGCCTCACTGCTGAGTCTCGCCGAGCGGCCGAAATTCGTAGCGATATCATCCGGAGCTGGAAGCATCGGCGGCATGGAAGCGCTGAAAATGTGCAGAACACTGCGTACGGCGCTTCGAAAGCAGCGCTGAATTTCGTGGTGCGGAGGATCCATTTCGAGAACCCCAGTCTAATCGCCTTTTGTGTCAATCCTGGATGGTTGCGGACTGATGTAAGGAAATCGAATCCGGGCATACCACGCGTACTGACTTTTATATCTTTCATCAGTTGGGCAATCACGCTGCTGCTTTCGCTGGCATGAGCCAAGCTCCAGTGCCCGTGGAGGACGGGGTACAAGGAATCTTGCATCTGATCGATAGCGCCACCAGGGAGAACACTTCAGGCTGTTTCCTTGGATCTGACGGCAAAGCGATCGCCTGGTGAACCGCGGAATCGATGCTTAAGCCGTCATATGCTCTCAGCAAGGAGTGAGGGTTCGATGCATTCACATATCGCTTCCGTAGAATAGCCTGAATTGTTGCTGACGTCTTGCAAAACCTTGCCAGAAACGTTTAAATCATGCTGAAGTGAGCAATATGCCAAGAGTGCCAGTGATCAACAGGTTTTTGCTTGGTCGTGATGACCCCGTAGCTTCTATTGACCGCAATTTTACTCTGCAATTCCGATATACACGGCGAAAGAGCCAGCAGTTGCATACTTTCATCGTGATCGAGCTACAGTACGACGACTCGCTGAACACGTACAACACGCTAAAATTCAATGTTAACCTTCAGCGCGTTCGTCTCCGCTGCACGCTGGAAGACATCATAGGCCGTTTGTATCTCGTCGAAGGTGAAATCTAACAGGAAGAAAGCAGATGCTGTCAGCTTATGGTCATTGGATGATACCTGATGGGAGTGAGTTGAGATTGTTTAATTGTTGCAACACTTACCATGTGTCACCATCAATGCCGCAGTCTCCAGCTTGCCAACCGACAACAAGTCGAGGATGCGAGGAATCGTGTGCGTACTGACTAGGGCCATGGAGAGCGCTGTCCACGGGAAAAATAGATTGTGGTCAGGATACTGCTTGCACGCCACCAGGCGCTTCGAGAGGAGGATGATAAGGACTTACTTGTGCCTCTCGGCCACAACTGATCGATCTTCAGATTTACTGGCGCAGAATGCACGCCGATGTTAGCTATCGTGCCGCCCTTGCCTACCAACGATTGACTCATGTCGAATGTCGCTGGAATGCCGACGGCTTCCATCACGACATCGAAGCCGTCGATCTCGGGGTCGAAGTAAGCGCTGGCCGCTGTGCGAATTGCGGAGATGTCTTTGCTGGCCGAGCTTGTGTTGATCGTGTGGGTGTTTGGACCGGGTATCATGCGTTTTGCAAGCTCAAGACGAGTGTCGGAGAGGTCGAGGAAAGTTATGCTTCGAGGGGAGTAGAGGGTTGAAGCAAGGCCGGCGGCGAGACCGACTGGGCCTTAGGTCGAACATGTCAATCTGCCTGATGCCTAATCTACGGCGAAGAAAAGAGAACCCACCTGCGCCTACGATTGCTACTGTGCAGCCTGGATGCACATTGCCACGTATCGCTCCGACTTCGAGACCCGTTGGCAAGGTATCGCTGACTACCAGCAGGCCCCTCTCGTCGACTCCCGGAGGGACACGGTAAAGTCCTGTGTCAGCGAAGGGCACCCGGAAGTACTCTGCGTGCACGCCGTCCATAAGATGCCCCAACTGCCAGCCGCCGTGCTTGCATAGATCTTGCATGCTATGATCGCCAACGAGTGTCAGTATCTAAGCATGGAAGACATGTGAACAGGCCGAGCAGACAAAATGGATATAGTCTTACCCTTTCCGACAAAAAGTACACTTCGCACAGGCCACGACAGCAGCGATGACCACTCTGTCACCTTCCTTAAAGTTCTTCACCTCCGACCCGACTTCTTCAACGACCCCGATGCCTTCATGGCCGAGCGTACGGCCAATCTCTGCGGTAGGAACTTCGCCACGAACGATGTGTAAGTCTGTGCCGCAGATAGTGGTCCTCACCATGCGTATGATAGCTTGGTTTGAGTTCTCGATTTGTGGAATGGGCTTTTTGACGATGGCTGTCTTGCCGGGACCGGCGTAGATGAGGGCTTTCATTGTTGAAGGTGGATTCGTGCGATATTTTTGAGATTGTGGAAGAGGCGGGAATGAGAAAGCAACAGAGGACAAAGTCACGATCAAGCTGACAGCAAGCATACATGTATGCTGCGTTGCATGTGTGTTGCATGTGCATGCTAGCCGAGTCTTTCCACGCTTGATCTTAAGGTAAGGTATACCGGGGAAATTGTATGTCTCGTCTCGAGGTCAGCTATATAAGCCACTTTAAGTTCCACTGCGGGTTCATCGGTCCTGGGAGAGAGCGTGTGTACTTCGCTCTAGCTTTTGCCGGTGGAGCAGCATAACTGCAGTGAGTTGTACCCCGATTGAGTGTTCAGATTCAACACCAACAGCTCGCATCTGCTCTAACGTCAGCACACAATCGAAGACCAGCGTTCCCAAAATCATCCCGAGCTCGTTTCCACGTCTATCTGAGAAGGTATGGCGGCGAGGGCGGGTACAGATAGAAGTAAAGTCAAGGGCTGTCGTGCGGCATTTCCCATTCGAGCAAACCGATCGACACACCCCTCTTTCTGCCCCGCCTCTCCATCCGATCTCGCGTGTCGAAGACCACTGGTTTGTATGCAAGATCAATACGAATATGCTCCGTTGATTTCCAAGAAGCAGGTCGAGCGACAAGAGTGAGAGGCCCACAGCATGTGGTGCTGGGTCGGTAGGAATAGTGGTCTTCAAAGTCGACGAAATCGTGTTCCGCTCATCTTCCAAAACCATGACCTTTCGACTGGCACCTCCGTCGACAACCGGTCAACAGAGCCTCAAACATAACTTTCGGGAACAACATGTCGATCGATTCGAAGGTTTTGCATGAAGCTCTTATTCCCAGGTCATATCACGATTTAAGAGCCAACGATTTCCCTTCATCTGCCATGAACCAACATAGCAGAGCTCTTTCCCAACTCATCCCCCCAACCCTCGCACCAACACCTCCCACGAGAACAACAATACCTCCCCATCCAACATCACCAAGATGCCTCCCACAGCCCCCACCCCCTCCACCAACCCAACAACAGTAGGCTACATCGGCCTTGGCAACGCCGGCTACAGCATGGCCTCCAACCTCCCCAAGTCCGGCTACCACCTAATCGTCCACGACACCGACACCCTCAAAGCACGCAAAGCCGCTTCCGAATGGCCCAACACAACCGCCTCAAACGGCGAACCGTCAGCATTCACCGACTGCGAAGTCATAATCACGATGCTGCCGCAAGGAAAAATTGTGCGCGAAGTCCTGCTAGGCTCCAGCGGGATAGCCCCCGCGCTGAAACCAGGGACGATCATTGTCGATACTAGCTCGTCGAGCCCGTTCGATACGCAAGCTCTAGGCAAAGAGCTCGCGGCGCATCAGTTTCAGCTTGTCGACTCGCCGATAACACAGACTTACATGCACGCCACCGACGCCGGCGAGAGCACTTTGATGGTAGGCAGCGACTCCGAGGCCGCGTATGCCAAAGTTGAGCCCATCCTGCGGACAATGGCCAGCTACATCTTCCACATGGGTCCTCTAGGCTCCGGGCACGCGATGAAAACGCTGAACAACTACATCATGGCCTCGTCCATTTGCGCGCTGTCAGACAGCCTTGTGACCGGGCAGAAGTTCGGTCTAGACCCGCAAAAGATGATTGATGTGTTGAACGTGGGTACTGGAGTGTGTTTCCCGACATTGGACACGTTCCGGCGAGACGGATTGACAGGACGGTATAACTCTGGGTTTGGGCTGGCGTTGTTGGTGAAGGATTTGGGGATTACGCAGGAGTTCATGGCGAAGCAGGAGTTTGAGACGGGGTTGCCGGAGATGCTGAGGGCTTATTTGAAGTATGGTCTTGACCGCGTGGACCCTGCGGCAGACCATACTGCTTGTCTGAAGGGGTGGGAGGACAGGAGCGGCGTGCAGTTGAAGAGGACGGATAAGGTGCAGGATATACCCAAGGAGGATTTCGAGCACAGATGGAAGGGGTTGAATCGGCCAGCATAGCGCTGGCTATTAATTTTACGAGCTGTAATGATATGTGGTTTGATGATGCATGTGTGCGTTACGTGTCGCCGTTCAACTGCAAAGTGACGACAGGACTACGCCTTCTTCGCCTCGCGCTCAGCCTTGCGCAGAGCACGTTTGCGGATGTCCAGGTGCATTCCCCTGTTCTGGTCAAGAACAGCCTTGTTCATGGTACCAGTGAAGGTAGCCAGAGCCCAGTGCATGATACCGTGGGCCCAGTACGGGGTGCTGGTCGCGGCAATACCCTGAGCACCACCACTGCGGCCAATCCTGCCGAGAGCGGCGCGGACGAACTGCTTGGGGTTGGGCACGAACAGCGAAGTCTTGCGGATCTTGCTCATGGCGCTGGTGACGAGGTAGGACTGAACGAGTTGGACCTTGATGCCCTTCGGCTCAAGCTCAGAGCTCAGAGCAGTAGACCACTGCTGAAGGAACGCCTTGCTGCCGCTGTAGGTGGCCAGGTAGGGAGTGGGCAAGATGCCACCGAAGGATGCCATGGTCAGGATCAAACCGCGCTTGCGCTCGACCATACCAGGCGTAACGAGCTGGGTCACGCGAAGGGTTCCCATGCAGTTGATTGTAATGATATCGCGCATCTCTTGAGGTGACGTCTCGTGGAAGGGAACGGGGATGTTGTGGCTGAGGCCGACATTGTTGATCAAAATGGAGACGTCGAGGTCTGCGATCAGGCTCTTGATGCTGTCGAAGTCCTTGTCCTTGTTGGCAGCGAAGTCCATGGCGAGAGTCTTGGTCTCGACATTGTGCTTGGTCTGGATCTCAGAGGCGAGGGTGTCGAGTTTGCTTTGGGTGCGGGAGACGAGGAGGATGTTGTAGCCCCTCTGCGCGAGCTGGAGCGCATACTCTTTGCCGAGACCGTCGGAGGCGCCAGTCACGAGAGCCCAGGTGCCCTTCTTGCCGAACTTGGAGAGCTGGTGGAGTGTTAGTTTGAGGAGAGCGGAGTGGTGATCAGATGGTACATGCCGACTGTCCGGGCAGGATGAACAGAGATGCGATCAGCCTCCAGAAGGAGAAGATCTTGTATGAGACGTAGAGGACGCCAATGAAGGCAAACGCCTGGGTGGCGGGCGCGGCCCAAGGGTCGATTGGGTTCAGCTTGTCCATGATTGCTGTCAACTATTTGGTATGTTGGTCAAACAGTCTAACGACCTGCAATGGACAGATAGCTCTCTCTTGTTGAGGGTGATGAAATTCATCCGCCTTCACCAAGCCGAGGCGTGGGGTTTGTTTGGGCAAGCAAGCACAAGGGTCTGCAGACTGTTGATCCAGCCAGCCATTGAAGACACCTCCAACCAAAAGCCATTGGAGACGACTACAACACTGGTATACACAGCCCATACGTATATCCAGTCACAATGAGCTCCCTCACATCCTACCTCCCTCCCGCCGACGGCTTCCTGCCCAAATGGCTCCTCTTCGTACTTCCCACCAAAAACTCCCCTCAAACAACCCCCCAAACAACCCGCATCCTAACACAGACCACAGATCTCCGTCGTCTCCCTCGGTAACAGCATCCAAGCCTACTTCTCCCTCACTGGCTCCCAGCAAGTCTACGCCGGCACCACACCTTCACGCGTCACTCCGCTCAGTGCCCGCACCTTCGGCACCTGGACCGCCCTCAGCTCCATCATCAGACTGTACGGCGCATACCACATCGACAACCCGGCCGTGTACGAGATCACGCTCTGGACGTTCGGCGTGGCGTTTGCGCACTTTGCGCTGGAGTGGTTGGTGTACGGGACTGCGAAGCTGGGCAGGGGGCTTGCTGGGCCGTTGGTGGTGAGCACTGTTACTACTACTTGGATGGTGATGCAGTGGGAGGGGTATGTTAGGTAGGGGTTTGGCAGATACGGCGAGAGGGACTCAGCCAAAAGGCGGAATGAGCGCGGGAATGCGTGTGCATAAGCAAGAAGATAATACAGTCATGCGCACCAAGGGAAAGGTGAATCATGCTATTACATATATGGATAGTCAAAACAAGTACAAAATAAAGCAATGCGCCTGGAAATGCATGCATGCAGCCCTTGCGCCGATAAATAATGCGACACCACTCAATCAGCAAGCAGACATCTTAATGTTGTCAGAAAGTCCCTCTCTGACCATCTCGGCCTTCACCAGATCAGCGCGAGCCTTGGCCTCTCTCTCCTCTTCAGCCTTGATGATGTTGATAACACGCTCGTGGGGAGTGCTGTCGGCACCGTGACCAGCGGAAGTGTTGCTCCAAGTAGTGGCGCGCTTGATCTTGGGCATCTTCGGTGGCTCTGGAGGCTCGACACCTCCGATCATAGGGAAGGGGTTCTCAAGCGACCAGCCGATGATCATAGGCCTGAAACCTTCAGTGGCGAGGTGGTCGTACATTTCCTTGACCGTGTAGGCCATGTGCAGGGGGTATTCGCGCGAGCCCTCGGCGCCGGCGTGCTGGGGTTTGTTAGCTGGCTGTATGCAGTCTTTTTCGCGGAAGATGCCACATGAAGATCCAGACTTACAGTGTACCACACGAGTCTCAGCTTGCCAGGCTCGAGATCGCTCGTGTACCAAATGCTAGGCCATCCGAGACGGTACTTCGTGCTTAGCCAATAGTTCTGGAAGCGGCCCATGGCATCGTGCTCGGTCTTGAAGCCGCGGTGGTCGAAGAAGATGACGACTTGGCCAGGGTTGTATGTACCAGCAGAGGCCGGGTTGAAAGCATCGAGCTGGGCTTGTATTGACTGTGGCGCCATGGTTGGATGTATTGTGAGGTAAGGCGACTGAGCTACTTGGTGTTATGTGATCCAGTCGCGTAGTTACTTTTGCGAAGTCGAACAAGAAAGTAGAACCAGAGACAATGGGGCCAGATTATGCAGTAATCGGGTGTCCAGAGATTACAGAATATTTATAAGGCCGGCAGTAATGTCCTCAAAAGCTAGTTGCAAGTGTCCAGAGTAATAGGCTCGGGTGAGGACAGCCGCGAAAGTAAAAGTGAGACCCGGAATTTCTGGAGCAGCAGTATATTTTGTTGTTGTGAATACCGGTGACTTCAATTTATTTGCAAAGGAGGACTTGGGGTGAATAATCGCCGTCGCTGTTCGGAAGGCCTCGCCCGGGTAAGAAGATTGGCGTGAGCGATTAACTGCCTCCGCGCTGGGGCGGACTAAGCTCGTTGCAGTCGAAGCAATTTGCAGTGTTCGGATCTATCCGACATCACGTGCTCACGCGTTGCCGGTCGCGTAGAATCTGTCGTCATCGATTTTTGGATTTGAGGATTGAAGGCGACGAGACAAAGATCGATAATACATGTAATGAATAACCTTCCTGGCAATCGTACCTCATCGCTTCGGGGACTGTATTGCCATTGACAGAAAGAGTCTGGACAGTTCCTGGTATAGTCTATGAACACGCTGCAAGAGCAAGGGCATGCAGTAGGATCCGGCGAGTTCGTCCAGCTTGAACTTCAAGCATGACAAAACTACAGGCGGCCACTGTTTCCAATCGAGTCGTCCACAATCGCAAGCGCAAACGAGTCGAGCAAGATGTACCGGAAGTCCAAGCAGAGACCGGTAATGACATACAGCGTCAGGGTGATGAGACTCCTGCTGCTTCACAATCCGCCACCGCAACATCAGTGCCGACCAAGACACATGATGGAGGACAGAAACCCAAGCGAACGCCGAAGAAGGGCGAGAAACCAACGCTGAAGCGCAAAGGCTCCTCTACTATTATCGAAACATCAATACCGTGGCCAGAACCACTGACGAAGCTTGCGCAGACGCACAAAGCACTCAATCTTGTGTACACATTCTGCTGCACTCGAAAACACTTAGCCACGACTTTTGAGACTATCAAAAGTGCTGTTGAGGCGAACATTAAACGAGAACTAACCATAGCCGATGTCGCCAAGATCAAGCTGCTTGTGCCACAGATCATCAACTTCCAGTACATCGACAAACACATGCTGCAAGTCAGTTTAATGGGTGAAGAGAACATCATGCAAGGGAAGCGGGCAAAGGACTTCTTTCCCATGAATTTTCGGGAGGAAAATAGAGTCGAGGAAGGCTCATCCACAGGCCAAGAAGAAGACGAGGGCGAAGTTCTGCTTTTCGAGTTCGTTGACGGCGACCTCAAGAGACAAGTGCAACATGCCCAAACTGGAGAGCCGACGAAGGCGACTCGAAAGCTCCGACAAGAGGATCTGAAGATGCCAGTGTACAGCCAGAAACAAATGATGAACCTG
Organism: Cladosporium velox; assembly: GCA_024604135.1. Taxonomy (NCBI): domain Eukaryota; kingdom Fungi; phylum Ascomycota; class Dothideomycetes; order Cladosporiales; family Cladosporiaceae; genus Cladosporium; species Cladosporium velox. The sequence goes on along the minus strand of JANIIF010000007.1, from coordinate 1,626,687 downwards.
ATCGAAAAGCGAAACAACAAATTCACCTCTGCCGTCAACTCATGGTTGAACGAGTGTGCCGAAAAGAATGTTGACCCAGTCGAGAGGCTGGAAGATGAATACAAAAGTTTTGTGCCATTGCCCGAAAGCAGTCGCAATGGAACGCCAGCTCCAGATTCCGTCAAAGACACATTGCCGAAGTCAATCCCGACCGAACGTGAAAGCATCCCGGAAATTGTCAATCAGCTCAAGACTTCAGAGTGGTACACTGGGCAAATTGTCCCAGATGGGCATCGTGTTTTCGATCCTCAGGAACCAGTACATGGCGACTTGAGCTTCCCATTGAGTCAGGATCTTGTCAATGCGCTTTACAACACTCGCAATATTCAGCAGCTCTACAGTCACCAAACAGAAGCCATCAATGCGCTGCATGAAGGCCGAAATGTCATCGTCTCAACTTCAACAAGCTCAGGCAAGTCGCTCATCTACCAAATTCCAGTGCTCAATGCGCTGGAGGACAACCGTCAGACGCGAGCAATGTACATCTTCCCGACCAAAGCTCTAGCCCAAGATCAACGGCGGAGCTTGAAAGAGATGTTCGGCTTCTTGCCTGGTTTGGAAGATCTCGTTTGTGATACTTTTGACGGAGACACTCCAATGAGCGAGCGCAATTACATCCGCGACGAAGCTCGTGTCATCTTCACAAATCCTGACATGCTTCATCTTACCATTCTGCCACAAGAAGAGAAGTGGCGCAGCTTCTTGCAAAACCTAAAGTACGTTGTTGTTGACGAACTCCATGTCTACAACGGACTTTTTGGCGCACACGTGGCTCTCATTATGCGCCGTCTTCGCCGCATCTGTGCCGCGGTTGGCAACCGGAAGGTTCAATTTATTAGCTGCAGTGCGACGGTGGCAAATCCGGAAGACCACATGAAGACCATCTTTGGCTTGGACGATGTGACTCTCGTGGACTTTGATGGATCACCCAGCGGTCGCAAAGAGTTCTTGTGCTGGAACACGCCTTTCAAAGACCCCAACGATCCGACCAGTGGTCGCGGAGACACTTTCGCAGAGACCGCTCGACTGTTCTGTCAATTGATCCTGCGAGGCGTCCGAGTGATAGTGTTTTGCAGGATTCGGAAGCAATGTGAGATTATGACGACCGCGATCAAGACGGAGCTCGTTGCGCTGGAAAGGTCCGAGGTCATGGCACGGGTGATGGCATACCGCGGCGGTTACACACCACAAGACCGTCGGCGAATTGAGAAAGAAATGTTTGAGGGCAAGCTTGTTGGTATCATTGGCACAAGCGCACTCGAGCTGGGCGTCGACATCGGTTCACTGGACGCTGTCATCACCGTTGGATTTCCGTATACCATCTCCAACTTGCGACAGCAATCTGGACGTGCTGGACGAAGAAACAGAGACAGCTTGTCAGTTCTAGTCGGAGACTGCTTCCCAACTGATCAATACTACATGGCGAATCCAGATGAAATCTTCACGAAGCCTAATTGTGAGCTGCAGGTCGATCTCACCAACATGCTCGTGCTCGAAGGCCACATACAATGCGCTGCCCATGAAATGCCAATCGTTCCGGATGAAGACAAAAAGTACTTCACCAAGCAGCTCCCCGAGATCTGCGCAGAAAGGCTGCGTAAAGACGATTTGGGCTTCTACCACACTGACGACCGCTTCCTGCCCAATCCCTCTCGCACTGTTGCCATCCGCGACACCGAGGACTCTCATTTCGCCATCATTGACACCACACACAATGCTAACACAGTGCTGGAAGAACTCGAGGCCAGCCGTGCCTTTTTCACCATTTACGAAGGCGGCATCTTCCTGCATCAAGGTCGCACGTACCTCGTGAAAGAAATGAACCCCGAACGTATGATCGCCAAAGTCGAATACGTCAAAGTCGACTGGACAACACAACAACGCGACTACACCGACATCGACCCCGTCGAGACAGAAGCCATCCGTCGCATCCCAGGCTCACTCTCGCGAGCATTCTTCGGCGCCATCAAAATCCACCAAAACGTATTTGGCTTCTTCAAAGTCGACAAAAAGCGCCGTATCCTCGACGCCGTGCAAGTCGACAACCCACCCATCATCCTCTTCAGCAAAGGCATGTGGCTCGATGTCCCCAGATCAGCCGTCGAGATCCTCAACTCTCGCCGCCTCAACCTCGCCGGCGCGATCCATGCCGCCGAACATGCCATTCTCAGTCTGATGCCGAATTTCGTCATCTCAATGCCCGGCGACGTCAAGACCGAGTGCAAAGTCGCCATCAAAGAATTCGCCAAAAAAGAGTCAAGTCGCAAGCGGCCCGCACGCCTCACATTCTACGATGCGAAAGGCGGTGCTGGCGGCACCGGAATCGCGAGCAAAGCTTTCGAGTTCATCGACCTCTTACTCACTCAAGCGTGCGACCGCGTGGAAGCATGTCACTGTCACGAAGGCTGTCTAGAATGCTGCTGCAGCGAGCGTTGCCGTGAAGCGAACCAAGTCATGAGTAAGGCGGGTGCGGAAGTGATTCTCAAGAGTTTATTGAACAGGGAGATTGATGTGGAGAATTTGCCGTGGGGCCCTGAGGATGAGAGGGTTCCGGCTGGGATTGAGACGGTCGTTCTTGCGTCGGAGGTGAGGCCTGCAAGGGGGAGGCGGGTCGAGGTCATTGAGGTCAAGAGAGAAGGGGGTGGGGTGAAGAGAGTCGTTGTGGGAGGCGAGAATGGGGAGGGTTTGGAGGATAGTGGAAGTGGCGAGGTTGTTACAATCAAGGAAGAGCCTGTCGATAATTGATCCATCAATGTCATCAATGCCAGAAAGGGTCAAGACGTATCGCCGTCGAGACACGCCGTTACCTCAGCAGGATTCACAACAGATGGAAAGAGAACTTCTGAAGACACTGATGATTCGTGGGCTTCATTCGGAGGGGCTGCATGATAGGCAAACGAATCCTCAGATTCCAGCCTCGACAGTCTGGCCAGGAGCAGGAACAATGTCCAACTCTTAAAGGTCGCAACGCTGGCGACTTCGTAGCGCCAAAACTCAATCACGGACAGATAGAGACGGAGGAATTCGAATATGAAATGAAACAGCTGTCGAATAGAGAGCTACTGATATCTTAGCTCAATGGTTGTTGTACAACATTCCTCGGCCCGCATATACAGCAAGCAACTACGTAATCATGTCGCGTTTCCAGACATTTCAACCAGCACCAGGAATACCGCTGCTTCCCATGCCACTCTGAGACACCGCACCGCCAGGCACACTACCCAGAGCACCACCACCAGGCGGCATCACCGGTCCTCCGTTAGCGACTTGGATCGCGCCACCCATAGCAAACCGTTGATCGAGCTCGTCGTAGTTGAGCACGAACTCGCGTCTCTCCCTTCGCCAATTCATGACGTCGAAGAAGACGTAGACGCCGCGCTCGACGCGCTCACTGACGCGCACGGGCTGAACGGCTATGGGCGCACCGTTTGATAGGTCGAGGATTGGCATGCTGGAGTTGGTGTTCGCCTCGCGGGTGTCTTTCTGCAGCCACTGCCTTAGCACCTTGTGCCATCGCCAGTCGCGTGCTGTGAGTTCTTGGGCGGCGAGTTCTTGCATGATGTCGTGAGGCATCTGGTAGAAGATGCAGAAGAGGGTTTCTGTTGGAAAGTTAGCTTGGAACGACAGGATCTGAGGTCGAACGTAAGAACCTACCATCGCTCAGTGCAGCAACGCGTCCTGCCAATGGCGGGACGTTGTTGACTGTGTAGGCGCCCGGGAGTTGGAAGTCCGGAATGGTATGGCGGTCGTGGAAGTCGAATGTGCTGCCGGAAGAATTCATGGCTGGGAATGGCGTGAATGTGGGATAGATGGGATCGATGCTGTCGAGGTCCATGCCGAGTGCACTCAGGTCCTGGCCAAAGAAAATTGCGGATCGCATAATGGGCGGTAGTGTCTCGTCCACAGGTTGTCCGCTTTCGAGGTTCTTGCGTGCTTCATACGCCGCCGAGAGGGCTTCGAGTCCCCATTGTTCTTGCTCAGTCATATCTGCATAGCGCTTAACACCACCGCTCGGCGCTGCAGGCTGATTTGCTGCTGCCAGGATGGTCTGAGGTTGTTGCTGATGATATCGTCAGTATGGAAGTTTAGTCGCGAGTTCAGGTGCTACTTCTTACCTGCTGTGACGTTGTCTGTGTAAGCGGATGTCCTATAGGGGCTTGTTGAGACTGTGCCGGTGCGTTGCTCGCCTCACGGAACGGAAGCTGGGTTTGTTGCCCGTTGCCTTGAGATTGAGAGCCATCCGGTGATTGCAGAGTCACACCTCCATGTCCATTCGACTGCTCAAACATTTCGCCATTGGTACGTACACCAAGTGGCGGGAACTCATCGCCACCACCGTTTGACTGATCTGTCGCTGGCTGCTGCGCTTGTTGGTCATCTTGTTGGTCTGCTGATTGTTGGGAGAGGGTCGCAGACGGTACTCTCTGCTGTTGCTGCTGCTGCTGCTGCTGTTGCTGTTGTTGCTGAGTAGGTTGAGGCGCTTGTGACTGTTGTGGAGCTCGCTGTTGAATAGGCTGTTGCTGCTGTGCAGGCGGCTGGCGGAGTATGTTACTGTTCCAGCTTGATTGGCCAGCGTTGTTCGTTGGTTGTGGACCGCCGGAGAGCGATGGAAAATCACTGTTATACAAGTTAGCTCGTGTGCTTGGAGCGTCCACTCTTGTTTTTAGAGCCTCAGCTTTTCTGAGAGCATCGGCTTGTCTCAGAGCATCGGCTTTTTCCAATGCATCAGCTTTCCTCTGAGCTTCAGCTTTTGCCCTCAGAGCCACCTCCGCCCATGACGGTTTCGGTGGTGCGGCCATTGCTAGCTCTTGTGGCAGCCGTGCAGATCATGTGGGCGAGTGGTGGCATAGAGAACAGGCGTCTCCTCTCCTATCATCTCTTTCCAAACCACAGCAGCAATCAAGCCGTCGTTGGCTCTGCCTGAGCTGCATAGCCCAGCCTAGTGAACTGCATGCACAAACAGCCATCTCAATCGGCATGTTCATGCATGCATCCACATCGGCCAACAATCCGCCAGCGGCCACATGCATGCACCCGCAGACAAAACACGCGCCATCAACTCACCTCATATCAATCGGCGCCTGCGACCCCCCTCCACCCATAACCTGAGCAAAACCGCTCAACTGCGTAGGCCTTGGACCCAGTCCCGGCGCAGATCCCAGCGCAGCTCCCGCAGCCGCGGCGCCCGCAAAGCCTCCAGGAACAGCTCCTCCAGCAGAGTTGTTTGGCAGTCCGAACCCCCATCCCGTGCCATTGCCTAATCCTGGCTTTTGCGTGTTCTGGAGTCGCGGCGTTTGGCGCGCGGAGGCGCTGTTGGGTTGCTGAGGTTGTTGGGAGGCGTAGGAGGGCATGTTCATTGATCGCATGTTCGTGGGAGAAGCGGTCGACTGTTTGGTCGTGGAGGTTAGCAATTTGCGTCTGGGCAAGTGAGACAAAAGGCAGGAGCGTTGGCGCGGGCGTTGTGCGAGAGCTAGCTAGCTTGAGAGGAGGGCTCATGAAATGATCGTGTGCCTCTGTATTCTTGCTCAACTCCAGTCTTTGCTCTCGTTACAGCAGAAGCACACTCAAGATGTATCCGCCAGCAGTCCTTATCCTCATGCACAAGATTGCGACGTACCAAAGTGAGGGATCCAGTGTGGGCGATATGCGCAGCCAGTCGGTCGCCGGGGAGTGCGGTGCGGTGCGATTGGATGGTCAGTAGGAGCACAGCAAGAGGTAATGGTATGTGCAATGTCCAGTAAGTCGCAAGGTGTTGGTCAATTGCGATAGCTTGCAGTGGTAGTGGTTATCGAAAGTAGACTCGCTATGCCAGACGCGGACTGTGCCAGCCAGCGTGGATGCGGCGGTCGGTCGGGAAGCTTGTCTTAGTGCTTGCGGAGAGAGCGAGGGCGATCCAAATCGTGGCGTATGGCTGACTGACCGAGGGTGAGTCGTGTGATGAGGAAACATATTAATGACATACATTTACATATATCAGGAATGTCACGACTTCCCAAATAGCAAGACCGTGAGACAGATTCAGAAAGCCATATCGATCACGAGTTATTACAAAACAAGACCAACGCGCTGCGAATGGCAAATGCCAATCAAAACAATTCATTCCCATCAATCAATCATGCATGTATATTCACAGAAAGCGCTAAACCCACAGGGAGACAACAAAATCAAAGATCTACTCGTTCGTCTTCCACTGCCACACACACTTAATGTACGCGTAATATCCAGTCCTCCATCAAGCCGCAGCATCCTTCTCCAACATCTTCCTTCTCGCCTCCAAAACCATCTCCTCCCTCCTCCTCTTCAACCCCTCCGCCCTCGCCGCCTTATCGCTCGTCCACGCCATCTTCTTCTGCTCCTCGCTCCGCACAGCCTCCTTCCCCTTGTCATTAATCCTGCCCTGCAGCCCATACCTGGTGATCAAATCCGGCTGTCCCTTGCTCGCCCCAGCCGCACTCTGCGCAACCGGCGCCGCCTGCGCAGGAAGCGGCGGCTGGAAACTCGGCGGCGGCGCATCCAGACCTCTCCCGCTGAGGATCCGCTCTGAGGTTCCGGCGACGTTGCCGCCGTTGCGGTGCAGGTCCCAGGCTATGCTGCGGCGGTCGAGCTGCGGGAACATGGCGCTGACTTGGGTGATTTGGGCGGGGTCGACGGCGCGGTTGTTGCGTGAGGAGCCGGCAATGTTGCTGCTGCTGCCGGGAGCGGAAGAGCCTGGGGGTTTGTTGAAGTACCAGCGAATGGCGAAGAAGCCGACGAGGGCGACGGCGAGGAGTTGCGGAATGTTGATTGAGGTTTCGGTTTGGGCCATGGTTGCGGTGATGCGTGAGTTGGTTTGTATGGGAGTGCGCTGAAGGATGCCTGGTATCCGGATCTAAACGAGGTCCTATTCGTAGGGTTGGAGATTGACTAGCAGTAGAGGCCGATCGAGCGGACAGAGTTGCGTTTGTAGACGGCAGCGATGGTGGTGGGGAGAAGACCGCCAGTCCCAAAGGTTGAGAGTACGTTGGTTTAGCTCCAGAGGTTTTGATCAGACTACTCGGCGGAGAGGACAAGGTAATTATGTTGAGGTGTCGTGAGCACAAGCAGAGAGTAATTCGTGAATGGATGGTTATAGTTGGCCGCATCGGCTTCGGCTTCTCTCGTCATTGTACAGCACAGCCACAGCCACTTTCCACCGCGTGCGCGCCACACTCGCTTGCTGCTATCACTATACATGGAATGAGACATTTTCTAGTCTACGTACCAAGCTTTCGCTTGCCGCGACTCTAATTATCATACAAGTAGCAAGCATGCATGACAAGGACTCCCTGAAGGGCGGGCAAAAGCGTGTCATAATTGCCATGAGCCCAAAGGCCAATAAAGTCATTCTGAATTACCTAAGTAGGACTACCAACGAGAGGAAGAAAAGTAGAAGCAAAGCGAAAGTCTTTCCGACCGCTGATGGGTATCATCCTGTGCCTCCGAAGTAGAAAATGTGATCCCCAAAACAAGAACTCCAAAATGAAAACCCCGGGCGCTGTCTGATGCCCAAACAAAAACGAAAAGGAAAAGTGTACCGGCCGTCAATCCCATTGCATAGCAGCATTACCACCTTCCCCCAGAAAACCCATCATCCATATCCTCATCAACATCCCCTTCAACGCTGAACTTCGTGCCCAGAGCAGCCTGGCCCTGCTTGATCAGCTCTTCCAGCTGACGGCTCATATTACCAATCGCTTTGTCCGCCACGCGATCTTGCTTCGCCTGGCGCTTTCTGTAGCGCTCGGCTTCGGGGCTCATGAGGTCTGCGCTTAGGCTGCTGCGGTGGCCCATGCCTGACTGCGGTCTGGACGGAGGGGAACGCACGTGCGCTACGGAAGCGCGGCGGTCAGGGCCAGCCGTGAAAGCTGCAGGGCTTCCAACTTGGGAGACGTGGGAAGGTTGACGTCGGATGGGAGTGGGAAGAAGGCTGCGGCGAGAAGAAGCACGCGAAGCGACTGGGCGTGAAGCTGTCGGCTTGGTGGCTTGTGGGACATGGTTTCCTGAGGTCTTGCGTTTCGGGCTCGGACCTCTGGCGTCAGGTGTGCCGATGAGGATCCATTCGTCTTTGTCGGTCTGGCGACGTTTGTTGGGTGGTCGAAGTCCAGAGGAAGGTGGCGAGCTGGGATTGTCTTGCTCGAAGTCGCCGAAGAAGTCTGCCTGCCATTGACCGGGTACTGGTGTAGGTGGATCGAAACTGTGACCAGAAGAGCCATCATATCCGCTCTTCTCGTTGAACGTATAGCCGTCCCCTCCACCCGCATAGAAACCTTTGAACACGCTGGTGCCAAAAGTGAAAGCCTTGCCGACAAGGCTGAAGGCGAATCGAGTCCAGCTCACTTGGTTTTGTGCTTCAGTCAAATCTGCCATCCGTGGTACGCCGTTTCGCTCCCGTGCCAGAGGACCCTGTAGAGCAGGACCTGAGTTTCCGAATGTCGCATCTCTGTCCCTCGTCCACCTGCGAGCTTGTGCATCCTGGTCCATCACACGGTCCAGCTCGGTGTTGACGGCAAGTCCAGGGGTATCGTAGCCACCGGCGAGACTGTATTGTTCGTTCACTGTCATCGAGTTCTGTGCGCTGCCAAAGACATCGTCGTCATGAGATGTGGCAGTCCACGTTGGCGGAGTGTTCCAACTGTTTTCGGAGCCTTTTTCGCGGTAAGAGGAATCCGGCCTCGATCGCTTTCTAGAAGCAGCATTGGAGAAATAGTCCATAGATGTGCTGGCATGTGATGGTGTTGTTGCGACTGATGGAGACGCCTTTGGAGGCTGGAAGAGGTGTGCATTGCGCCCGTGGACTGGCGTAAAGATAGAGTGTTGCGACGGTGGAGGTGATGGGTAAACCATATTGGCAATTGCTACGAGAGCTACCTAGGAGGAGCTGTGTCTCATCAGAGAGAGTGGTAGCAGGGTGTGCCGTGCCAGTTTTCTCGATGGTATTGCGGTAGTGCGACGGCTAACAGTCGGTGTGGCAGGAAGCGAGTGGAGCAGTGTGTGTTGGCGAGATTCTCGAGTTTTGCCAGGAAATCACACAAAGTGATACTGCGAGGTTATATGGATTGAGGCGATGTGTAGCGACGCCTGGTATGGATTCGACGGATCAGGGTGAGCAGGCAGTTCCTCTGTTTCATATCAAGAGAGCTCCCCGCCCAAAACAGGAAGGCTAGTCCAGTTGCCGTGCGACAACCATGACGATTATCCATCAGCCACTTATTGACGCCACACTTCCATGCCCGTCAGCCACATCCACGACAGGGTAAATGACAACAAGCCTCAAAGCGCCTGGCCGGCCCCTCCACTAAATAACATAATCCCACCCCATACTTCCACTACTCCCATTCACTTCCACGCCGCGCCGACACACCGATACACCCCTCGCCACGTGACCAGCACGACCACACTCGCCCATCATGGCTATGGCAACCAAGACCGAGTCACAAACCCTCTTCAACCAGCTGAGGAGGAAGGAGGCCAATAAGATCTGCTTCGACTGCGGCGCAAAGAACCCGACATGGTCCTCGATCCCCTTCGCCATCTACCTCTGCCTGGACTGCTCGGCCAACCACCGCAACCTGGGTGTGCACATCTCCTTCGTCAAGAGCACCAACCTCGACCGTAAGTTCCACCATCCGAACCTACCGAGTCAGCATTGCGCAGTCCAACCCTTCTGGATGCTGACTTGAACCGGACAGAATGGCAATGGGAACAACTACGACGCATGAAGACCGGCGGCAACGAGAGCGCGACCAAATACTTCCAATCACATGGCGGAGCCGCAGCGCTTGCGAGCAAGGATCCCAAACAAAAGTACACGAGCAACGCAGCGAACAAGTACAAGGATGAGCTGGCGCGAAGGGTTGAAGCGGACCAGAAGAAGTACGTTGAGAATGGTAGACTTTGGGGAATTGAATACATGGCTGACGATTCTCAAGGAACCCCGACAGCGTCGTTGTAGAAGACGCCGCCGACGCCGACTCAGGCAGTGGCACCAACACCCCTGCAGGCGAGCCAGACGACTTCTTCTCCTCTTGGGACAAGCCTTCTGTCAAGCGACCAAGCAACCCGCCTTCACGTACTGGCACTCCAGGCATCACCAGGACCGCATCTCCATTCCTCGGCGCCAACGGCAATGGTCCTCCTGCGCGAACAAAGTCCCCTCTCACAGCTGCCGAGCCCACTCCGCCTACCGCTTCTCGCACAACCTCTACCGCTGCTCTCCGCAAGACCACAACCTCAAGCAAGCCGAAATCGAACATCTTGGGCGCAAAGAAGAGCAAGCTGGGAGCCAAGAAGGTGGATGCTAGTCTGCTCGACTTCGACGAGGCCGAGAAGAAGGCTCGTGAGGAGGCAGAGAGGAAGGAAAGGCTCGGATACGACCCCGACGAGGAGACTGCTCCAGCGCCAGCACCTATCAAGGCTGCCTTGCCAGAGCCTGCTGCGCCTACAACGTTTGACTCTCCATCAAGTGGTCTTCCGCCTCGGCCTAAGGGCGACTACGGCAGTGGATCACAGAGAGCCCGTGACGAAGAAATGGAGCGTTTGAACACCAGCACTCGCAAGCTTGGATTCGGACAGATTGGAGGTGGAGCAAAGACTGCTGCGCCTAAGGCTAAGACCATGGGCTTCGGCTCAACAACCAGAGCTCCCGTGGAAGGTAAGCGAATAACGCCAAGCTCACCTGTACATGGAAATAGACAACTAACAATCCTTTCTCAGACGACTCCCAACGCTACGCTCGCGAAAAGTTCGGCGTCCAAAAAGGTATCTCCTCCGACGAGTTCTTCGGCAAAGGCGCCTACGACCCGTCTTCACAAAACGAGGCCAAGACTCGTCTGCAAGGCTTCGAAGGCGCCCAATCCATCTCCTCCAACGCCTATTTCGGCCGTCCAGAAGACGAGGAGGGCGCCGGCGGCGTCGAGGACTACGGCGACTTGGAGACTGCGGCAAAGGACTTTGTGCGCAAGTTCGGCATCACCGCTGGCGATGATCTGGAGAACTTGTCGAGCATGCTTGGCGAGGGCGCGACGAAGCTGCAGGGTGCTATTAGGAATTATCTGAACAACTGAGGAGCGCTTCCGGAGGTTAAGTGATTCTTTTGGGAGGCGCAGGGCGTGAGGCGTTCATAGCATCGCTTAGGGGATATTCTCTGAGTGGGCCAAAGCTTGCGATGGGCTTTACGTAGACGGGGATTATGATCTCGTGAGATCAATACAGATATCGAGTATGATTCTAACACGAAATCATCGGCAATTGCGATTCGCATTAAGTTGATTGAAATAGGGTATGGGGTAGAGCAATGCACCCTTGAATTTACACTTCGAATATACACACCATCGCAAGTACGTGAGACAAATCCAAGCGGCCATGTACGGTTCATTCGAGCTATGCAGCTAACACATGTAGTCATTTATTCCTTGCTTTTCAACACACATATACGACCCAAAATAGGCCGATGTCGCTATTCTGTATTCACTCCACATTGCTCCAACTGGGGAAGGCACGAGCGGGGAGAGGGCACAAAAATCATCGGGACCTCGGCGCCGCGTTTCCATGATATCGGACGTGACAGCCTATGCAAGATGCTGCTACCGGCTCCGCTGGCAATTTTGGAGGGCAGATACCGTGACTGGAGCTGGATATGCAGGCATCCAATTGCGACCGCTGTTATCGACGGAAGGGTCGTTGCGACAAGCAGCAGCCGTGCGGCCCATGTGCTCGAGCCAATGTTTCCTGCAGCTATACGGACAAAGTGCGACAGCGACGCTTTACATCAGACGATGTTGAACGGGTCGAGAAGAGACTGCGCCAGTCTGAGGCTCGGAATCGGACTTTGCTCGACGAGCTTGCCAGGTTGAGAAGTGTCGGAACTCAGTCTGGTGTCTCGCCAGCAAATACTGATCACTCACACGCCACGGATAATCCAAAACGGGCAGACGCCGTCAGCGAGATCTCATACTTGTCCATCAATGCTGCTGGCGAGCGACAGCCTTACCTGGGCTCAACGAGTGGCGTCTTGTTCGCAGACCTCGTGCGATCAAGCGTGGATGCGTCCGTGTCACGACACGCATCACCCCCGGGAGCGGCATCACAAGATCAAGCAGACATCACCTCTTCGCCAGCATCAACAACACGTTTCCCAAGAAGAGACCATGAACTTCCGCCCGAGGCGCTGGCTTCAAGACTCTTGAAGTCGTACTTTGGACATGACGCTATAGCCTTCCCCTACCTCTCACCAACGGCCGTACTTCAAATAAAGCAACGATTCTATCAGGACGATGCCTACTATTCTTCGCGAGCAACCTCCTACGAGACTTTCGTCTTCAACATGGTACTAGCAATCGCCACAGCAAGCGTCTACAAATACGACTGGCAAATGCTGCCCAGCGCCGAATCTCATCACGCCAGAGCGATGCAGGAACTCGACCATGTGCTTTCACACGGAGGTCTCGAAAGCTTGCAGGCCATTTTACTCCTGTGTCAGTACCGCCAAGGCAGCTCGATCAAAGACAATTCGGCGTCCATGTGGCATCTGGTTGGCATTGCGGCGCGCATCTGTTTGGAGCTTGGTCTGCATCGGGAGTCTGCGTATCCTTTGAAGTGGAGCGGTGATTTTGATCAGGCTGCCAGCGAGCGGTATCATCAGCAAGAGGTTTCCAGAAGAGCCTTCTGGTGCTTGATAGCAATGGATCGCGTGACTAGCAATATACTTGGTCGACCATTGGCGATCCGAGACGAAGACGTTGATGCTCTATTGCCGTCCTATGAAGATGATCCTGGATTGCTCAACACGCTCACTGGTACTACTATTCGAATTCCTAGGACTGCGGTGTTTAGAAGCATCATCGAGTATCGCTTGCTGTGTGGCAATGTTCTCACAACTTTACACCGACGACGTGCACCAACGATGACCACAACAGATGCCCTTCAATTGAGGGCCGACCTTGCACAAAAGCTGGAAACCTGGCAAGAGCAACTGGCGCAACTCAACCTATCTGACGACTCCAATTCTGATACGTCAGAGCGATCATGCTTCCTATCACCAGTCTGGTACCGAGTGCTGTATGCCAATGCAAAGCTAAGCATATGGAGACCCTGCCCTCTTCTGGCCGACCTAAGCCACGACCAGCACTCGCTACAAAACATCTACGACTCTTCCATCCAGGCAATCACCGCTTACTCCGCCCTCCACAAGTCTCGCAAGATAAACTACAGCTGGATCGCCCTTCAATCAATCTTCATGGCAGGCCTTTCCTTCCTCTACAGCGTAAGCAGGCATTTCCGTGAACAGCACAACCACCTCTCGTCATCGTCGGAATGTTGCCTACTGCGAGAAGATCCCAAAGCTATCGACATATCTCAAACCTCCCGAGCATGTTCCAACGTTATGGTGGCCGTGGCAGAGAGATGGAACGCCCTACGACACTGTCACGAAGTCTTCGACCGACTCAGCGACGCTGTCTTGGCCGATGCCTTGAAGATGCAGACGCAGCCGCCACTCATGAATGCACCTGTGTCACAGACGCCTTCGAGTACGACCGCGGAGCAAATATCGGAAGCGATGAGACCCGATGGACCCTCGCAGCGGTCACACACGGCTGTCATTAATTTCAACCCACAACCTCTTTACTGGAACGGCCAGCAACAACCCGCTGGTCTCATGGCATCGAATGTCCAGCGTTCGCTTGCTGTTGACAATGAGTTTCTGCATTGCTACGACGATTTACAAAGCATGTACGTCGACCAGGTTGAAGACCCAGTCATGCATCTTTCCCAAGACTGGTTGGGGTACTTGGGAGGAGCCGATGGGCTTTACGATCAGAATTCGGATTCGTACGGTCAGTTAGGGATGTTCGAGTAAACATGAGCTTCATTTGTTTATTTGTCGAAGCCACTTCCATTATATACTCCCATCGTACTAGCAGAACACCATCAACCGCAGCAGTCTCGACACGTGAACCCCTAAGCCTTACCCGCCAACTTATAAACCTCCTTCTCCACCACGGTAATCACCTCCTTCACCTTCCCATCCCCCGGCGGAATGACCTGCGTGCCAAACGTAAGCACCAACTCGGCCTCCCTATCAATCATCCAGAACGTATTCGCCACACCACCCCAACTCAACGCTCCAGCCTTCCTCCTCCCATCCTCATAACCCTCCACGAAAACCACCCCTCCAAACCCAAAGTCATGCTTGTATTCCTCCGGCTTGAACTCGCCGATGAAAAACAATCCCATAGGACTGAGCAAAAAGTCCTTGAAGGATTTCGCCTGCGCCGCCGTGAGCTGCGATTTGAACAACTCGTCCACAGACTCCGGACGCAGTAATTTGCCATCGTTGCGCAGCAGGCTGAGGAGGAAAATCCTATACTCGCCGAGCGTAGAATACCCGCCCGAACCGCCGAAACACCCCGTCGCGCCAGAATTGAGGAAAGGCTCTTTGAACGGGTACAATTTCCCATCCGGTCCGCGGACAGACAGCTGCGGCACGCGTTCCTCGAGACCTTCTCGCTTCGCAGGGAAGAACGTCATTGTCTTGAGACCGAGAGGATCCCAGATGTTAGCTTTCATAAATTCTTCAAGGGTGGATTTCGTCAAGCGTTCGATGGCCAGGCCGGCCCAGTCGATTCCTGAGCCGTAGGACCACGCGGTGCCGGGCTGGAAGATCAGAGGGTAGGAGAAGCGCGAGACGACGTCTGGGCCGTTGTTGGTAGGGGCGCCGACGTGGGCTTGGTATTTGATCAAAGAGGGGTGTCCGGCGTCGTAGGCTGTGCCGGCGGTGTGGGTGAGGAGATGTCTGGGTGTTGAAGTAAGTATGCTGCAAGTTTCTTTGATCAAGTTAGGCGTTTCTTTCATACATACCTAAAAGTAATCCCCTCTGTCCTCTCCACCAAAACCGGCTTGTCATCCTCGTCAAACCCAGTCAGAACCTGCTGTGCAGCCAATTCAGGCAGCAGCTCCTCAACATTATCGTCAAAAGTAATCAAGCCCCGCTCGACGACTTGCAGCGCAGCAACGGCAGTCAACAGCTTAGTCTGCGAAGCGAGCAAGAAGACCGCATCGTCTTGGACGTCTGCGGCACCCTCCTCCATGGAAGTCTTGCCAGCAGCGTGGCTGAATTGGAAAGCGCCTGTGAATCGTTCGAGGACCAGGTCAGCCAATCAACCCATCAATGCTGCAGCTATGTTGGCCATAACATATCCTCCCTCCCAGCACCATAGCACATCAAAACAAAAGAAAAAGAGCCACTCACCGTCTCGACTCGCAGCAAAAACAACGCCATGCGGGACTTTGCCCTCCTGAACCGCCTTCTCAAGCTGTTCCTGCAACGAAGTCGAAGAAGCCATGTTGTTTGTCGCAATCTTAGCTCTAAGTGGCATGGTTCCGAAAAGAAAACCAGCCAGCCAGCCAGCCAGGACTTAAGTAAATAGATATACGGATTACAAACCCAGCCGGCGGATAGATAGTGGTTGCCTCAGCCTCAGCTCCGGTTCCGTACGTTGCGTGCCCAGAGATTCTCAGCCTCAGTCTAGTTCAGCTCGCCAAAAGCCCTCTACTAGTAGTAGTCCACGATTGATTGCAGGGGTTTGTCTTCTCGAACGGACCACGTACAACTCGTTTGGAGTCGACCCCACATCGTTAGCCTGTGTTTTTTATATTGAGGCGGCAACGGAGAGAAAGAGGACACGCTGGTGGGTTCTCGAGCTTGTGCCTGTTTTGGCCGCTTATTTGCCTCGGCTGTTCTTTGGAAGAGCGTTAGAACGAGAGTACCTAGATAGTATAGTGTCACAAACTCGACGTTGTCAGCGCATGTACAACATTGAACGATTTGTGTGCCCATTTGTTGATGACGAAGTACCTTCCGCTTCACACAGAACGGCAGAGTTGAGGCAAAGTTGGCAAAAGCAATAATGATAAGACAGTCTACTGCTCAATCCGCCAAAGTCCGCTATGTAACAAACAAGAAAAAAGATAAAAGTAAACCCGCTTATACAAATAGAAACAATCATCCCAATCCCCTATGAACGCCGCGCTATGTTGTGCTGCAACAAAAAAGAAGACAACAAGCAAAAGATATCCCAGTGCTCTCTGTTTCTCTGGCCCACCCCCATACACAAGAAAACCCAGAAGGCCTGCCCTCTCTTACGATAGATGTGAACCATTCCCCAGACAAAAGAAATGTCGAACGAGGAATTCTCTTGGATCAGACTATTGTCCCTCTTCCGCGATCGTCTCCGGCGCAAGAGCAGGAGGTTCGCCGTCGGGGCCAGGGTTTGGGTCAGACTGCTGATGCGCCTTGTCGCCCATTTCGATCTCTTTCTTCTCCCTTTCCACTTCAGCAGCGGCCTCATCCTTGTCGCCGGTATCGCCATTCTCTTCAGCAGGTGCGGCGGCAGCCTCTTGCTCGGCTTTCTCTCTCTCGGCCTTCTTCTTCGCCTCTTCGGCCTCTTTCTTGACTCTCTGCTTTTCTTGCAAGATCGCCAATTTCTCCATCTTCCGCTTCTGCTTCTCGTCTTTCTCCTTCTCCTCGCGCTTTTGCTCTTCGGTCTTGCCAGCCTCTTCTTTGCTGGCATAATCCTTCCAGCGGCGCCAGCCGTCAAAGTCGATGAGAGCTTGCATGCAGCCCCATTCCTTGACCTTGCGCTCCAGCCAGACGAAGTTGACAGGCTTGGTCAAGAAATCGTTGCATCCGGCCGCGAGGGCTTCGTGACGATCAGACTGCAGAGAAGAGGCTGTGAGAGCGACAATGATGATGGGTGATTTGAACATGCCGCCTGCGGCTTCGGGAAGTTTGTCGGCCGACTTCTTGCGCTTGATCTCGGCCTCATCTTCAGTTCCATCGTTACTATCAATCGCGCGACCATTTGACTTGCGATGTTCAAGCGGACTAGACGAGAAGACACCAATGCCATTGACCTTCTCGAGACGGCGGATCTCCTTGGTTGCTTGCAGACCGTTCATGACAGGCATTTGAATATCCATCAAAACCAAATGGAAGCCACCACCTCGCCACTTGTCGACGGCAATTTGGCCGTTCATGGCAGTCTCCCATCTGACTTTCAGACGTTTCATCAAACCTTCCAGAATGCGCAAGTTGATGATATTGTCTTCCACGATCAAGACGTTGATGGGCGGGATCGATGCATCCAGCATGCTAGAGATGCCGAGCGGTTGAGGCGAATTAGAGCTGCCGTTACGGTCTTTTCGAGATCTGCCACCGGAAAGGGGCTTCCTGCTAGATTTTTTGGGCCTTGGAGGTCGCTGTTGGTGCGCCGGCTGACCAGAAGATGGCGTTGGTGGGTTGGAGCTTGTAGCTGCTTTCTCGGCGGCGGGCGGTGTTGGCATTGGCACAGGTGCCGCGACACCGTTCGGGTGGTGTGGGTTCGGATGCTCGGAAGATATCGACTCAGTGCGTTGGCGGAGGGCGCCGCGATGCGACACGGGCTGTTGCTGTGGGGCTAGAGTGCCATTTGGAGCGACCGCGACAGTGTTTGCATTTGTCGGGTGATGTTGTAGGATGGTAGGGGAGGATGTTTGTTGTCGATTAAATCTTGGCCTGTGCATGCGTTCAGGGTGTCGTCGAGTGCCACCAGGAGAAGGCAACAATGGCAGTTGGCCTGTGTTGAGCACCGACATTGAGCGGTGGTGTTGTTCACCATGTGCACTCGGACGACTGTCGTGCGAGCCTGCAGTACCAGGCATGACTGGATGCACGATCGCAGGCATAGGTGGGAAGTATTCGGTACCACTCTCCACAGGTCGCTGGTCTTCCATCATGGGATATGCCTGGTAATGGTTGTACCGTGGCGAAGGCCTGGGCGTACGCTTGGGAGGCGTGTCAATAATGAGTGCGTCATCCACGTGTTGTCCTCCAGGATAGTGTGAATCTATCGTGCGGCACATGGGCTCCTCAGGTCCGAGTACTCTGTCTGTTCGCGGTTGGCCATGGTCTCCTCTCGATACGATCCTCAGCAGCATGTCCGGTGAATCGAAAGTCTTTCCAAGAGAGTTTGCGTATTTCTTCAATATCATGTCCCGTACATCGTCCACCAAGTCGTCCTCTTTGATCTGAACCAGAGTGGCCGAGCCACCCGGGCGTTTCACCCATATCTTGCGCTGCAGCATAGTGGTCATATTAGGTAGTCCAGGAGTAAATAGGTCTAATACGGCACTCGGCAGTGCGGTACTGTCGTTCGTGTCTGGAGCGAGCGGGTCCTTTGATGCGGGAGCGTCTACGAGCGATTTTACGATCTTAGCATTGGCGCTGTTAACGATGCTTTGGCGTCGATCCTCAACTTCCTGAGTGGAGTCGTGTCGAGGCGAGATCTGGCTGGAGGAGCGTCGAGGTGGTTCTGACAATGGAACTGTTGCTTCTACGGGCTGCTCAGCGGAGGATTGCTGTTGAGCGAGTGGTGACGGTTTGTGGACAGCGGTGATGGAGATCGGATCGCGCACTTCTTCAGTGACCGGTGTAGGCGCTTGTACAACCAGCTGTGGTGGTAGTCTCACGTCTTCTCCATTGGTATCTGGCTGTGGTTCTGGGACAGCTACTACCGGAGGGCTGCCTGTGGTGTCCGGGGTGGCTGGCTTGGAGCGCTGTTCTCCCTCTCCTGCCAGCGTGTCACTTTCAGAGCGTTCGGGGCCCGAGGAAGGCGTTGGCAAGGCGTCTGTGGATAGTTGCGCGCCCTTCTCGTCGCTGTCGGCGTGGTCGGCGTCTCTAGCCAAGAGGAAGCTCTCTCGTAGCTCTGGAACGGGCTCCGGGACTTCCGCGGCGTGTTGTCGGCTTCTGGGCTTGTGGAGGGAGGAGGCTCTGCGACGAGAGGTGCGTGCGGAGCGAGAGGTAGGTTCGGCGGAGCGGGAGCTGTGAGCGGTGGTGCTGGCGACAGAAGCGCTGTCGGTGTCTGGGTGGTGGTGATGAGAAGAAGAGTGGACGGTGGCTGGCGCAGACTGCTTGCGGCGGAAGAAGGGACGTGATAGCGAGAAGCGGACCATGGCTGCGCTGCGCTGATGCTAACGTTGCTGTACCCTCAACACGATGTGGTCGCCGCGTGACGAGACAACGGGCATAGCCGTGGTGGGTGGTATGGCAGGGTTAGTGCCTCCTCAGGTGGACATGTAGGGGGTGGGTGTGTGATATTGTTGTTATTGAATATTGGAGTCTATCATCGAATTGCTGCACATTGGAGGAGGAGTGACTACTAGTCAGCGCGCTCGCGCACAGTTGCTCTGCCATCAAGCTCTGATAGAAAGCAGCAGCTCGCTTTCTATCTCACCATCAGCATGGACTCTCTCGTACGGGAATGCATGCCCATCGAATAGCCCCTATGCCATATCGTTGCCGCCCTGCGTGCAATCTGTGCTGCAGAGCCTGCATAAACAAGGAAGCACCCAGTTACATGCAAGTTCTAGCGAATTATTGGCAGTGCGTAGCTGAGATCGAGATGCCTGCCCGCTCAGCCGTAATTGCACGACGCCAACGGAGCATCCTCCATCGATCGACTTTGCGCTGTTTGGCTGTTGAGAGCAGAAGAGTATGCTGCTGGACACACGTGGTTGGCACGGTATCACATGATGCATCTTATCGCAGCCCGATACACTGCATCCGACCATGCCTCGTGCCTTATGTGTGACCCGGTATACATGCCGTAAGCCGGCTACCGGGGTGAAGAAGAGACCATAGCTTGCTGCTGCCTGCATCTGTTGCTGCACCGCTCTTGTGGCAAACTGTCGTGTTTCGGCAGACGACGCGGTGGGATTGACTGTCAGACCATGTACATATGTGTATACCGAGCAGGAATCAGGACATGGAAGCTGTGCATCTATTTCTTCGTGCCTCGTACACGGTAGAGTGTGTTACTGACGTTGCCAGACAACTGCAGGAGGCTGCTCAACCGAGCATTCGCATGCCCAGCTCGCATTACCTATAACCTGAGACACATACAAACATCACCAGAATCCTACATCTTCCATCCTCGATGCAACTTTCTTTTTTATTACTTCATATTCACCACCTACGCACGAGTTTCACCATCAGTGGGCTCACTACCCGTGCCGCGATCGACTTCTCTTCATCATCACAGCTCTGCCCGCGCGCCAACCAGGACGGCCCGGCGCCTCTTCGATCTCTCACTCTTCCCCATACCTCTGCCGTCTTTGCATCTCAATCCTTGTCGAAATCGCCATCCAACCGTCACACTGGGCCGTCCCTCTTGCATCCTCGCTGCGATCATGTCTATACTCTCGTGTCATCATGCTCTCACCAGTCTAGTACAAGGCTGATACCCGTGGCTTTTCACATGCTCCTCATATACTTATCGACTTCTGGACCCGCTGCATGCGTGGCTCCGTAGCTATCCATCAATCCTTCTCCTGGGCACGGCTTGCATTGGGTGGGCTTTCTGTTTCGTCCCATCTCCCTGCATTGATACCTCCGTATGGTTTCCAGCCCTTAGTCGCTCGAGCCGTCTGCTGGACGTCACCGCGTTGCTTCTTGAGAAAGACGGCAAGCTGTGATATATGAAGGTAACTGCGAGTCCACCTTGGGTCATTGGCTCTGTTTTGTTTTCTTCTGTCCTTGTTTCCTCGCTTTTGTACCAGCCCCGATCCTTCCTCGTATCATCTTACAAGAGGTCCTGTAATCAATCATGTCATCTATGAGACGACAGGTCAGCCATGGCCTCAACAAGCCAATGTTTGGCTTCGCAACACCCAAATCTGCCGAAGATACATCCACTATGCGCAAGCACTTCGTTGCCGCGACTGGTGAATTTGTAGGAACTTGGCTTTTCTTATTCACTGCATACTTGGGTATCGCACTCTCCAGGACATCATCTTCAACTGCCCAAATGCATACGTACTGATCCATCTCAGGCCACACCATGTCCGTAGATTTCGCCTACGATTCGGCACCTGGCGGAGGCAATTCTAGTCAAACGGTCGTCTTCATTGCGCTTTCGTACGGCATGGGATTGCTCATCGCGGCGTGGGTGCTTTACCGCGTGAGTGGTGGTCTCTTCAACCCGGCTGTCACGCTGGGAATGGTCATTACCGGCACCCTACCACCTGTTCGCGGGCTTGTGCTGCTCCCAGCACAGATTTTGGGAGCCATCTGTGCCGCCGCAGTAGTGAGCAGCATCATCCCGGGCGACATCGCGATTGTGCAGACAACGCTGGCGCCAAACATGAGTATCGCGCGAGGATTATTCTTAGAGATGGTACGCACAAATCCCACAATTGTTATTCAAAGCGCGGCGCTGACTCCCACCCACCAGTTCCTGACCGCCCACCTCATCTTCACCATCCTCATGCTCGCCGCCGAGAAATCCAAAGACACCTTCCTCGCGCCCATTGGCATCGGCCTCTCGCTCTTCGTCGTCGAGATCGCCGGCGTCAACTACACCGGCGCATCCGTGAACCCAGCGCGTAGCTTCGGCCCTTGCGTGGCTGCTGCGTCGTTCACGGGGTATCACTGGATCTACTGGCTGGGACCTGTGCTAGGCGCTTTTGTAGCTGGTGGCTTTTACCACTTTGTCAAGGTAGGTTCGGGCGGGTGAACCGTTTCTGGAAACAGGTTGCTGACTTGACAATTTTACAGTTCTTCAACTACGAAGACGCAAACCCTGGACAAGATAGCGCAGGCGCGGACGAGGACTTTAATGCCAAACCTGCGGATGGCGATTTGGAGAATGGCAGGAGAAGGAATTGATGGGCGAATCTCATGGCAGTTTTGAACAAGGCGAAACATCTTTGCTAAACCTGTTGGTTTCTCCCGTAGATTGTACACAGAAATGCTCGTCGTCTGAACCCGACTAGTCTAGTATGCCAGATGCTTGGATACGTGCGACCTTGAGCTCTAGTAGTCTCTCAGTAGCATCTCTTGCCGGTTGAGAAACTCCGCCCTGCCTTAGTAACCAATGAGACCGTTGTTCTGCAAACGGTTGTATGCTGAAAGACGTACCCGCCACTTGACACAACTGCATGCCTGCAGGAGTGCAATTGTCGGCTCTTCAGCTGTCCTTCCAAGTACAGAGGTACATGTATATGATACCCGCCCCGGGCTGTGTTTCACACTGGTGCGGTGCCTGTCAGAGCGAGCCGCAGGGCTACTTTGGTACATACCAGGGCTTGGTTGCCTGGAGGCAAAAGCTTTACTGTGGCTTTGTAGAGATGAGAGTCTCCGACACGTGTTAATTGTGTTCCATGGTCGCTATCTGCTAGACCATACCACGCGTCTTCGTTAAAACAGTCTTGACCAACCCGCTATTCGGCCTTTGATGCTTTACAAATCAGCATGTGTCTGTAAGATCACCCCACCAACACCACCATCACATTTTCTCGTTGGTTTTGAGAAACAACTCCAAATCCTTCCTCCTGCAGACCTGTCTCTCGATCGCCTCATGCCGACATCACAGCCTCAAAAGTGTAGGTGTGGGCCTGGCGATCTGCATCACAGCCTCATTCCTACTGGTGATATATAGATGACCGAGCATCGAGCGATTCTCCAGGTTTCTTCTCCGTCTTCACGTGTACGGCCCTGACTCCACCCGGCACGAGGTCAAAACATCATCACACAAGTGCTGTTACTACATCATCATTGCCACGGTGAGGCTGCTGACATACCGACTCACGTGCGTGCATGATCGACCATAACATCCACTCCGCTTCACTCTCACGATCAAAGTTGGCATATTCCCAAAGACCTACCAAATCCTCAATAAAAATGTCGTCCTACATACCACCCGCAGGCACATACGAGCCCCAGCAGTCATCCCCGTTACGACCAGAGGCCAACCGCTCGCGCGCAAACAGCGCCGCAGCAGAGAAATACCGCCCGCGAACATACTCAAACCCTCCACCAGACCAGCCAGATCCCACTCTCCTAGGACCACACCAGAGCCCCTGTGCGCCACCAGATCCCAGCTTCTACCCACAACAACAACCGCAACACCAGCCTCCATACCCTCAAAATGCGCCATCTCAAGCTCAAACCCCAATCCCCATGCCCATGCCCATGCCTATGCCCCAACGATTAGCACCCAGCTATCCAAACCCCCCAACATCGTCGGCTCCCGGCCCTTCATCCCGCCACAGCAGCTACTCCCACCCTCGACCGCCTATGGACTACAACGACGCAGTCGACGACGACGATGCCGGACGCCGCCATAGCTACTCAAGCCAACTCTCACGCCACTCGCACGACAGCCGACGCTCACGTGACAGCAAACGGTCACGGCACTCGCGCAGTTCCGCTGAGGGCAAAGCTCATCACCATAAGTCTAAGCATGCAGGGCATCCGAATCGTACGAATGAGAGGCCAACGATGGGCGATTCGCTGGTTTCGATGTTTGGGCTTATCAAGAGTGCGTTGGGGCCGAGGGATAAGTGAGTGTACTGGGGCGTGGTGCCGATGATGGAGATTTTTTGATTTTGGAAAGTTGCGGTTGAGACTTTGGGTTTTAGGTGTTGGAGAGACAGGTGCTTATGACGGGGTGGAAGAGCTTTTCTTATGGATTCCCGAGCTATGAGGCTCCGATGAATTGGTTGCATGGGCAGAACACTGCGTTTCCTTTTCTTTTGAGGATGACTTTATGATACTCATGGCCGGCTGAATGAATCGAAATACTTCTTCCCGAGATGAGCGAATGCATTCTCAAATTTGATGTTTTTCTTGCCACTTTTGTTCTCATCTTCTTTAGTTTTCCATGCCTACCAACCCAGCGCCTCATTATAAAACTCGACATCAGACCCACTTTCTCCAAGAACCTCAACAATCGCCGCCCGACAAGCATCAGCCATGCGCGGAGGCCCACAGGTAACAACAGCAAGATTCCTCGCGCAATTCCGGCTCGCCTCTCTGATCGTAGCCCCAATATCCGGCCGCCCGTATCGCACAGCTCGCGTCGTCGTCGGGGAGGCCATCTTCTCCACGTCCGCGCTCACTTTCCTCGTCTCGTACACCACAAGGTCGAATTTCGGATCATTGAGAGCTTCTTTAAGCTCGTGCTCGCAAATGTTATCGACGAGGGCGGAGTGCTGGACTGCCCAGACGACATGCACGGAAGTGTTGCCAGTGGGCAGCAAGAAGTTCGAGTGCGAGATCGCGGCTGTGATGCCGCTTCCGCCGGCGATGATGAGGACGTCTGAGAAGGATCTGAGGTCCAGGGCGCAGCCGTAGGGGCCTTCGAGGAAGATAGTGAGGTCGGAGGAGGGGCTGCGGTCGGGTGATTTCATGAGTTTGTTCCGGAGGCGGCCGGTGGAGCCGCGGTAGGGACGGATGAGGAGGGAGTGGGTGATGTTGTCGCTTGAGGATGACGAGGTGATGCTTGATGGCTGGCTGACGTTCTCCTTGTCATCTTCGGTGGTAGAGATTGCTTGTGTGCTGGGACTGGTATCTTGTCTCCAGGAGCAAAGCGTGAAGGGGTGGCTTTGGTAGCCTTGGATGTCGCCTGGCGCATAGAGGTAGTAGTAGTGGCCAGGCGTGATGATCTTGCTGGACAGCAGGTCAGTAACGTCGAGACGGATGATCTCGGCAGCATCATCGTATGTTGCAGTGGCTTTGATGCCCTTCGCGAATCGCGGGATAAGACCAAGGTAAGCAGTGCGTGCAAGCCTCATGAAGCGGTCGAATGCCCAGATTGCAACGCAGCACCAGAGGAAGCCGTTGAGTTCTCCTTCGAAGACTTTGAGGTGGCTGCGTCACGTTAGTAGTGATGCAAAGTAGCTAGCATTGCATGTTGTTGACTTACAAGTAGAGCGCAACAATAATCCCCACAGCCAACATTATGTGCAAGACCAAGAACAGATCGTATTTCCGGACACGCAGAATGTACACGGACGTTCCGAGCATCAGCGACATTATTATGATGGACTATCGAAGTTAGCAACTACGACTTCTGGGCAACGGCGCGCGACCTTACAATAGCTCCACAGTAGAAGTACTCTTCAAGCCAGCTAGCTGCGTAGAGTCCCTCGCCGGCCTTCCAGGTGTAGATAGAATAGCTCGCGGAATGAACGATAGCGTGAACCATGCACAAACGCGCAACCCAACGATGGAAGCGGTTGTAGGTTGCGAAAGACCAGCCGGTAACCCATAGCAGTGGGTCGTTACGTGTGGCGAAGATCCAAGCCAAAGGAAGCTGTGCGATGGCTAGGAGACCGGCACGGTCACCGATATATCGAGAGAGCTGTAGCTGATAGGTAGGGTACCTTGGGCATTGTCAGTGTCTCCATACATGCTGGCGAGAACAGTCAACTTACCAGAGGTTGCCGGCAAACAGGTCATAGCCAGGGAACATAAACACAATGTTCATGATCAAGTACAAGACCAGAAGCAAACTCTCAAACCTTGGTGGGATGGTACACCAGCCAACTGGATACTGGCAGTGTTGGCCGAATGTCGCCGGGAGAAGCAAATGCTTTCGGATCCACAGACGGATGCTGTTCGACTCCGATCGATACTGACCAGAGCCGTGTCGTCTCGCCGCCAGAAGCTCTGAGCAACGATTGATCAGACCGATGATAACGACGAGCCCCCAAAATCCATACATAGCCCAGCTGTGTTGTGTCAGCTACTGAATCGCGATGAGAAAGCTATCGCAGCCACTCACACAAAGTCGAAGGCCAGCCCTCTGTTCTTGAAGTGGGCAGCGGTTGTCCTGTATGCCGTCTCGTACCAATCCCTGCTGACGACAACAGCATAGTCCAGCGGGGCCTCCGCTGACTCTGTGATTAAGTCTTCATCGGCTACAACGATTGTCGCCAGTTCGCTCGCAGGAAGGTTGTATTGATCGAAGTCGGGTAGGTTGATACCGGCATTGGTGATGCAGACATTGTCTTGTAGCTTCAACCCTGATTGCTTCTCTTTCTCCGCGCAGTAAGTCTGGATGCAGTAAGAGAACGACTGGAGGAATAGTTCGCTGGAGCATAGGTTGGTGTAATAGTCGAGCTCCTCTGCTCCTTCGAAGGTCACATAGCTGGTAGCTTCATTGCAAGCCCACACGCAATACTCGTGTGTTGAAGGTGAAAGACTTGCGAGTGTCGATGGAACCGTGATGGCAGCTAGTAAAAAGGTCAGTGCCTGCTTACGCAGATGAGAAGGCCTCGACATCTTCATTGACTTACCAAACCCACCATTTTGCTGACCGGACGCCCCAGATCTTATCTACTGATTACCAGATGATCTGATTATGGAGACCAGCGAAAAATCAGATAAATCCTCCGACCCTCTCTTGCTGCAGCTAAGATGGACTTTTGGAGCTTGTTTGATTGAAAGCCGAATAGGTGCCGGGTCTAAAAGCGCCTGCCAAGGCGTGAGCATCAGATAAGATTCCTGAAGAAGGATAAGGCATGCCTTCCAAGCGAGTCTTACTTCGACGGGCACCTTGGCATCGCTACAACTAACGCTTTCCTTTGGTAATTTTGATGAAGAACACGTCACACACTCCAGCGTAGGCCTACAGTCCCACTCTCGTCGGTTATATAGTTCCTCAACAGGTTGTTGAAGACGCTGATCACTAGCATACGATATGCACGTGCCCTCGCCGAAACATGGCATTCGCCTGGGGTAAGAAGGGTTTAACCCTTTAACAAGAGCTGTTATACTGGATCGATCGTGACGGCTTCCTTGGACAATAATTGTTGTGAGTAGCAGGGTACGATATATTTAAGCTCATACCATTATACAGTGTGTGGGAGTGGGCGTGCAAGATGGTGTACTGTTCCAATTCTCCAAAACATCGACCTGGACGTTCGAAGCCAACAAAGATGAAGAGAGTATGTCGACGGAACATCAATATTTGTAATCGATGTTCACCATTCAAGCATCTGTTGCGATAGTTATCTGGGCTGCATGATCGGAGCATCTATTCATCAATCATGATATACATCAACATGACATTCAACGACCCGTGTTCACTGCCTTCCCGGCGCTAGGCCGCCATGTAGCTTGAAGCTCTTGTATGATATTTTTCTATTATCGAAAATTAAACTACCATTTAGCGACTAAGCGCGATAGGAGTCTCCGGCACGTAGAGCGTGGTGAAGTTCCACGTCTTGCCATTGTCCGCTGTCGACATTTCTCCGCCAGTGGCACCAAATTCCCAAGCTCCAGCATGCTCAAAGCTAGGATCTGGTTGATTAAGGACTAGCGAGATGTCTTCCCAGCCTGTATAATGTCAGTACGAGAAGACACTGTGTAGTGGAAATAGTTGAACTTACTGTGGGCTGGTGCGTTGGCGCATTCGCCGGACGCACATTCGACAGATACGAAGAAATAGTTGCCTTGTTGACCATAGCCTGTTGCGTTGAGATCAATACGCATCTTTACCTTCATTCGAGGGAAAGGGGGACTCACTTGTTGAAATGCTTGACTTTAGCATATTGTCGATGTACACGTTCTGGTCCCAGTAACCCGTCGTTGGGTTGAGCTTGTCTTCGAAGTGCATTAGCATTGTCTTTCGACCGGAACCCCGACGATGATACTTACAGTGCGTTCTAACCCTGGACCCAGGTTGGGCGAAAAGTGCTTGTCCAGCTTTTGCGCTTCCAGCTGCGATGGGAAATTAGCTTCATTGCAGGCTGCGACCATTGACGCCGGTCTCGTTACATTTGAGTTTGTATGCGAAGTTACACCAGCTGCCACTGCTCTGCTGACAGTATGAGCCGCTAATGATATCGTCAGCTTCTTGGAGGTTCTATGGCTTCAGGGTTTGTAGCTCAAACATACGTCGGGGAGCTTGACGTGACACCCTGAAGGAAGTCTCCTTGGTAGTCATCCATCATGATCGCACTCCATAGCGCAATGTCACCAGTCACCGACGCCGGAAGTTCTGGAACCACAAGTGTCACCTCGGCTTCTCTGATCCAGCTGTTGCCGTTGGTGACCAAGGTGATGGCATCTTTGTTGGCGACAGCTCCCGTGATGAGAGACAAACCAATGGCTGTAGCAACTGCGGCGCTTTTCATGGTGGCAAGATGATGATAAAAAAAAGGATCAATAGCAAGGATGTGAGTCTGTCGTTCGAAGGAAGAACACGTTTATAAAGAACATGTGGAGAAGAATGGAATGTTCTCTATGTGAAACAAGCTCCTGTTTCAAACGTGTTCATGAACGTCGAAGTTCTTCCGAAACTATGAATCTCGAAGCCCTAAGCATTGAAAAGTATCATGACTATCGGATGAAACACTCGTCTTCCGCAGAACGATGTCGCTACGGCCTCAATATACGTGAGACGTTGCCAGACAAGTCAAGCCTGGGTTGCAGCACCCCCAGCCAGCAAGATATGAATTACGGTATTACCCCTAAACATGTATCCTCCACACAGCCCTCCTGTCGCACCTGTTCCTTACACGATATTCCATCTCCTCCATTCTTTGCTTCACGGTCCAGTGCATCATCGGCTCTACATCTTGCACTGCGCGATAACGGCCCAGGTTCATCGTGATCCGCTTCGTCCAGTCGTCACTTCGCATGCACTGCACTCTGATCTTGACGGGCCAGAATTCACCTAGCCACCAGCCTCTCGCCTGTACCAGCTGGTCATTCATCGGCGCCATGGCGTCGAAGAAGTCTTCGACATATTCCGGAAGCAAGTCCGCTTCGCCTGCAGATGTCGGATAATCCAAATTTCCATGGGCGGTGAAGTGCTTCAATGCTTGAGGGCGGCGAGTCAAGGCTGGCAATTCTTTGTGTTTTGACAAATCCATGATAGCTGGCGAAGGACCGACGACAGGACGTTGGCGCGGCTGAACCTTAGGCCACAGGCTGGGAACGTCAAGACCGGTTTCGGCAAGAGCGTCGCGTTTGTATAGGATGCCGGTATTGCATCTGAACGTCTCGCGAATCATCCATCGCAGTGGGATCCGGGCAAGGACATGGCGAGTCTCGTTTCGAACTGCGCCACCTCCAACATCAGCATGAGCACCAGCGAACCAGACTTCGAGCACATCGGCTGGCGGGCGTTCGTCGTCGTCTTCGCGGGCCTCAGCTTCATAGTCGATCCCATCATCGGTGGCGTGTTCATGTTCGTCTTCGAAAGGATCCAAGCGCCGGTAATCGACGTGGTTGTTGCGCAAGGTGACTCCCGATGAAGTAGAGGAGGGTTTGCGTGAGAATATCCTCCTTGCGTCCGACATTTCGAGGTCTCTTGCCTGCTCCGAGCGATGGGTGTGGCGCAGCTTGTTGCGTAGATCGCGAAGCTTCCTACTGGGGGATGACATCTCTTGAGTGGTGTCCTGGCGCTTCCAACGACAGATCTTGAACTTGGCCCTATGCTCGTCCAATGCCATGGCGTGACGGAAGTGAGAGATGCTATTGCTGGCGGTTTTGGTGAACGGGAGTCTTCGTGGAATGAAGCCCACACTGGCAACACAGTCCCAGAGGCCGAGGAAGTAGACGCTGACCTCGATACAGAAAGTTTTCTTGAAACCCTGGCTCATCTTCCACCCAATCTCAGAGTCGTCTTTGTAGAAGTTGTAGGCAAATTGGACTTGAGCCGTGTTGTGCGCAGGTAGCAGGCCTACTTTGTTCAGCATTCCAGCGAGGCAGCGCGCAGTGTAGGCACCTCGTGAGAAGCCGAAGAGACAGATCCGATCATCCTCGTGGTAGTTCTGCATGAGAAACTCGTATGCATCTCTGACATGCACGCCGAGCGAGCTGCCAAATGCCATGTCCATGGCTGCGGTGAAGCCGCCGCTGAGACCATGACCATCGTAGGTTCCAATACCACTCTGGTAGTAGACCACCTGATTTGCATCGTCTTTCTTCAATGTTGCGACGAAGTTCACGACGTTGCTGTTGTCATGGTCAAACTGGTCTCCCGTGCCGTCAAGACAGACCACCAGTGTCCTGCCCTTGGGATGCAAATGTTTCGAGTCTTCAACGGCGCAAATGTCGACGGGTAGCTTCGGTGGTTTACTGGCAAAGGTGTATGCTTCTGGTACTACATGATTGCCATCGCCATTGGTCAGGATCTCCGGGTGCTTTTGCACAGGATACCTGCGTGATGTCGAGTTGTCGCCACTGTAGCCCATTTTGGTCGATTGAGAGAACAGAATGTCTTGCCTGAGGCTGGACGGCGGATATGAGAGGGTAAGGCTTAGATCCGACGGTGTTGCGGAGACGACATCATCACATGTTAAAGATTGACATGCTGCCAACCTGGAAACAAGAAAGCCCTCTCGAGCACAGATATCGCAATCAAGAGGGCAGGCAGAGCCACAGTACCTCCTAGTTCCAATGTGTTCATGCGGAGTCAAGCCAATAGGTTGGAAGCTTGGACAGCATACGCTAGAGCGCTGATCTACAACGCTATATGGTCAGCCATTCGGTAATATCAGGACGGCGACTCCGGAGACAGATCCTTCCTGGGCAAGCAAGCACAAATTCACGCGGTGCATGGTGCTGCAACGCTGTAAGCAGCGGTGTATCTTAAAAGTTGCTTCGCAACGACCGGTAGTATCAACGAAATGAGTGCATCATAGCCACGCAAGCTGCATATTAGTAGCAAACTTGTTTCCCTATAGAGCGACGGCTTGCATTGGCGTAGCGAGGATCGATATGATCGACAGCAGGGGGGGATGTTCCGCCGGTTCGTGCCGCGTCCACAGATCCCCAAACCACCGGTTCGATCTCGCCTCGAGAAAGTTTGACACGCTGCTGACAGAGTGTGTGTTTGAAGAGAAGCTCGAGGATGTTGTAGCTCTATTCTGGCACACGCAAAGGTAGCAGCATAGATTGGAGTTCCTGCCCACGTTCTTTACCGTGGCTCAAATCATTCACGAGGTTGACAGGTGACCACATTGACCACTCAATGCGTTCCAAACTTGCGCAAAGAGCTTCCGCTGCATGCGCTGGATCTAAGCTCGTTTGGGAAAATGCCAGCCTCGCGCATTTTGTGTTTTCCCGTAAAGGGCAAGTTTCGATCGCCAACGATCTCTCGACTCTGCCCTTCCTGCAAGCTAAAAGGTATCGTCCATCAACGTGGATCCACCGGGCATCAACCCATCCATTCGGGCGCAGAACTTTCGCCAGAGCTCAAGCTGTCATCATGATCGCTCCGATTGGCCTCGCACTGCTCAGCTCGTGCTGCCACGCATACGACCCACCTGCGTTCAACATCGTCTAAACTTCTTACAGGCAATAGACACTCATCCTTGCCCTGACCGCACAACATGGCCTGCGACATGCATGCGCTTTGTCCAACCTACATGCGCTGCTGACAGCCCATAGCAGCCCTACCATTGGCCCATTCTTCAGTTGCGTGACGGCTCGTCTCCACGACATACGGAAGTATCAAGTAACCCCCACTCCAAGCCTCCCGAGACATCTTCTCTCAGGCACGGCACGAGCGATAGGCCGACTCGGCCCGGATGGCATTGTCGATCAATGGTAATGGCGTCGCGCTATTATTGCCATGGAGTGGGATTAGAAGATTAAGAAGGGGAGTTACGTAGAGCTGTGGTGCTGGGCCCCCGCTGTCTGTGTTCAATATTTACGACTGCAAACTGGTTCTCACCATACCCCGTTCTCAGACACCTCTGACATTTCTTTGCTCTTCGTTGCGGTTCCTAGCGATCACTTTTTGTTCGCTGCAACACCAGTCCACAGCACACTGGATCAGTAACACAGAAACCGGCCAGATTAACACAGCACCAGAATCATTTCAAAATGGCTGTTGAACAGCTCAAAAACCTCATTGGCGTCATTCGCAAGGATCCCTCCAAAGCTCCAGATGGCCAGTATGACCAAGTGTCAGAGGGAAAGACTTCGGTCGTTGCCGACATGTACAACCTAGACTTCAAGGACAAGAGAGCCCTTGCTGAGGTATGTCCATTGCTTGAAGTTAGCACGCGATTGCCACCGGGCCGTCTATATGTCTATTAATCGGCCGTCGAAATCACATTGTCAGAAGTAAACTTTGGGTTGAAATTCTGTACCAGAGTCGATGGGACGCTTGCGATTCAAGGATTCGAAGACTTAGAACCCGCAAGAACACCGAGCTGACCAGACGATCATTTCTCAGGCAATCCCAACACTTGCTTCAGGCGGTCCAATGGACGACAAAGACCTTTTACTCGAATCAGGCGTCTCTATCCTCCAAAGCCTTCCAAGCAACAGCGGTCTCGGCGAAGTGGTCGCAAACAAGTTCATTGGCATGTTGTGGAACGATCTGCCTCACCCTCCTCCAACTCTAGCCAGCCCAGAATGCAGATACAGACGACACGACGGCGGTGGAAACAACCCTTGGAACCCAGAAATGGGCAAGGCCGGTTCACCGTACGCCCGCAACGTTCCACCTTCCAAGCCTAAAGGTCCCAACCTTCCCGATCCAGAGCTCGTCTACGAGCAGCTCATGAAGCGCAAAGGCCCCTTCAGGGAACACCCTTCAGGTCTGAACCGCCTCTTCTTCTCCTTCGCGACCATCGTCATCCACGAGTGTTTCCAAACCAGCCACATGCCAGGAAAGTCGCACATCAACGAGACTTCAAGCTATGTCGACCTCAGCACATTGTATGGCAACACCGAGAAAGAGCAGAAGCGGGTCAGGACATATGAGAACGGCCTGATCTATCACGATTCGGTAGCGTCGGAGAGGATCATGATGATGCCGCCTGGTGTCGTGGCGGTTCTCATCATGTTCTCGCGCAACCACAACCACATCGCAGAGTCTCTGTTCTCTGTGAATGAAGACGGCAAATACTGCGACTGGAACACACTGAACGACGAGGAGAAGGCTTGGTAAGTTGGGGCTTTTTGGACGCACTTGCAAACATTTGACAGATGCAGAGGAGCTAACTCTTAGTTCACACAGGCAAGACAACGACATCTTTCAGCTCAGCCGCAACATCAACGTTGGATTCTTCGCCACTGTAGTACTAAAGGACTACGTCGCCGCTATCCTGAACACACCACGAGCAGACTCAGAATGGTGGCTCAACTTGGGCGCCGAAATCAAGACCGGCGGCCAGCGCCTGGAGCGCGGTACCGGCAGCGTAGTATCTACCGAGTTCGCCGTGCTTTACCACTGGCACGCCGCTCTCAGTGCAGCTGACGACCAGTGGATGGAAGACATCATCCGCGAGGCCATTCCCGAGCTCAAGGATATCGACGACATGACTCCGGAGATGATGACCAAAGTCTACATGGTGTTCGGCCACAAGTTTGCGAAGACACCCGCTAAAGAGTGGACGTTTGGTGGTCTGGAGCGAGGTGAAGATGGCAAATTCAGCGACTACGATCTTGCAGAGGTCCTCAAAGACTGCATCGAGGAACCCGCACATGCCTTCGGCGCTCACGGCACTCCTGCCAGCTTAAGATGTGTCGATATTATGGGCATGATGCAAGCACGCAACAACTTCAATGTCTGCACCATGAACGAGTAAGTTGCAGAACCTTTATATTGGAAGGTGACCAGAACTAACTACTGCAGATTCCGGAAGTACCTCAACTTGAAAGCTTACAGCAGCTTTGACGAGTGGAACGACGATGAGGCGACCGCTAGAGCCGCTGAGCTTCTATACGGACACATCGACAACCTCGAGCTATATCCCGGTCTCATGGCCGAGTGCACCAAACCGCCCATGCCTGGCAGCGGTGTCTGCCCCGGCCAGACTACCGGCCGTGGTATTCTCGACGATGCAGTCGCTCTGGTCCGCGGTGATCGCTTCCTCAGCTACGATTTCAACAGCAGCACTCTCACCAACTGGGGTGCATCGAAAATCTCGGAGTCTCAACCTGGTGCGTATGGCGGCATGTTGCCGACCATTCTGATGAACTCTTTGCCTGGAGCCTGGTCGGGAACATCTTCCTACGCTCTGCTCCCCTTCTACACGCCTAGAGCAGCTCGAGGGATCCTGAAAGGCAACAATGTCATCGACAAGTACGACACTGAGCGCCCTTCGAGCGCCAGAGATATTGTCGGCGTGCACACGCAAGCTGGTTGCAAGGCCGTTTTCGAGGTAAGTCCCGCAGTGATTTCCTGCGAAGCCTCTCAACATACAAAGAACTGACATATGACAGGACCGTGAGAACTTCCGCGTCATGTACCAGAAAGCGATCCGCGTATGCACTGCCGGCCACGACTTCATGCTCGGCTGGGACCAGACCAAACGCCACGAAGACCGCTCCCGGTTCCTCCACGACGTCTTCTTCGAAGACAACTTCGAATACAACGCCACCAAATTCTTCCGCAGCACCGTCTCCAATCTGATCCAGAGGAAGTCGCTCGCCTACAAAGGCTCCCGCCGCTCGCTGAACGTCGTCCGCGACGTCTGCAACGTCACGCCCATCATGTGGCTCGCGAACCGCTTCGCCATCCCGCTCAAGACCGAAGACACGCCTCGCGGCCTGCTCACCATCCCGCAGCTCTTCGACTGCTACCTCGTCCTCTTCATCTACCAATCCTTCAACATCCTCCCGCACAACGAGTGGAAACTCCGCGAAGGCGCCAGCAAAGTGGCCCCTCTCCTCCGCAAGATCTTCGAAACGCACCTCCGCACGCAGTCCGGCTTCACCGAGTCCGTGGTCGACTGGATGGCCAAGGGCAGCGCCTTCGAAGTTAAGCCCGAAGCAGACCGCCTCTACCACGCCCTCAACAACTCCACGCTGCCCATCGGCGACCTCGTCGGCGACTGCATCGGCATGGGCGCGCCTGTCGCCGGCAACATCACGCAGCAAGCCTCGTTGCTAATCGACCTCTTCCTCTCCGAAGGCTACGAGGAATACAAAGACCGCATCGTGCAGCTCGCGCACATGGACGAGGCCGTCTCGGAGCGCGAACTCCAGGGCTTCGTCTTCGAAGGCATGCGCCACGCGGGCGTCGTACCCGGCTTGCCTCGCGTCGCCGCCAAAGATGTAACAGTGAACGACGGCGCGCGCGGCAAAGTCCACATCAAAGCGAACCAGACGGTGCTCATCGCCACGTCCAAAGCGGCCATGGACCCCGTCGCGTTCCCGAACCCAGAAAAGCTGGACCCGCACCGTCCGTTCTCCGCGTACACGCTCCTCGGACATGGGTTGCACTTCTGTTTCGGCGCGCGCTTGGTGGGTTGCTCGCTTGCGGCGACGTTGAGAGAGGTGTTCAAGCTGAAGAACATCCGCCGGGCGCCGGGCAAGCAGGGCAAGTTCCAGATTGTAGAGCACGATATTGGAGGAGTTAAGGCGAGGTTGTATCTTGATGGCAATGCGAAGGAGTCGCCGATTCCGACTACGCTTGTCGTTGAGTATGATGAGGAGTGAAGGGGTTCTGGGAATGAATTTCATGATGATGTAGAAGAAAATGTTTACGGCAATGGCAATTTTTTATATTGTGTATTGGAATCATTCGTATTGGTCATGGTGTCTTTCCATCTTGGAATGGATGCTAAAGCGCTCGATCGTTAGATTGCGGACTTACTACGACAGAATGTGGCCGCTGGCTCCCATTGATAGGCCCTAAACTTGCGAGAGTTGTCTACTCAAAATACACACACTTATGTAATAAAGCGCAATACCAGTAAGGAGCATAAGGTTTGCGGAATCATGGTCTTCAATTCCATCATATATACAAACAACAGAAATCATAACTCATATCCTCCATCACGCATGGAAGGAACCATTTTTTCGCAGAAAAAGAGGCAGTCACAACTCATCATCTCACCATCCTCTCAGATCTCAACAGTGAACTCCCCATCGAGCTTCTGGTCCAGCTCAATGGTAATGACACCATTCTCATAGCTCCACTTATCATCCTCACACTTCTTCTTCTCGCCTCCCTCCTCACCATACGAAGGGCTCTTGCTCGGCTCCTCGGCGCCAAGAATCTTGACAGCGCTGACACGCGCGTCTTCGGCGGTGTAGTCGAAGCAGCCGGTGACCTTGAGCACACCGTTTTCGTAAGAGAACTCGATCTCAGAAGTAGATTCTTGCTCGATGGAATCGCCGTCGTCGAGGTAGAGCTTGCCGCTAGCCTTGCCGTCACGGTCAGGCGCGACGATGAGGTGGAAGGGCTTGGTGCGGACTTCGGTAGTGGTGAGAGCGCCTTCGGAGCGAAGGGGAATGACTGCGCCGCCGCGGACGTGCAGGGGGATTTCGGTGAAATCGATGTCGTCGAGGGTGATTTCGGCGCCGGTGCCTTCGACGACTTCCCAGGTGTCGAAGGTGTAGAAGCGGTCGTCGGGGAGGTAGATGGTAACGCTGGTGCTGTTCTCTTCGGTGACGGGCGAGACGAGGACGTCGGCACCGTAGAGGAATTGGAGGGCGTTGCCGAAGACGTTGGTGTCGTAGGGGTAGGCGAAGAAGAGCGGGTTGATCAGAGGGGTGCCGTCGACGGTCTGCTGGTGGAGAGCGGT
The DNA here is from genome assembly GCA_024604135.1 of Cladosporium velox. Lineage (NCBI taxonomy): Eukaryota > Fungi > Ascomycota > Dothideomycetes > Cladosporiales > Cladosporiaceae > Cladosporium > Cladosporium velox. The sequence goes on along the minus strand of JANIIF010000007.1, from coordinate 1,590,309 downwards.
GTAGATGTAGTCGAGCAGGCGGTAGCGGATGTCGTAGGCGTTGCGAGCGGCTTCTGCGACGGTTTCCCAGATGTAGAACTCCTGTGGGATGGATGTATCTCCGTTGTGGTTGCGAGAGAATGGGTTGAAGGCTGGGAGATGAGTTAGTTAGAAGATCCATTCGAAACACAACAGCACAATCACTTACCTCCAAGAGTGGCCCAACGGGCACAAAGAGTCTCAGTGGTGTTTCCACCAAAGCCGCAAATATCAGAGCCGACCATGGGAATCTGGAAGAAAGTGGCAAAGTCGAGCATCTGCTGGATCTGCCACCTGTACTGCTCCCATGTGCTCAAGTTGTCACCGAGCCACTTTCCAACATCCTTGCCGGCTCCAGCGAAGGTGGAACGGGTGATGACGAGAGGACGACGAGTGGGCCTTCGGGCAAGGAGGGCCTTACGAGAAGCAGTGCTCATCATGGTACCGTAAAGGTTGTGAACATCAAGCTCAACGTGACCATCGTAGTGGATAATGTCGGTGTCGAGTGTGAAGTTCGACAGACCACCGGATCCCTCAACGGTGTTCTCGTTGTCAATGGTGTAGGGCGGGTCCAGGTAGTTCCTGTTGGTGTATCCAATAATCTCCGCCTCTTGACGCTTCGCAAGCGGCTTGCCTTCAGGGAGGGCACGCTTGGTGTTAGGTGCGGCATCAGCTGCAAGCCATGGGGGTGAGTAGACGTAGTTGTCAGGTGGGTATGGTGCAGCGCCAGGCTGGAACTCTGCCGGGAAGCCAGGAATTTCGCGAGGCTGCGAGCGAAGAGCAGGGCGAGCAGGAGGGAATCCACGGTCCTCGGCGGTCTCGTCAGGGTCGTCACCATAGAGGTTGAAGTTGGCAGCCTCATTCATATCGATCCAGAGAGCGTCGATGTCAACACCAGTGTCGGCGTCGAAGAAGGAGAGGAATTCATTGTCCCAGTATTCTTGGACGTCAGGGTGGAACCAGTCAGGGAAGGCAGTGACGCCTGGCCAGACGACACCACGGAAGTCTGTGCCGTTCTTCTGAACGAACAGACCCTGATCACGCGCAGTCGTGAAAGTATCGTATGTCAAGTTGTCGTACTTCTGCTCCTGGTAAGCGACAGCCGGATCGACCATCACAACGTAGTGCTGGTCGTGGTCGTGCAAGTAGTCGACAATGTCCCTCATCCTATCGAGAGGAAAACGATCGGGGTCGAGCGTCATGATGAAACGCTGGTACATGTAGTCAATGTCTGTCCACATAGTCTGTTCAAAGGTTAGCTTTCTTCTCTTAGATATAACGTTGGATTGCTCCCTCTAGTGACTTACCTCCAGAGGAATGCCCGCAGCAGAGTAGTTAGTAATGACCTCCGCAACAGCGTAGAAATCGCGGTATCCATAACGACACTGGTGTAGACCGAAGCCCCAGTACGGCATCATGACGGGAAGTCCAGCGACTTCGGCGTACTGCTGGGAGACCTCAGTGGGGGTCTCACCAGCCATGAAGTAGAGATCAAGAACACCGCCAAGCACGTTGTACTCGAGGAATTGCTGGCCGTCCTCAACGTCGATCTTGACGTCCATGCCGGAGCTAGAGAGGAGGAAGACACCATGGGTGCCCGCCTCGCCGCGGTGCTCGAAGTACACCGGGTGGGAGCCGTACAGGTTGGTGCCAGCGGGGATGCCGTAGGAGTCGCGGTTCCAGAAAGTGCGGACGTAGTCGGTGGTGTTCAGGCGGAAGTTGTCGGTGTGTTCGCCGAGACCGTACAGGTTTGGGTTCTCGGGGAGGGAAGTACGCAGGCGAAGGTATTGGTCTTGGAAGATCAGGGATGCCGCAGAAGAGTCGAAGAGGACTTCCTCGTTGGATTTGCGGGTGACCTTGAAGCTGAATGGGCTCTCCTCCCATGAGAAGGCGAGGTCGGCATCATCCGCGGAAACACCATCGGTCTCGGGGCGAGCGAAGACGGTGTTGGGGACTTGGTAAGCCGTCAAAGGGGTGTCCTCGATCTTGACGTGAAGGCGCTTTGCTTTAGAGCTGTTAGCATTTGTTGTCAACGTGATCGACTTCCCACAACATACCGGTATCGTAGGTAACCGTCAAACGAAGGCTCTCAATGTCTTTGCCATAGCTGTTGCAAGCAGGTCCAGCCAGGGAAAGATCGGCCGAGAGACCAGTCCCAGACTGCTGGACATTGCTGGCAGAGTAGCCAGAAGAAACACAAGTATCGTTTGTCTGTCTCGGAGCAATAGCTCGTGCAGAAGCAGCAGCCACAAGGGCACTGCCTGCTAGAAGTCCGTACATTGCAAGAGGAAGTGAAAAGTAGATCTGCCTACCTTGCAGCTTTCCAGACGATCATCACCCAGGCATCGCCATCTTTATATATTCTGCAGGCCCGGCGATTCTCACGGTGCTACAGAGCCATGGCTGCAGCATTGTTGACGCTGGCCAAGAGAAATAATCTTGAGCTATGTCATCGAACCTTGCAGCAGGCGTGCAGTACACGTGAGCGCGTATCCATGTCTTTGCGGAGCCGTGGACGGGATCTATGCGATGATGGGCAGCGATCGTCGTGGAAATCGCTCAAAAGGCGCTGCAGGAACGGCGGAGTCAGGCGGAGTTTTGTCTCGCGTGTACTCACAGTTGGACCCTTCTATAGTGGAGAGAGCGTATAGCGCATTGACCTGCATTTTGTGAGTATCACGCGCAGAGCTTCCGCACAAGTTCACCAAGAATCAGTCGCCACTATAGACTCGCTCACATCGCACAGGCCCTGGCATCATCTGTGCAGCACATCCAACTCCACTCTCATCTTCCCCGCCCCCAAGCGTCTTGGTATGGGGATCAAACGCAGGGCCGCCTTCGAGAAATCAGTCTCACGTCCGACAAAAGCTCCGTCCTGCGAGCAATGGCCCACCGAAGGCTTGCAAAGCGTGCGCAACATGGAGCTCCTTCGCTAGAATCGTCGCTGGAACCGACCGACGGGCGTTCGCGTTGAGTACGAGCACTGGATATATGGAGAATAGTGTGGTCCTCCGCGCTGGAGACGACACGCACTGTCCCATATTGGACGGAGGAGAGCGTGGAGTCCGGAGATTGAGATTCTAGAGGACTTCGCTTAGGTAGCTGTGGTAGCTTCGCATCACAATTGATGCAGTAGTAATCGGAGATGCAGTAGTAGTCGGAATTTGACCCGCTGCTGCTGTACGGTTATGCTAGCTGGGTATAGTGACAGCACTTGTCCTTCTATGTTGGTCCACCATAATTAGTCAAAGACATATGCAAGGGCTGTTCGTGAAGGGAAAACAACAAGTCCATGACGATCACACAGCCATCAAGCCTTGGTTCTGCACCCAAGATCAGTCGGTCACAAGCGCAGCCCATCAAGCTGAGAAACTGGTAAGAGACCATGATGATGGGCGATCTTCCATGTCCGCTTGAAGATCGCTGCAACTGGGCTTAGCGCATCGTCCACCCACGAGTTCGACAACTTACTGACTCGGCATAAGAAAACTTTGGAGCTCACAGAGGCCGAGTGCATGTAAGAGAATCATAGGTGAGCCGAGGCCTGCATGTGCATGTGAATGTGCATGTGAGCTGATGCTGAGCCATTGTTGTACTTGCTCTTCCACATCCTCGCGTGAAATCCTACGTGCCGCATTTTACGAGCGACTGGGCCATTGCTACATTCTGCGACAACTACACTGGTGGTATGAGACAGAAAAGGAAACACGAAGACCCATTGAAGAAACCAAGAGACATGCAAATACCATTCCAAAAACACGCCTCGCACCTTAGTAAGAAAAGGCCAAGCACAACTCGAAGCTATCTACCGCGAGCGAACCCAGAAACTCCACACATCCTAAGTGTGTGTGTTTCAAGAGATACCAGAAAATTCCAAAAGTGCTCGCATGGCACACGCTCCGTATCCTTCCGCGCCAGTACCCAGAGAAAAGGAAACTGAACAGACCATCGAAGCCCGCCGCCGCCGCCTCGCATTTCAAGACCCAAAAAACTCCAGTAAACCGCGTCGTATCTTCATGGGGGGGATCATTGTCGGTTTTCGTTGATTGTATCGTGAGAGAAGAGCAAAAGGGGTGATGAAAGAAAAATATGTCGAAGCTGTAGCATGTGCCGTTGCACAGCCTTCGAGATGCCACAAAGCGATGGTGACTCAATCAGCAGCTAGCCAATGCCTCGCCGATGGGAGAAGCCAGGATGGTGACAAGGCCGATACCGCCGATGATGGCACCGGCAGTGTACTTGCCTGCCTCGATGACGGCGGTGCGCAGCATGCTCTTCTGGGAGTGTGCCTGCTTGATCTTGCGCTTCTTTGGCTGCGGCTCGGCGGGACCAGCTGTAGTTGCGACTGTGTTTGTAGAAGCATCTGCAACGTTTGCGGTCTCAATGGCCTCGCTGCTCGTGGGAGCCTGGGTAGTGGTGACTGGCTCATCCGAAGTAGAAATCTCAGGTGCCTTGCGCTTCTTGTTGTTGCTGGCTTCGAGCCCACAGAATGGCGGAGACATTTCAGGTGAGCGAATTGTAACGGGGCCCACACTGTTAAGGGAGGGAGCGGCCGTTGGGAAGCTTCCCAAGGAAGCGCTTGCGAAAGGTGAGAAAGCTTCATCAAAGTCGTTGGCTTGGATCGGGTCGAAGGGGTCCCGCATCATGCTGGACACCATGGGCATCTGCTGTTGGTAAGGCTGGCTGACGTAGCTATAGTTTTGGAGTTCAGGTTCTTCCAAAGCTGGCGCAGGTCCCGTTGGTTGAGGTCCAACATCCCACTTGTTACTGTGACCCGAGTCAGCAAACATGTCATGGAAGTTGTCTCCAGAGAATGTTGCGTACGAGCGATGAGTCGGGATTCCAGCCATGCTCGTGGCCGGCATCTGGAAGCCACGCACAGGATCATAGCGTGGCCTAGGTGCGATGAAAAGCTCGCGAGCCTGCTCAGAAGACATGGTGTGGTTTGGCTCGTCGCCGGAGGTTCCAAGCTCGTTCGAAAGGCGACGCTTGCTTGACATGATCTCAGGGCCCTCGTCATCCTCGTCGTCTTCCACTGCAACATCATCGGACATGTATAGCTCCTCGCTCAGGAAGCTGTGACGGTCAAATCCTTCGTGGGATTCGCTGTGCTCGTCAGAGTCCTGGCCCTCTTCGGAGAAGTGATCATCGTCGCTCCATGCGTGAGATCTGGCATCCTCGCCGTCCTCGCTGTTGACATCCTCATGATCAAAGCCCTCGTCATCGTTGGGTGCAGTCTCCACAACAGCCACAGCAGCTTCAACGTCCTCGTTCTCTTCGAGGGCAGCATACGATTTGCCGAACTGTAGGGAGGAGTATGGTGCGGGTGCCGCATGAGGGTCTGCCACCATGACTGACTCGTCAGCATAAGTATCCGGGATGAAAGCTGGCTGAGCCGGTACACGACGGGTGAAGAGCGGTACAGGCTCATCGTCGTCATCGTCTTCAACCGTGATGAAGTCCGAGCGAGACGAACCAACTTGGGCGGAAGGCTGAAGAGGCTGAAGGCCAGACTTGACATTGCCTTGATCGGGTGTAGTGTGCACGGATGAAGGGTGCAAGTCGGCTCCTCCGTCGCTGTCATCGTCGTCGTCGTCAAACTCAGACTCGGAGTCTGACGGGACACTGATGCCTTGTTGGGTGCTCTTCGTCTGCGCGGTGTTCTTCTTGGTGGCGGTGCTGATGCAGTGCAGAGTGACAGTCACGCCATCGTAGTTATCTATGTTGGTGTCAGTGTGGGAAGAAGAGATGTGGACATGAAGACACTCACTATCAGCGCGGTTGACGCTCTCACCCAGCCTGATGGTGTCGCCCTCTTTCAGCTGGAAGGGCCTGGTTGGCACCAGCTTCTGGCCGTTGACAGAGGTGCCGTGCATGCTGCCGGTGTCCTTGATGAAGACTGTGTGCTTCTCTTCCGTCCACTTGTTCACCTTGAGCTCGAGCTCGGCGTGTCTGCGGGAGATGACAGGGCAGTCGAAGAGAGCGTTGTCGGGAGTGGCGGAGAGGTTCTTGGCCTCAGATCGCGACGAGCGGCCAACGTTGACGGGTTCGTCAGGGCGTAGAATGATATTGCGGGTCTGGAAGGTGGTCGGGCGAGTGGAGCGCAAGGTGAGGGTCACGGCTTGAGATTGAATGTCAGCTGCGGTGGGTGAGTGCGGAGGCGCATACCACTGCAAATACTCACCATCTGGGTGGTAGGTTGGAGGCGCCATGCTGAATGGATGGTGGCCTGGGAGTGAGGGAAAGATCGTGTAGGGAAGAGGAGGCATGCGTAGAGCAGCTCGGGTGGGTCGGTGTTGGGTCAGGTGTTGAATGGCGAGTTCTTGTGGTGGAGCTAGCAGGGAGGCGGTAGATAAGGGCGATGCGAGAGAGGGAGAGAGGTGGTGCGGCGGTCGGTTCAAGGTGGGCGGCGTTGGAGTGTCGTCACCGTGGCCGCGAGCGTGAGCAAAGGTGAAGGCGTGCCGTGCAGAGAGAGCAGTGCGTTGTTTCAAGTGTGGTGAGCGAGTGAGTGAGTGAGCAATGATGTGTGTGTGTGTGTGTGGTCCAGAAGCAGTCGGCGGGGTTGATTGCAGGCAGCAAGGCGAGCATGTGACTTGGTGTGCACCTTGTTAGAGCTCCTTACCTGTCTGTGTCATGGCTGTCGCGGCCTGTCACATCACACCGCTTACGCCTCTGCCGGTCTGGCCGTTCCACTTACTGACGACATGCGACATGAATATTCTCAAGGTCAGCTTTCACCTTTACTGTAATGTATGCAGGCTCACTGGAAAGTCTGTCAGGATGCAGTTCAGGTACATGCATCGGTAAGCTTGAAGTAGGTGAGGTGTGGATCGCAATCCTTAGCGCTCACTAGTGAACTGTGATGTAGAAGATGCGATAAATGCCAGATACCGATGCGACGAATGACTACCGTTGTCTGGTTGGTGAAGTGTACAAACAGTCATGTATTGCTCGTTATGTGCTTGTAATCGATGTAGTAATTTAACGTACAGCAAAACATATCAGACCATACCATCACCTTCCCCAAATGCCCATCACTCTCTCGCTCTTGATACCCCGCCAAAGGCAAATCGGATCAGATAGCACGGGCCATCCGACAGCTCCATCTTGACTCTGAAGAAAATCGCCAGGCGGCACGAGCGAGGCGCGCGCCGTCGAATCACATCCGCCCATATAACATTAACCACACAACACCTCCCACTCGGAGCACCACAAACCCCCATGCGCAGACTCCGATAGCACATTGCCCGACATGGAAGCCACTTTCGAGGACACCGGCAAGGAGCAGGTGCTGGACCGCCACCCCAAGCGCATCAAGTCGCTGCAGTTCGGCATTCTCAGCCCGCAAAACATCGTCGCCCAGTCCGTCGTCAATGTCGCCGACCGAAACTTGTACGACCTCGATCGCCCACTTGGACAGCCCAGGAAACAGACTGCAAACGGACCTCTGGACGAGCGACTGGGTACTTCATCAAAGACAGAGAACTGCGCGACCTGCGGCGAGGGCTTGAAGGATTGCAGTGGTCACTTCGGACATGTGAAGCTGGTGCTGCCAGTCTTCCACTATGGCTACTTCAAGAAGATCATGGAGATCCTGCACTGCGTGTGCAAGGAGTGCAGTCAAGTCCTGCTGCCCGACAAGGAGAAGCGTAAACTGCTTCGACAGATGAGGAGGCCTGGCATGGACGGACTGAGAAGGGACGCTCTCTGCAAAGCCATCGCGACGGACGCGCGGAAAGTTAAGATCTGCCCACACTGTTCAGCATACAACGGCCAGGTCAAGAAGGTACCACAGCACCCGATCAAGCTCATCCACAACAAGTTCACCATCTACACATCTTCGAGCGCGCGGAGCAAAGTGAAGCCCAAGGAAATGGAAAAGTTCGAGGCATCTTTCAGCACTGCGAGGGAGGAGAATCAAGAAATCGAAAGACACATGAAAAAGGCAATGGACGACATGAACCCTTTGAGAGTCCTGCAAATCTTCCGCAAGATTCCTGGTCCGGATGTGGAACTCTTTGGCATGAAACCTGATATTGGAAGGCCGGAAGCTATGATCTGGACTCACATCCCTGCGCCACCCGTAGCGATCCGACCATCTGTTTCACAAGAAGCTGCGACTACTGAAGATGATATCACCAACAAACTCGGAGACATTCTGCACATCAACAGCTTGATTCGCGCGGGTCTTGCGCAAGGTCAGCCCATTCAAAAATTGACGGAGATGTGGGAGTTCCTGCAAGTTCAGGTCGCCATGTATATCGACGGAGGTCTCCCTGGACTTGGACGTGATTCGGCATACGGAAAGGCTATGCGCGGATTCTGTCAGCGCCTGAAGGGAAAGCAAGGCCGTTTCCGTGGCAACTTGTCAGGAAAGCGTGTGGATTTCTCTGGACGTACTGTCATCTCGCCTGATCCCAATTTGTCAGTTGAAGAAGTTGCGATTCCCCAGCGCGTGGCCGTCAACATGACATACCCCGAAAAGGTCAACACACAGAACATCAAGAAGCTGAAAGCATGCATTATGAGGGGAACAAAGCAACATCCTGGCGCAAACTTTGTCATCAAGGGCAGAGATGGCCGTAGGCTGGCACTACGCGTTGCAAGCACCAAAGCAGATTTGGAGAAGATTGCGAGTCGACTTGAGTTCGGCGATACCGTCGAGCGTCACCTGGAAGATGGTGATGTGGTTCTTTTCAACCGACAGCCTTCGCTACACAAGCTCTCCATTCTGGCACACAAAGCCAAGATTAGGCCCTGGCGAACATTCCGTCTCAACGAGTGTGTATGCAACCCTTACAACGCAGATTTCGACGGTGACGAGATGAATATCCACGTTCCACAAACAGAAGAAGCACGCACAGAAGCCATCGAGCTCATGGGCGTGAAAAACAACTTGGCAACACCAAAGGACGGAACTCCAATTATTGCAGCCATTCAGGATTTCATCACAGGTGCTTACCTCACCAGCCGAAAGGACAAATTCTTCAACCGACGGCAGTTCGTACAATGGGTCAGCTTCATGTACGATGGCATGCAAGTGAAAGACCCTTATACTGGAAAGGAGTACTCTGTCAAAATCCCACATCCCGCGATCATGAAGCCCCAACAATTATGGACTGGCAAGCAGCTATGGGGACTTCTGATCAAACCTCATCCCGATTATCCCGTCAACATCAACCTCGAAGCCAAGTGCAAGCAATACGTGGTGCCCAAGGAGAAGGGCATGATTCCCGACATGGTGCTGAACGATGCATACCTGGTCATCCGCAACAGTGAAGTCATGTGCGGTGTCATGGACAAGGCGACTGTTGGTGACGGCAAGAAGGATTCCGTCTTCTATGTCGCCATGCGTGACTTTGGTCCCGATTACGCCGCATCCATGATGAACAGGCTGGCCAAATTGTCAGCCCGCTGGATCGGAGAGCAGGGATTCTCCATCGGTATCAACGACGTTTACCCCAGTGACAAGCTTCGCGCAAAGAAGCAAGTCCTTGTCGATACGGCTTACGGAAAGTGTTTGGCTCTCATCGAGAAGTTCAAGGCTGGCCAGCTGGTGCGCGACGCTGGTTGTGACGAAGAGATGACCATGGAGAACCAAATGTCCGGTATTCTGTCCAAGGTTCGTCAAGAGTGTGGTGATGCCTGTTTCGACGAACTCAGCATCTACAACGCACCTTTGACCATGGCAACTTGCGGTTCCAAGGGTTCCCTGATTAACGTGTCGCAAATGGTTGCCGTCGTCGGTCAGCAAATTATCGGCGGCAAGCGTGTGCTCGACGGCTTCCAAGACCGTACCCTGCCTCACTTCCCCAAAGCGTCGAGAGACCCGCCTTCAAAGGGTTTCGTGCTCAACTCTTTCTTCACTGGTCTCAACCCTTCAGAATTCATCTTCCACGCCATGTCCGGTCGTGAAGGTCTGGTCGATACCGCTGTCAAGACTGCCGAAACTGGTTACATGTCTCGTCGTCTCATGAAGAGCTTGGAAGACTTGAGCGCGCAGTACGATAACACCGTGCGTAGCTCGACTGGTGTGGTTGTCCAGATGAAGTTCGGTGACGATGGTCTCGATCCTGTGGATATGGAGGGCAACGCAAAACCCGTCAACTTCGAGCGTACATATTCGCACGCCGTGAGCAGCACCTGGGACAACACAGAACGTGGTCTGACAAAGGCCGAGGTGGAAGAGACCCTTCGCATCGTCGTGCAAAGAGAAAAGAAGGGTGTCGACAGAATTTCCGAGAGCGACCAATCTCTGCTTCCCTACAACGACGAGACGATCGAAAACACAGATCAGCAAGAAAGCATTCGCAACTTCATCGCCACCGTGGAAGACTTCATCAACGACAAGATGAGCAAGATCGTCAGCAGCCAGAAACGCGGCGACAACCACGTCAACCACATCTTCAAGCTCTCGCAATCCGCTCTTGACCGCTTCCTCTACCTCTGCTTCCACAAATTCGAAAAGTCCAAGGTCGAGGCTGGCCATGCCGTGGGTGCCGTTGGTGCGCACTCCATCGGTGAGCCCGGTACCCAGATGACGTTGAAGACTTTCCATTTCGCCGGTGTCGCCGGTATGAGTATTACTCAGGGTGTTCCCCGTATCAAGGAAATCATCAACGCCAGTAAGAACATCTCTACGCCTGTCATCAGTTGCCACCTGGACAGTCCGTATGAGTCCATCGCCGCTCGCATGGCTTCGGCGCTGATTCAAAAGACCTACCTCCGTGACATCGTCGCCTACGTCGAAGACGTCTGGGGTATTGAAGGCGGATGGATCAACATGCGTGTCGACTGGGTAGCAGTCCGTAACTTGGGCCTACGCATCGGCATGCATCACATCGTCGCCGCCATCGAGAACACCAAGGGCTTCCGCGCGCTCGGAGTCACCGCCGTACCTAAAGGAAACTGCCACCTGCGCATCTTCTGCAGCATCGGCGAAGGCGATGATCCCAAGCGCAAACGCACTGCCTCCCGCTCCATCAAACTCGCCTCAGGCGAAGAAGCCGGCGAAGACCTCTTCATGACCATCCAGCAGCTCAAGCGCAAACTCCCCGACGTCGTCATCAAAGGCTACCCCGAAGCGCAGCGCGCCATCATGAAGAAGGATGACAAGCCCGACCACACTGGCCGCGAGCCCATCTCCGTCCTCGTCGAAGGCTACGGTTTCCGCTCCTGCATGACCACCGAGGGCATCAACGGCTACAAGTGCACCACTAACAATGTCCTCGAGTGCCGCGACGTCCTCGGCATCGAAGCCGCCCGCACCACCATCATCCGCGAGATCTCCCAGGTCATGGGCGGCATGGGCATCGACCCGCGCCACATGCAGCTGCTCGCAGACGTGATGACGTACAAGGGCGAAGTCTTGGGAATCACGCGCTTCGGCCTGGCCAAGATGCGCGAGTCGGTGCTGCAGCTGGCGTCGTTCGAGAAGACCGCCGACCACCTGTTCGAAGCCGGCGCGAAGATGAAGGCCGATGAGATTTCGGGTGTCAGTGAGTGTATTATCATGGGCCAGAGCATGAGTATCGGTACGGGCGCTATGAAGGTTGTAAGGCCGCTGGAGATCGAAGTTGGGCTTGGGGATCGCGGTGTTGAGGGTTTGAGCTTTGGAGATGCGTGTAGGCCCGCGCTGAAGGCGAGGCAGGAGAGGCTGAAGGCTAGGAGGGCGGCGCTTGTGGGCGCTGCTGCTTAGTCTTGAGGCTGGCTTGGGTTTTCAGAGGCATAGCGAATGGCTTTACGTGGTACGATATGAGATTTTTGGATATGAGGGGTTTCGTGCGGTTGCGGTGTACTACTTTGTAAGCATACGCGACATGTATATCAGTGCCTATGTCTGTTCATAACCGATGACTATCTGCTCCCGGTTCCGAAGGACATCCGCCGTTCGATCGTTGTTGGGGTCGATGGCGGTGGCAATGCAATGGAGCACTCAAGCTCACACAGACTCCTTCTCTTCGCTCACGCAGCGCATTGCCATCGACCGGTCTATGATTCCTAGTTTGGCAAACCATTATGATTAACGTAGTTGGCTGAGAGCATACCGCAATAATCTTGGGCCAGGGCGAATCAGATACTAGTAGTTACCAGCTCCGTGCGCTGCCTATTAGCATTCGGCAGAAGGTCTAGCTAGCATCCATGAATTCTGCCAAAATGAAAGGGTGGATGGATACGAGGAAGACTCTGGTTAGTATCGAAGAACACTTGTTCTTCTCCTTGTTATTCACTACAGACCAATGCTTTCTCTAACCTCATCTGCATCAAAATGCTCCTTAGCCACCTCTACGCCCTCCTCTCGGCAGGAGCAACCCTGAGCCAAGCTGCTCACCTCTCTCCAAGAGAAGGAAGATTAGTTTGCCCCGATCGCCACTATCGTACCCCGTCGTGCTGCAAGAAGCCATACGGGGAGAAGGTCTACAGGCAATGCGAAGACGGTACTATATACCACTCACCAGCCGAACCGCACTGCGGAGACCACGGCGGGACTGATCAAGAGCATGATAGTCTACCGCGATTTTTTCCCCGTCGACACGCCTCAGGCGTTCGTCGATTACTGCGTCGTGCGAGGAAAGGCGCCCTCTTGCTGTGGTGAACCATATGTATGTATGACAGTCCAGCGTGCTATAGTATACTTACGAGCGTGCTCTTGGATTGTACTGACCGACAATCCTAGGGCACTATGGCTAAAATTGCTTGCAAAGACTACGAAATGGACGAAGTAGCGTAGAGATGAATAGTGATAGACTAAAGCGATTTTGTTCGAGCAGCGCATCGCGCCACCAATCTGCTCGCAGTCTTGCTTGATATTCTACTCTGGTACACTATGAGGATCTATCAGGATCATAGCTAGCTGAGCTTACACCGTAACAATGTTTGTCTAATCGGATGCTAGTAATTACTAGGTAGCGAACTATAGGTTCGCTATAATCAGCGCTCCACCTATGCGGCACGGCCTATTGGCCGGGCCTATATATTGAGAGGAGAGAGTAATACAACCAACTTTGATGCTCAATTTGTTGTATATAAAGAACAGTTCTTCTCCTTCTCCTTCTTTCCATCTTTCTCGCACACCCTGAATTGTACATCTAAACTCTACCACAAACCCCAAGACTCCTCATTCTTCCATCATGATGTTCACGAACAGCCTCGTCGGCCTCATACTGGCAGCCGCCCTAGGCCACGCCGCTCTCCTCCCGCGTAAAGAGGGCCACACTGCTCTCCATACCTACAAAGGGAAATTCGACTGTGACGACAGCCACTGGCTGGAGAACCCAGAATGCTGCCAAGAGCACTTTTTGTTCGAACTCTACGACGAGTGCGAACCAGGTATGCTAGACCTACTCATCAGCCGAGCCGTGCTGTGCTGTGACAGACCAAAACCGAGACTGACGGAAAGCGTGACAGTCGAACGAAAGGACAAGACGGTTGTGGATCCCTGTGTTGTCGGGCGAGGCAAGTCTGGAAAGAAGCCTGCTTGCTGCGATGTACTTGGGAAGAACGTGTATGTATAGATGTCTGACGTGTTGGAGCAGACGTGTGCGCACGCGCATTTAAGGATTGTACTGACTGAGGTTTCTAGTTTGCTAAGAGCAAGAAGCGCTTTGAGGACTGCACGAAGACTGAGATTGTGGAGAGTTAGAAAGATGTCTTGAATCTTATGTGCAGACTGGCGCAACGCTACAGCGCAGTCTGGGTAAGACTCTGTGCTGGGCTCTCAGCAGTAGGGCGAGCGGTACGGACTTTGAAGGCAAGGCTGGAACTGCGAGGTCTGCCGGTCGTACATTCCTAATTTTGTATACTGTTATAAATGGATTTCATTGGTTGGCTGAGGTTGAATTACGATGCCTTGAACGAATCAGATAGTAGCGTTTACTAGCTGCATAGCAGACTCCGAGTTAGCTATAGGTAAATGGCTCTCTACCAACATAGCGCTGCCTATTGGCCGATCATATTTGATACGATGAAATGGTAAGACAAGTAACGTTGATGCAACCACTCTTGAAAGACTCTTATCCCTTTGGTTCACCTTCTTCTTGCTATCTTCTTTGCAGTTCCGCTACTGTACATCGACATCGTGCCAGCCCAATACCTAACATCCATCGTACTCTCATCATGCGCGTCTTCAACAGCCTTTCCGCCCTCATTGCAGTGGCAACCCTAAGTCAAGGCCAAGGTCTCTTTCCGCAAGGAGAATTAGACCTTTGCCACGGCTGAGACTCCCTGGGCGTCCCGTCATGCTGCAAAAGTCCGGAGGCAGGCGCCTATCATGACTGCAAACTAGGTAGGCCAGAGTCGTGCCTATCCAGACCATAGTTAGAACTGATCAGAAGCGTCACAGCCTTCGGCCATCCCACCGAGCAAGCGTTCGTGGACTACTGCGTCGAGCAAGGCAAGACGCCATTCTGTTGTGATTCAGAATGGTGCAGATCAGGTGTACGTGTGAGCTTCTGGCGTGTTGAGGCGGGCTTGCGTGCGCTCTTTCAGTGTGCCTTACTGACCAATGGGTTTAGGTCATCATTCCCAAAAGGACTTGCAGGAACTACAAGGCATGCGTGGAAGATATGTTTCTTGCAATCGACCTAGTGTCAGGTGGAGTACGCAGCGCTGGCTTTGGTATACTTCGTGAGTCTGTTGAAGAGATATGGGATCTGAGAGTCGGAGACTAGCTTTTGTGAACCTCATGGTACGACGCCTTGGGAACGGTCTCAGTCACGACGTGAAGTGGGAACCTGAGACCTGCAAGTCTCAGAACACATAGGCTAACACTCCTGCGAACAGATTGGTGGACTGCCTCAGCACCTATTTGTGGAAGACATCGTACACTCACCAACGGACCCCACAGTTCTTGGATGGATGCCGGTTGAGTGATCACTGGTGTATGGAGGAACATTTGCATGCGGATGAGCTTGCCAATTGATGAGTATGCGACAGATTATAGAAGCTATGAAGACTATGTTGTCTATGCGACCAAGAATCGCAAATCAAATTTTACTGAGTACCAAATTGCCCCAACCCTTCTATCATCCTCTTCAGGTACTTCTCGGACGTGGACTTCAGTTCCAATCGGGTGCTCGTTCTCCAAACTCCCTCGCTCCTAAGTTTCGGCATCAGGTGGGCTCACCACTGATGAGACGAAAGTTCCTCGCGACAGTCTTTCAATAACACAGACAGTTCTTGTGCAAAGCCATCATCGTCTCTGGCAGCCACGTTCGCAAGCTTTTCACTCTTGCCGGCAAGTAACTCGCGAATGCTAGGAAAAGACTCAATAGCCGCGGAATCCTTGCCATTCCATGTTTCAAGTCGCCGGTGAAGGATGGCCCCCCAGAGTCTGATGGAGTATGCGTGCCGCGAAAAGTGGCGTGCTGCTGCTACGTGGTTTGACTGAGAAGATAGCAAGGACAGACTCTGGACGCTGAATCCCCGGTAGTTGGCGAGCCTTTGCATGAGCTGTTTAAGAAGATTGTGCTGCTGCATCACTTTGTCGAGCGTCTCCACGCACCGGTGAACTCTGCCGTTGATGGCGTGCAAGAACGGGCGCGCTGTTGCGGGATCTATGTTTGCGGATATCGACCAGTCGGCACAAGTTTCGAGGGAGCGGGTGACGGCTTCGCAGTTCGAGAGTTCGATGTTGGAGCCGAGAGCCATGGCAGCTTCCAGCGGTGCACGCAGGAATTCGACGACCGCTTTTGCTTCTGGGTACATGGCTAATTCTTCAGTGGTGAAACGGCTGTCGACGAAGTGTTTGGCGTGAAATGTTTCGATCTCGCTGACGATCTCATTCGTCGCGCTGGCGTTGTACCCGAAGTGCCTGTAATTGTAGAACAGCGGGCTATTTGGCGGACGTTCAGTGTTGATGTAAACCGTGTTGCTTGCCGAGATGCATGGGAGAGACAGTATGGCGACGATGGCCAGAAGTGAAAGCGATAGCAGTCTGTTGGGCCACATCTTGTCTGTATGGCTTTGAAGGTATCGCTGCCGCACTTTTGCGAAGAAAGGATGAAGACTTTAAATTGGATTCATGTCGCCCTCACAGCATGATATAGCTCTCACGGGTAAGTGGTCCAGACCTGCATGTTTCGCAGCTTGTTCACCGATGTCTCTGCAGACATGCGAGCATACGGGTGAACGACATGAGCAAACGGTAGCCACACTTAAATTTTGATTGGTTAGCATCAAGAATAGCTCACGCGTGCAATGCTGTTGATCAATAGCGTAATTGCCGCTCAGCTGAGCGGACAGTGTTTCTACCATGATCAGGATCAAAATCGTCCGCGACAGTCAACATTGATCTCAAACGAAGGGCATACAGTGCTTCGGACCAATCAAAATCTTCAGGAGCAAGCACATTACTGGTCAGGGCCCAGTCGGACAGCAGCCTCTCAACTTGTCTCAGTCTGTTTGCAAACGCGAACAGCGGGCAGTCGCTACGTTCTAGTTCTTCAAACATGCAGGACCTCATGTACCATCACGAAACCACAGCCGAGCAAGCATCAAACCTGATCAAATGGTCTCGTTGTGTGGACGTCCCATGGCCAATTCGGAAGAGGGTGTCGTTTTCGCTCGCTGGGCTCGGACCAGTAGCAAGACAAACCTCACAGCATCTCCAGCAGGCGTATCAATGCCAACCAATGACGGCCGAGATCGGCTTCTTGCAGCATTGCGAAACGGATGGTTCTTGTGGGAGGTGAAGGTCTTGATCGCGTTATTGGCAATCCGTCACGCATCGATCATGGCAGGGATTCTGTGGCGGGACGAATCTCAAAGCAGTGGATGCCAGGTCCACTGCTTTGCTCTGTTAGGTTGAATAGTTGCATGAAGAGTGTCCATCTTCTTGGAAAGGTGTTGTTTGTTGTTTGAAATCTAAAGATGCCGACGAGCCGTGCCGACAGATTGTGCGACGACGCGAAGGATGCACGCGACAGGCTACCGCAGATCAGCTTGGTCAGGCACTAGCTTTCTGGTGTGTAAGCAGCACTCGCTATCTTGCATCTTCGGCGCTCAAAGCACCGGCTGACGAAACCAAAGGATTCACATTTCGGCGAGTGTTTTGGAAGATGCGGATCTCCGAAGAGTCGCACTTGTAGTGTGTAAGCTGGCAATACCACCCAGATCGAGCATGCACCTGCCATTGAAGTGACACACATAGAAAAGCTTAGATTAGTCAGGCACATCATGTAAGGCACGTCAATGAATGAGCGAGAAGCGCGGTGATAAATGCAGCACTTCAACAAGTACCCATACATAAACACCAAGCCTGCACACCAAGTCTCAGTCTCCTCAACAACCAAATCGCAACCCATGAACAGCACTCAACCACAAACCACTCCAATCTCACCACCAACCCTTCAATCAGCATGGCCTTCCCATCTCCTACCACGACTTGGCACACTGCCAAGTACCCTTCCATCGACCCTAGCCTGCCAGCTCTCTCCTCCGCCGGGAAGAACATTGTGATCTCCGGTGGCGGCTCAGGCATGGGACCCGAGATCGCAAAAGCATTCGCTCAATCGGGCGCCGCCAGCATTGCTCTCCTAGGCCGCACAGAAGCAACTTTGCTCGAGACCAAGCAGCAAATTGAAGCGAAGTACCCCAACACGAAGGTCGCTACCTACGTCGCCGACATTATCTCGGCGCCAGCTCTCGAACAAGCTCTCGCCGCCCATGAGAAGGTCAATGGCAAGCTGCACGTCCTCGTCGCCAATGCAGGCTATATGGCATCCGGTCGCAGCATCGTAGACAGCGATGCTGAGGACTGGTGGACTGGGTTCGAGGTCAATGTCAAGGGCAACTTCAACCTTGTCCGCGCATTTCTCCCGCACGCCGTTCCTGATGCAGTGGTGTTGAACACAAACACTGCAGCCGCGCATGCACCGTACTTCGCTGGAATGTCAGGCTACTCCGCGTCGAAGATGGCAGGAGCGAAGATCTTCGAGTACCTGCACTATGAGTATCCCGAGATGTTCGTGTTGAACATCCAGCCTGGTGTCATCCAGACTGGTATGACTGCCAAGGCCGTCGAGGCTGGTGTTGACCTTCCTTTTGATGATGGTAAATTGGCTCCTTGTCCACTTGTGTACTACAAAAATGCTAATATAGCCTGTTTAGCCAACCTCCCGGCCACATTCATGGTCTGGGCAGCAAGCAAAGAGGCCAAGTTCTTGAACGGACGATTTGTGTGGGCCAACTGGGATGTGGATGAGCTGAAGGCGGCTGCCGCGGAGATCGAGGGAGGCAATAGGTTCACGACTGGCCTGCTGGGATGGCCATAATGACTGGCTGGTCATACATAGGGGCGACGATCAATTGGTTCTTGATGGGTGTTTTAGCCAGGTGTTTATGGCGAGCGATAGTCGTGGCATTAGACAGGTGTTTGAAGTCAATGCATAAGAAAATGGAAACGTGATAAAATTCCACCTTCACAACATTTTGCTCTCAGTGGGCAAGTGGTCGTGATAAGTATTGCAAGTCGCAATTATTTCCTGCTTTATGCATAATGTGAAATGCTGGGTAGGCAAGTACGAACGACAAGGGCGGTATCGGGAGTTTGCGGCAAAAGACACAGCGGAGGAAGGTGCGCCGAGGACTCCTCCAAGAGCGAGGATGCACCAACAGAGGACGACGAACCTCACCCGCGCAGCAGTACTACCGACGTCAAACAAACCCACCTCAAATTACATCAACCCTCCACCGCAAACATGGTCGTCTACTACTCTCTCCCCGCCATCGGCAAGGTCGGCTCTCACTACGTACGTCAAGCTCTCGGACAACAGACCCTTTCGGCGCGATCATGAGAAGGATTCGGGACGGGCGCACGGCGCTGCGCATCTCACGGCGATGGAATACTGGGAGGCAGATGGAATACAGTACAATGGCTGACATGTTGCGCACAACAGCTTGCGATCGGTGTCCTCAGCACCATGTTCGGCGGTGTCTTCCTCCTTTCCGGCGGCAGCTCCAAGGCTGTCCAGCAGTCTCCTCCTATCAAGGCCTCCAGCAGGGGCGAGGAGGACTTCATCCAGTATGTTACCGAACACCACACGCGCCATCACCCGCAAGATTCGCGCGCCAGAAAGATGAGATATGGGACTAACACATGTCAAGGAAATTCTTGAAGGACGCCGAAGGCGAGAGTGCCAAGAAGCACTGAGCTAGGCATGTTGTGCTGTAAGAAGAAGATGATGGGAAATTGAAGGAGACATGTCCGTTGTAAGAGCTCCAATAGGCTGTTGACGTTGGGCGCGTGGAACTTTGGAGTTGGAAGTACAACTGCCCTCTGTCAGGCGGAGCTCACCTGTAAATATACCTTGAGCGGCAGCATCTGCTTCACAAAACATTGCAAAAACGCTTCCAGTCGCATTCGCCGCCTAGTGACATGCTATACTTAAGCTCGGGAGCCAGGACTACTAGATGCTCTTACGCCCGGCGGCGATACCTTCCGAGCTTCGTCTGCTGAATGGCAGGCGGACATCTTAGCCGGTGCTTCACCCTAGCACACAATCATGTCCTACGATACTATGGAGGATTACGATACGGCGATTGAGCAGCAGGGACCTCTTGGGCTGGTCACGTATGTTCTTCTGAGGGGAAGCTGAATGATCATGCATTAGGGTACGAACTCTATGTAACATATCGTGAAGTCGCATTATTGAGATAGAGAGATCACGCCACCAGAACCTCGCCCAAATCTGGGTTTCGATGTACAGAAAGATGGCCAGACACAACGACCAGTGCTCAAAGCATGTGCGTCAGCTGAAATGATGGCTGTTCAATGGCGGATATTTGGCTAACGCCACAATGTAAGCTGCCCGGTCTAGATTGCCAGCTTGTTTGTATAAGTATCTGCCCAAGTTTTTGATTAAGATGCAGTCGATTCAAGTAATTCACAACACAGGCATCCATTGCTGAAGAATAGCTCACTCTGAAGCCGAGCAACATCATACCCATCGCGACAATGGCAGGCCTGGTCCCATACGATGCGAAAAACATCACTGCAAACTACTCCTCCGCGGCTAAACAGTTCTCCGTGACCGCCACTGCGCTGTTACCAGTCCCCTTCACCAGCGCCGAGTTCAAGCGCGTGGACCTTGTGAACAACCTGGGCGGTCGCAAGTTCCGACTCGAAGGCCTCAGGAACGGCGGCGCTGGAGTCCCAAAACAAACCATGATGCAGAAGCCGTACATCGAGAATGATTTCGGCGCTCCGCCTCGTTTTCAGACAATCAGCGTTACCCTGATCGACCCAATCAAGAAGACAGAGACGACTGTCAGCATTAATGTGACAATTGATGCACCTGCTCCTCTACCGGTCCCGCTGCAGCCTCAGCCTATGCCTGCCCTAGGGATGAAAAGTGATCCTTCGGCTCTCAAAACCGTCGAAGTCGCCCTTCCGCCGCAGAACTTCGTTCGCATCACGGCTCCGATGCCCGACACTGCAAGTCCCCGCCCAACAATCGAAGGCCGCAACGAAGGAAATGCCACGTTCATCTGGCGGGCTGGTGAGCTGCCGGGCTTCGTTTATTGGGACGTCGCGTGGGCTGGAGACGGTGCAGGTGTGGGTAAGGGCTCTGTTTTCACAGTCACAACGACAATTGCGAAAGGAACACAGAGCGGTAGCGTCTCAGGTCAGGCAGGTAGTGCGGGCTCACAGGTGACTGTGCAGCCGTATGCCATTAGGTTGCCTGAGATCAAGAAGGACGGACTTGTGGACTTGTTCGATCCTGATGCCTAAGATTTTGCATCAGGATCAAGAGTGTGTGATCAGGCGTGCACTCTCCAGTACGCAGGTGTTCATGGTGTATGAACAGGTTCCTCGCCCCAGATTCTGCAGATACGTTTGTCGGCAGCTTCCATTTCCTCTGCAATGTTAAGTTCAGTTCAGTCCATGCCTGTCGCGAAACTCCTTCAGCCACATCGGACTATCAGCAATGGTTTGATTCCATGGATCATCGCTGCTGTACAAGACTTGTCTCGCTTCCCTCTGCAGCATCTCATCAGACAGATATACCCCCATCTGGCGATACTCGAGTGCAAATCGTGCTAAGTGTGAGGCCAGAATATCTGCAAAAGCTTCCGCACTGCGAGCGCGGGAGTCAAGAAGAGCTGGAGTGTGTAGTGTGTTTGGCGGTTCCAATGGTGCGATAGGCTGGCTGAAATCAATCCCGGTGCCCATATTGGAGTCTTCTATGTAAGCCCCTGCAGTTCGAGCAGAAATCTGCGCGAAGTGATCTTTTGCTTCTGCGCTCGTGGCTGAGAAGGGGACCAAGCTTTGCGCCTCAGTGGCGAGGTAGTACGGAGGGAGAGCGTTCGTTAGCCTGGCGGCTATACTGTCGTCGAAGCCGTGGCCGCCTTGCCAGTCTCGCATCGTGCAACCCTGGCGGAAATGTCCGGCGAGGTGATCGGCTCGCTCATCCCATGAAGAGAGCGCCAAGTTGCAAAACCCACATCGTGATTTTACAGCAGGTGCCTGCTCAACCCAATTGTCAAGCTGGGGCACATCGAGCAATTTGTGGAAGACGCGGAGGTGCTGGGCGAGGTGATCTCGTCTTCGGAAACAGCGAGCTGCCATAGCACGGTTGACACAGGCTTGGTGATGATGCGCTTCAAGATGTAGAGAGTCTGGGTCTGATGCATTGCAGTATGCACAGTGCCTCTCGATGGTACTCGTATTTCCAAACGTTCCGTCCGTTGGAGCACATTTCCACACTTCCAGGTCTAGATGAAGAGACTTTTCGTGCCGTCGCCAGTCGTATTTGCTCTTGAAAGCATCACAGCAAAACGTACACTTGAAAGGGCGTGCGTCCGGGTTCGCCTTCTTGGAACTAGAAATCGAACTTGCTTTTTTCCTCGAACGTCTGTTCGCGGAGCTGCTTCGGCTTACTCTGGACGCAGCTGAGCTCGCTGAAGCGGTTGAGTGGGCCGAAGAGTTGCTGCACTCACTACCCAAGCTTGTGTTAGAATCCGACCGCCGCAGTGGCTCTCTCAATGTCGGCGAGAGGTCGCCGAGCGTCCCACGTGCCTCGATTGCCTGGGAGAGACCCGGTGACCACGCCGGCCCATTCAAAACATGTGGCGATAGTGACTGTCGTATGGGAGGACCTTGGCGGGAGTACAGACTTCTCCGCCGCGGTAAGCGCGATCTATACACAGGCTTATCGTTATGAGCGATGCTAGCTCCAGTGCCAGGTGACGGTATATGTCGGCTGGTATCACTGTTCGGCGTGTTACTGCGCGTCACCAAATCCGGAGTCACAAATCCAGAAGAGAGTCCACTAGACATTTCTTGCTCATTAAAAGCATCATCCAGACTTGGGAAGCCATGTCCGTTCCAGCCAGAGATACTTGCATCATAGTGGGCGTTCAGGAATTGGTCTTCATGATCAGCAGGCACGGCAAAGGCGTTAAACGTCTCGAAGGCGTTCTCGGGATCACTCCCAGGTCCAATTGCGCTGTTCGACTGTGTGTTACTGGCCATGTATGTGTATTTGACCGACCATGCACAAGTTGAGTCTTCTTGAAGGTTTAGGGCTGAGTACAGATTTTGTCTTGATGACGAAGCGGATGGCCTTGGCAAGGGCTGTCAGACCCGCCGTGCCTTTGCTATCACTGATGTGTTTGTAAAAGTTGCAATACACAAGCCTTGATTAATACGTAGACTACGGCAGACATGAGATACACAAAGACTTGTTACTTGCGCTTGTTTCTCTTGCATAAATCATTGCGGCGTGTACTAATAAACATATTCTAAAGCCATCCGTTCCCGATCCCATTGACCTCATTAAGCCATCCGCTGCATCACAATACAATGTTGGAGACAATGTTCTAGCAATTGCCTTAACACCTTCTTCGTTCTTCGCTTTCGTCAACGCAGTCTCGCGTGGAGTCGTGGCGTGATTGATCAAGCCATCGCCTGGACATCCTCCTCCTTCTTCGCCTTCGTCAACGCGGCTTCCTGGGCAGCCTTCGTCTCGCTCGTGGAGTCTTGTCCTGGATTAGCCATTTCGTACTCAAGGGCCTTGATGAAGTTGTAGAAGCCAACAGCAGCAATAGCACCGCAAGCAGGTCCTGTTCTAAGTTAGCCGTGTCCAAAAATGGCATAAGTGGATTTTCAAACTTACCAAGCCAGTAAATCCAGTGCTCCTTATCCCAGATACCAGTAACAACGCAAGGACCAAAGGAACGCGCGGGGTTCAACGAGCCACCAGTGTA
This sequence comes from Cladosporium velox, assembly GCA_024604135.1. Lineage (NCBI taxonomy): Eukaryota > Fungi > Ascomycota > Dothideomycetes > Cladosporiales > Cladosporiaceae > Cladosporium > Cladosporium velox. The sequence goes on along the minus strand of JANIIF010000007.1, from coordinate 1,567,083 downwards.
GTATACGCCGACAAGCTCGGCGACGAACAGGGCAATGCCGATACCAATCGGTGCAAGGTATGTGGCACGGTGCTTCTCCTTGGCCAACATGAAGATGGCAAAGACAAGCTCGGCGGTAAGCAGGGCTTCGATGAATACTCCTTGCACAAGACTTGTGCCGGGCGAAAGAGTTGTGCGGACATTGAAGTTGACCGGGAAAAGGACCTTGACGATCAGCGATGCGAAAATCGATCCGGTAAGCTGTGCGCAAATTAGGAGCACTCCGCGGGTGTAGCTCAGAGACTTGACCATCACCATGCCGAGAGTGACAGCGGGATTGAACAGTCCACCTGAGATGCGATAGAAGATCCACACGTTCACCATCAAACTGAAGCCGAAGGACAGCGCAACATATGTGAGCACAATAGGCGAGAACTCTCCAGTAGTGGGTGTGGTCGAAGCAGCAGCCGCTGACGGGTTCGAGGCATTGATGTTTGCGACTTGGGTTCCAGCAAATGCAAAGAACAGGAACATCACAGTGCCGACGAATTCTGCCATTGTAGCCACAAAGTGTTCTTTGATACCACTGTTCATCCATTCAGTGTAGGGCAGACGCATAATGACCTCTTGTGGAGGTGCAGGGCTCGCCGCAGCGTCATCGTAGTTCCATGTCAAGGGTTGCTGGTGGCTCCTTTTCTTCTTGCGGATTACTGGTGCTTCGACTTCGGTTTCGGTGTCGGATATCGCGTCGATTGGGGCCTTGGGTCGTGATGGAACTCGGACCGTACGTCGTGACGAAGAGCTAGGCTTCCAATTCAGGCGCGGTGGCATGTCGAGAGGTTGCGGTTGCGGTGGCGGGCCTTCATGATAAGGATGCGGTGGTGGATGTCCATGGTATGAGTACATGTAGGGGTTGTTGTAGTACGGATGTTCGTAAGGTGGGTAGCGGTAATCAGGACGAGGGTTCGAGAAGTCCCTTGCTGTCGGGGGGCGCTGATTTTCGTGGTTGGCGTTGGAAAAATCCCTTGTTGCCAAAGATTTGATGGGTGGACCGTAATCGTGAGTGCTCGCCGCACGTACACTTTTTACGTCCTCCTGATCGTCGTAGGTAAAGCTTCGTCCAGAACGCCACGAGTGCCTCGCTCTGTTAATGTTGAGCGAGGGGCGTACAGGGGGGTTGTCTTCTTGTGGCGGGTCAGGCAACTCTCGTTCATGTTGTTCTCCTTCTTGCGACATTCGACTGTTCTTGCGCTCGATGGATTGGGCCACTGGTGATAGAGGTGTTGAATGAGGATTCGCGCTCTCGTAAGGCGCGCGAATGCTTCCAGTTGATGGTGCCTGTTGCAGCGCACGGGGCGGCATGTCGAAAGACATAGTGATGGCGTCGACCGGATGGTATTGAGCTTCGGTACAGATCGGGGCCGCGACTCTACTTTGCTGATGTGAAGAACGTAGAAGCAACGAAGAAGGCCCCAGAAGTAAATATATGAACGCTCCGATACCTCACCTCCCCGCCACCCACCAACCCGGAAACATTCGTCGTTCGAGGGCGCATTGCGCAGGCACATGGCACGTTCCGGGCACCCTGCAACTTCAACATCAATTTCGTGAACGTGCGTTCTGGCGAACCACTCGTAAGACGACAGGTCATCGCGCAGGCGCCTCGACATCGCGACAGCAATGCGAAGTCAATGCTGGGCAAACCATGTATGTGCTTAGCATATGACGGTTGCACAGCCCCTGTAAGACATCATACGCACTGAGGGCCAGTTGGTCATCTACCAATGAGGGCGAAAATCCTTCGCGCGGTGCGCATCGACGCACACGTTACTGCGTCCCGTTCTCGATTCGATTCGTGTGTATACACATGTTACAGGGGTGCGCTGGTGCACAGAAAGTGTATAGGGCAAGGATGAAAAGGCTATAGGGTCGAGGACCGCAGATATGACGACGATCGTGCGCTGGCAGCCTTGCCAGTGTCTGGCGGTTCCGGGTAATCGTTTTCTTCCAGGTTCTATTCCGGCAGGGTTATATCTGAGAAAAGTAAGAGCCGGTATAGTCTCGGCAACCCGTACTGCTCAGGGCCTGGAGAAGGAACTTTGGTGCGAAGAACGCGCGACGTGTTTCATGTCATCAAGCCAGGGACTTCGCCATGAGTCTGCACGCAACGTTCCGCGGGATCCTTAGGGAGGTGTTGAGATGGAAGGGCCGAACCCCCTGTATCAGAAGCCTGATGGCAAGGATCTGCTTGAGATGGAAGACATCGTGAACTGATTGTGCATGTATGTTGTTTGTACATGTTAACAGGATGACAGGAAAACGATGTGCATGCATGTGCGGAAACGGAAGGTTTGAATCCGGGCATGACGTCGTTGGCTCAAGCTCTATCACACTCAGCGTATATATTATAGTAGCAAGCATAACCATGTCGTTGGAACAAGATCTGCTCTTGACGCCATGGACTACTACACCCTGCCGTGGATCGCGAGGCTTGGAGGCTGGAGAATTTGTTAAGTTGGTGATCGGTGGCGCGGCAGGGTCGTACAGATCGAATGCCTCGAATGCCTGCGACGACCTACATCATTCGTCGTTCGTCGTCGACTGAGTGTACATCTCATCGAAGAAAGAAGTCACCTAGAACAATGCCATACCTGCCTCGTAGTTAGCTTTTGATACTTTGCCACCTGCTAATTTCGCTTTACGCAGATGAGTCGGTCATTTGATTCGTTCGTATCTGCTTCTGAGTCGATGACTACAGCCTAAGGTGTACGGAAACCGGAACTCGAGTTCGTGGGACAATAATACACATTCGATGAGCCCTCCGGTGGAAGTTTCCGATATTGAGTCCGCTGATCGCAGTGGCTTATGGACACTCGAGTCACGATTTCTCGGAACGGGCGGTCCAATTGTTTCGATTAAAAATGTGTAAAATGGCCAGGACTTAAGTTTACGAGAATTGATCTCGCGTGCAGCGACATTAGAGTCACTATTATGCAACGCTCGTGATGTCATTGATTCGACTGGAGATAGGACTTCTATACTTACCCGTGGTAGAATCATGATCGTCTATACCGATAGTACCAAGTGGTACAGTTAGGATTACGCATGCGCAAGGCTTGATTATGCCTTGGGAAAAGATTGGTTAAGATAATATAATTGATCTTGACTGAGGGTTCCTCATGGATAACACGGTTCTATAGTGTAGCGGTTATCACTTCCGGTTCTGATCGACACCACATCGTGGTGTAGGACATCCGGGCGACCCCGGTTCGATTCCGGGTAGGACCTCTCCTTTTGCTCACAAGGGCTATCTTTTGGTCTGCACGTCCTCCGTGTACCTCATGGCTACCTTGTCTACCGTTACAGCAATACCTGTACCTGGAAGGTCTTCAAACTATAGCAGTAGGACAGAGCGTCATAAGCCGCGAACGTCGCGAGGGATTCCAAGTCAACGACTGAGCGCACGGAATGAGATAGTACAACACCCCGTTATGAGTTTGGATTGACATTGTTGAGATATATGAGATGTGTCTTGAACTGCTTGATCAGAAGACGATCGATCGCCTAGTCAAGCAATGGGTTGGCTTTTTTCTCGAATAGCCTTTGGATTCAATCATTTGTTCGACCATGCCAGGTAATGATCTCGCATGGTCTCCTCTTTAGAACGATATTGAATTCCAAGCTCTTTGGTGCTCCTGGTGTTGTCGACTTTGTAACCGATGCCGATGTTTCTTGCCACCCATTTCATAGACAAGCCCATGAAAGGCCCGGCAGCGTAGATCATAAGCTTGGGAAGGTTCCGAGTTGGGAGTATCTTGGGATCGCGATGGTATGGTCGCACCAGGTTAGCCATGTCGAGTTGGCTGACGCTGGAGTCGCTGGAAATGATGTAACGACCCTTTGCGCTTCTCGAAGTTCCCGCTCGGATGTGGGCCTCTGCTACGTCTCGTACATCCGCGATGGGATAGTGGAGCTCCGGAACGCCCGACTTATTCTCTCCGCGGTACATGCCCTCCAGCATATGAAGTGAGTCAGACGCTGATTGAGGAGACAAGGATGGACCGATCACCAAACCAGGATTGATCACGACCAAGTCCCAACGACTCTGAGCGTCGCGCATCTTCCAAGCTTCGCGCTCCGCGGCGACTTTGGAGTAACTGTACGGATTGTTGGAGGCTGTGCTAGTCTCATTCCAATACGCCTCGGATAGGGTGGCGTCCTTGTACGCCAGGATATCTGCACTATCACCGTATGTCGCTGCGACTGTGAAGATGTTAGTCTGAAAGACTATCATCGGATTGTGTTGACGTGCACTTACTTGAAGAGGTCAACACGACACGTTTGACGCTGTGTGTGCGAATCGCAGATTCAAGCACCGTTCTTGTCCCCTTCAGAGCCGGCTCGACACAGTCTTTCATGCCATCCTTGATCTGAGACGGGACCAAGAATGGAGATGCAACGTGGTAGACAACCTCACAGCCTTGAATTGCTTGGTTGAAAGAGCCTTCTTTCAGCAAATCTGCCTGGAAGATCTCGAGCTTGCCAGGATATTCGGCCTGCAACGCCAAAAGTGGCTGGCACTTCGCGTGGTCATCAAGTCGACGCAAAGTGGTGTGGACGGAGAAGCCGCGCTCGAGAAGAAGCTTCACCACATAGATTGCGATGAAGCCTGTGCCGCCGGTGACAAGAGCGGTAGACATTGGAGTGATCAGAATGATGCTTCTGTTGGTGGATACTGTTAGTTGATGCTGTTGATGTGAGGTGAGGTTGTCTTGTAAGTGATGATTTGGATATTGAGACTGGGAAGGATAAGTAGGTGATTATATTTATTTTCTTCTGGATCGCCTTGTTGTCGGTCAACCATGTTCTCATCTAAACTCCGAGTTGGCTTACAAGTGGCAAGAGCACCGGGCAGATTTGAAGATGTTCCAACGGGGCATCAATCGTCCGGCCGAGGCTGTAAAACACGATGCTCTGCTATTGAGACTGTCAAACTCTGGTAATCTCTTCTCGTGACTGAAGGAGCAAAGTTGTCCCGACCGCGGTAAAAATGGCTTTGGTTAGGGTTTGGGAAGTGGTACGCTTGGAGACACTAGTAGGACCACTAGGCAAAACAGCGATGGATCGTATTTCTTGCTTAACAATACTCGAGCGCTTACATGGCCATGTGCACTCATCCTCTAGGGATATAAGACCAGATATCGGTATCATCGTTCGTCGTTCCAAGAGTACGAACCTTCATTGCGATAAAATCAACACATCAAGCCTACGCCATACAAAGACATCAACACCGTGCCACCATGTCCGCCCAGACTGCTCCGACACAGTTCATCACTGTAGATGGCACGAAACTCGCTTTCCGTCGCTTTGGAAAGCCGAATGCCTTGCCACTGCTTTTCCTCACCCACCTCCGCGGCACAATGGACCTTATCGATCCCCTCCTGATCAACAAACTTGCCGAGACTCGCGGGTTGATTCTCTACGACGACGCGGGATGCGGCCACAGCGGAGGCACGATCCCGAACAGCCTTCACGATTCGGGCGACTTGGTTGTCAAGTTCCTCCAGGCCATCAATTTGCCCAAAGTCGACATCCTTGGCTTCTCCCTCGGTGGCATGATAGCTCAAACCATTGCAGTGAACCACCCAGGCGTCATCAACAAGTTGATCCTGGCGGGAACGCAATCCGCTTACACTGAAGGAATGGTGTTCAGTGGCCCTGAAATTGCCGAGATTGCGTCCGGAGTGTCGCCGTCAGACGATGACATGCTGAAGCTATTCTTCAGTCCATCAGAGGAGAGCAAGGGTCTCGGAAGAGGCTGGCTGGAAAGAATCATGGGACGTAGTGTGGACGGCGAACGAAGAACCAGGTTCGTCGATCAAGCTGGGGGATTGGTGCAGACCAAGGCGATAGGCGCATTCGTATCTGACCCGGAGTTCTTTGAGAAGCTCAAGCAAGTCGAGATCCCTATCTTGGTCACCAACGGCAAAGACGATATCATGACGCCGACACCGAACAGCTTCATCTTGCAACAGCAGCTGCGGAACGCCGAGATGCACCTTAACCCGGATTCTGGCCATGGCCATCTGTATCAGGTTCCGGTTCTCTATGCTGCCCAGGTGGATCTATTTTTGAAGTAGTTAGCAGTTTTGATAAGCTTGATAAACCAAATTGCCCATCGCCGTGTCCGCCGTCATTCAACGAGTTGTCCACAGCGTGACGTTCAGGGAATTGCGATACCGTTTAGCAAGCTGTGCGGCGCCCGCGGATGCCGGTGGCCTCAGCGCCTGATGAGTGATCATGCCGGAGAGGTAAACTCTGTACACTAAGCACAAGCCCTCATTTGTGGTTTTTGACCTTGCAGTAGTCCAAATCTTGCGTCGAGCGTTCAGGGATGGTAAGACACGATGGCTTTTGGGCACAAATTCCAGGCACCCGTATTCCTCCCTTGTTATGGACGCTTCAACCATGGAGTATCATCAAGTTGTCGAGAGTCGGCTAGCGGACCGCGATTGTTTCGCGCCTCGATCTTGTACTATCATTCCTCTTGCTGATTTCTCGTCTTTGAGCAAACATAAAGCCTGGTTCCTGTGGCAATTCAACGAAACTTGAACAGCCTGTGTTCGTACCATCGCTGACTCGAGGTAAGAAGCTCTTTAGGGCTCTTAGAGATCGTTTGCTTACACATGGCTCGGGTACAAGAACATGTGGTGAAGGTTTTGTTGTAAGTCCGTGAAGCGGTCAAACAATTGACCCGAATCTCAGCGACCGAGGCTTGAACGGACACCAATGTAGTGAAGGACAGCAACTGCGCATTAGGCACTATCAGACGGTTGGATTTGTACGTATAAAAATGTTTAGATATATAAGAAGAGAGTCCGTTCCGTTTTGTTTACTATCATTACAGCTCAACGCTCCCAACACATTCTCATCGCTCAACTCGTCTACCATCAATTCAGAACGATGTATCTTCAGCCGCGCGCCATGGTCCTGGGACTCTTCGTCTCGGCATCACTCGCCCTCAATCTTACCACTTATCGTGGGCTTAGGATCGATCAATCCAAGCCTGGTGTTTTACAAATCGCATTCAACAATCCTGACTCTGAGGTCAATGTCTGGAGCCAGACCGCCCTGTCTGGACTTACGGATATCGTCCAGAAGCTGCAAAACGATACCCAGATTAAAGCTGTCGTGTTTACGAGCGACGTTCCCAATTATTACATGGCTCATCTCGATCTTCTGATCCAGCCGTTTGGTAAGTGCACTCTTCGATGCCCAGCATGAGTATTGTCCGTCTGCTGATGAATGTCCTTTTCAGATACTACCATCGCACAACGTACAGCAGAGCTTCTCTACAACATGACACAGCTCAACCAAGTAACAATCGGTGCTGTCAATGGTGTCGCTCGCGGCGGAGGAAACGAATTCCTCGTTTCGCTCGACATGCGCTTCGCGGTCAAGTCTCACTCTCGTTTCGGACAGCCTGAAATCGGTCTCGGCCTCGTGCCCGGAGGTGGAGGAAGCCAATACCTCCCCCGGTTGATTGGACGTGGTCGAGCGATGGAATATCTTCTGACTGGTAAAGATATCCTTGCGGAGGAAGCCGAGCGTTACGGCTGGATCAACAAGGCGTTCGACAACAGCGATACGATGGGTGCCTACATCGATGAGATCCTCTCGCTTCTCGTCTTGTACCCGACCTCTGCGCTGGGGTTGATCAAGCAGTCTGTGAACGTCGCCTCACGACCTCGCCTCAGCGATACTGTAGGCGATGCCAACAGGTTCTTGCAGGCAGCCTCGCAGCCCGATGCGCAGAAGATGATCGGAAAGGTCTTAGAGCTCACGAATAACCAGTCATCTGGGGATGTGGAGTTGTACCTGGGAGAGAGTATTCCATTGCTCTACGGGTAATTTATTAGTGAGCCGGTAGCTCGATAGTTCGACGGGATGATGTCTAAAAGTGGGATCACTTCCCTGCATGCATGGTATCAATACATTGATAGGTTGAGAGCAATATGTAAGATAAAGGATGTTTTACTAAGAGACGAATTGAAAACAAATATCTGATTCCTCATACCACTCCTGTAATTTCTCTGGTCCTTTCCGGATTTCGAAAAATATTGGGCATTATTTGGCCAACTCTACGCAATCATGTCATAGTGATATACCAGTGACATGTATAGGGAGGCCTGTCTTGAGACATCCTTACGGATAACAAATAGCGTAATATTGTGGCTTGTAGAGAAGATATACAGTGTTTCAATAACCCCAACTCTAACCCTTATGAGCGAAGCCAGCCGAGCCTTGAGTGAATCGGTCGTTTTTCTTCTCTCTATGATGTGATATAAAGCTGTAGGCAAGGACCTTGTAGTGCAAAACCGAACCAATGGATAAATCTGTCATCGCATTGAGCAGTGCCACAAGCAAGACCATAAGTACCTTAGTACGAAAGGAGTAAATGTGTTGTTCAAAAGAGGGTCCTGTTCCTCCGCAGCGGCACGTTCCGGCGCCTAAAACGCCGCCGCCAGTGCACGTCAGCGCGCGCGCCTGAGCTCGTTGGCTGGCTGCAGGAGTTGGGGAGGCGACAGCTATCACGAAACGGCCCAAGTCTCATCAACTCATTTACCGCTTTTCAAATCACGACCCCGATGATAATACTGACCTCGCCGCTCAGGTAGCGCGAACACGACACAAATCTACCTAACCATGCTTCCCCGGTTAGGCTTTATCGGGAGCTTGCTCCTTGGCCTGTTATCAGCTCAGGCGACAGCAAAGGATAAGAAGGATCCGTCTGTCGAGTACACAGCCTTCGACAAACCTCCCCTCGACCACTTCTACTTCGAGGACAGTGATGTCATCATCCTCACCATCAAGGACAATGGCAAGGGCAACACTTACCGATCAGAAGATGCTGGAGTACATTGGAAGCCCTTGAAGGGTGTGGAAAAGGACATGGTTTGGGAGGTTCAAAGACACCCATACATCCAGGGAGTAGCCGTGGTGATTGGACTGAAGAAGACACATTGGATCACGAAGGACTCGGGCGAGACATGGCACGAATTCACAACGGAAGAGGATGCGACCATGGGCCCATCCAAGATCGGCTTCCACGCGACGGACCCGGATCGCATGATCTTCCACGCTGCCGAGTGCACCGGATTGTTGTGTCACATTGGGGAATACATTACCAAGGACTACTACACCATCGATGGATTCCGTGACGGCGCGAAACTTCTCCACAAGGATGCCATTAATTGCATGTGGGCTAAGACTGTGGATCAATTCACGACTGGAGATGAAGATCTGGACAAGAACCGCGTCATGTGCAATGTGAGGGGAAAGTGGGATATTTTCTCAACCAGCAGCCGCCTACTGGTATCGGACGACTTTTTCAAGACCGAGGGTGTAGAGCCCGCGTTGCAAGGAGACCGCCCTGTGCCCGGTATTGTGAACTTGGCGGCGGTCAAGGGATACTTTGTTGCAGCCGCCAAGAGTGAGCGATCTGCTGAAATGGCCATGTATGTCACCGACGACACCAAAAAATGGCATCGCGCCGAGTTCGGTACCGAGCACAAGCTGGAAGAGAGCGCATTCACCTTGCTTGAAGGCACAAACTACAGCATGCAGGTTGACGTGATGACCACTACTCCATTGATGCCAGCGATGGGAGTGCTATACACGAGCAACAGCAACGGCACCTACTTCACCAAGAACTTGGAACACACCAATCGCAATGTATTTGGTCTTGTCGATTTCGAAAAGATCCAAAACATTCAAGGAATTGTCATGGCCAACGTAGTCGACAACTGGAAAGAGGTGGAGGCCAATGGTATGACGATCAAAGACATCAAGACTCAGATCTCGTTCGATGATGGCCGGACATGGAAGGCGCCGCAAGCAGATGGAAAGGACCTGCATCTCCACTCGGTCACAGATCAGCGCAATGAGGGTCGTATCTACTCTTCTCCTGCGCCCGGCATTATCATGGGCGTTGGAAACACCGGCAAATTCTTGAAGCCTCGCGAGGAGGGTGATCTTTATGTGTCCGACGACGCAGGCCTGACATGGACTCGCGCGCTGAAGAATCCCCACCTGTTCGAGACCGGTGACCAAGGCGCGTTACTTGTCGCGATTGAGGATGGTGAAACAGACGAAATCAAATGGTCTCTCAACCATGGCAAAGACTGGAACAAATTCGAGCTCAAGCACAAGGTCCATCCTCTGACTCTCACGACGGCACCCGACTCGACCAGCTTGAAGTTCATATTGACCGCCGACAAGGGCAAGGGTTCCGATGTCGAACATCAACTCATTGCGCTGGATTTCAGCAAGATTGAAGTGCGCAAGTGCGATAAAAAAGATGATTTCGAGGATTGGTATGCTCGGACAAAAGATGGAAAGGGTGCGGAACCCGAATGTATCATGGGCCACACGCAAATGTTCCGCAGACGCAGATCCGGCGCAGAGTGTTTGGTTGGCGAGGAGTGGAAAGATCCTCTTCCATTCGCTGAAGATTGCAAGTGCCAAGACCACGACTACGAGTGCGACTTCGGCTTTTCGAGAAATGACAAAGACGAATGCGAGCCTAGTGGTACCTTGAGAGCACCTGAGGGTGCTTGCAAGGAAGGACAGGACACCTTCCAAGGATCCTCTGGTTACCGTCTTATCCCTGGCAACACGTGTGTACAGCGCGGAGGTGTTATCAAAGACGAGCCAGTCGAACGAAAATGCGATCAAACCAAGGCTCCTCTCGCATCGGGTAAAGTTAACAAGGAGATCACTACCTTCAAGGGTGAACAATTCGCCGAATACTACTACCTGGAACGCTGCGACACATGCGAAGGCGACGATGAAACCGTCATCATGCGCACCGATCGTAGGGAAGCGTACGTTTCTCGAGATCACGGCAAGAACTGGGTCCCTGTGGTCAAAGATCAGGAAATCGTGGCAATCTATCCGCATGAGCACAACAACGACCGCGTGTATCTCGTGACACCCAGCAAAACGGTCTTCTACTCTGACAACCGTGGCAAGAAGTTCCACCACTTCGAGGCACCCCAGGTCCCGAATGTTGACCACCTTCAAATTCTCGGATTCCACCCTAAGGAGAAAGACTGGCTCATCTGGACTGGCGGCCGTGATTGCGACTCGGCCAAATCTGACTGTCAGACTATTGCGTATGTCTCAAAGCGCAATGGTGAAAGCTGGGACCCTCTACTCAAGAGCGTCCGCAAGTGCCAGTTTGTCTACCGTGAGGGCCGACCAGACTCTGACCAGCTTGTGTACTGTGAGCAGTACGACAAAGAAGACACCGATGGACCCCTCAACCTGATGAGCAGCTCTGACTGGTTCGAGCACAAGACGGAAGTTAAGCGCAATGTCATCAGCTTTGCTACAATGGCAGAGTACATTGTCGTCGCCCTCCGTGACGAGGACCAGAAGAGCTTGAAGGTTGATGCATCGATTGACGGGCTTGAATTTGCTGATGCGAAATTCCCGAGCAACTTCAAGGTCGCCCACCAGTCTGCCTACACAGTCCTCGACTCTAGCACACATTCGATCTTCTTGCACGTCACCGTGAACAACAGACTGGAACAAGAATACGGATCCATCGTGAAATCCAACTCGAACGGCACAAACTACGTCCTGGCGATCAGCGAAGTCAATCGCAACAAGGCAGGCTATGTCGACTTTGAGAAGATGCAAGGTCTTGAGGGTGTTGCTTTGGTCAACGTGGTTGCCAACGCCAAGGAGACTGATGGTGGTGCCACGAAGAAGCTGAAGACCATGATTACACACAACGACGGTGCAGAGTGGGCCTATATTCCACGCCCTTCAAACCCCGAGAAGTTCAAGGTCGACTGGTGTGATGGCAACATCGAGAAATGCGCCCTTCATTTGCACGGATACACTGAACGCGACGACCCGCGCGACACCTTCTCTTCTCCCTCTGCGGTCGGCCTAATGTTGGCTGTCGGAAATGTCGGCGAATACCTGGGCTACAAAAAGGACGCTGATACTTTCATCACCAGTGATGGTGGAATCACATGGAACATGGTCAACGAAGGCACCTGGATGTGGGAGTACGGCGACCAGGGCTCCATCATTACCATCGTCAAGAAGGGCGAGGCGGTCAAGGAAGTTCAGTACACTCTCAACGAGGGCAAAGACTGGATCCCGTTCACCTTCTCTGACGAGCCAATGATCGTTGACGACATCACCACGGTCCCGTCTGACACGAGCCGCAACTTCATCCTCTGGGGTCGCATCAAGGGTGACCTTACTACCGTCAACCTGGACTTCTCCAGCCTCGAGGAACGACACAAGGAATGTCATCTCGATGAAAAGAACCCAGACGACAGCAACAGCGACTACTACCTCTGGGAGCCGAAGCACCCTCTCATGGATGACAACTGCCTCTTCGGACATGTCGCGCAGTACCATCGAAAGAAGATTGACAAGCAGTGCTACAATGGTCCCGAGCTCCAGCATCTCCACAGCATCGCCCAGAACTGCACCTGCACACGTCGCGACTTCGAGTGCGACTACAACTTTGAGCGTCAGCTTGACGGTTCCTGCAAGCTCGTACCGGGTCTTGAGCCGCCAAACCCTGCAGCCATCTGCGAGAAGGACAAGAAGGCTGTAGAGTACTACGACATCACTGGCTACAGGCGCATTCCATTGTCCACTTGCGATGGTGGCCAGGACCTTGAATACACCACTCGCAGCCACCCATGTCCAGGCAAGGAGAAGGACTACGAGAAGAAGCACGGCATCTCTGGTGTCGGCCTCTTCTTCGCGATCACCCTTCCGATCCTGGCAGCAGCGGGTGTCGGCTACTGGGTCTTCAAGAACTGGGACACCAAGTTCGGCCGCATTCAGCTTGGCGATGGCGGCGCGGCTGGCTCTCGCATCGGCATGGGCGGTGCTTTCGACAGCGATGCTCCTTGGGTCAAGTACCCGGTGCTCATTCTCAGCGGCGTCGTGGCGGTCGTTGCATCGATACCAATGGTTGTTGGCAGCATTTACGGTGCGATTTCCTCAAGATTCGGACGTAGCGGTGGCAGATATGGCGGTGTCGGAAGGCCGTACACCAGCCGTAGCAGCTTTTCGCGTGGTCGCGGCGGATACAGCGTCGTTGATCCTGATGATGGCGAGCTTTTGGGTGAGGACAGCGAGGACGAGGTATAGGGAACGAGGTCATTATTTGGGAGGGACGGAGACTGTATGAGTTTCAAGTGGGAGTTCTTGTATATTGTTTTGCGGTGCATGGAGCGGCGATATCCATTGTAGAATAGTCGATTCATCATATGGCATGTTTACGAATTGGTCTGGTGGCTCTCCATTCTCAGTCACTCAGCGGTTTTCAAAACTCACAACTTGAAGCGCATACATGACCAGATCTTCTGTCTGCATCGCTACCACTCACAGAGAGGGTCTTTCTCCAATATCGCCGGCCATGTGCAGATTGATCATCTCGTGACGGGAATTAACACGCATTTGTCAACGCTTGGGCTTTCTGCTCGCTTCCACCCCACTTTCGCTCCCCAAATCACCGCCGGCACTCGGCTTCGGCAGCAGCATCGTGTCCACTGTAATAACACAAGTCGCGATATCTTTGTCATCACAGAGCCACTGCCTTAGCCGGCCGTTAGCCGCAGATAAGACAACCCAACCAACAATGGTGTGATCACGGCCAAACGGCGGAGGACATAAGATACTCACTCAAATAATTACTGGAAAAAGTATTCACGATGAACGACGCTCAAGCATCATCGTCCTCACAGTCACTCATGGCTTCTTCGCCACAGCCACCCACATACAAGTCCGTCCCCAAGGACAGGACATACAGCCTACCGTCACACGATGGTGCCGACTCCATGAGCGACAATGACATGCACGAAAAGAATGTATTGGAGCGTCGACTGCGTCTCAAAGTTGACATGCGCCTTTGCACCATCGCTGGACTCCTCTGCTCATTAAATCTTCTCGACTCCGGCGTCATCTCATCGGCCTCTGTCACATCGATGCTCACAGACTTAGACCTCACCGGCAACCGCTACAGTGTCAGCATCTTCATCTTCACAATCGCGAGCATTGCTTTCCAGCTTCCCAGTACGATTGCAGTCCGCACTTTCGGCCCACGGAGATGGTTCGCCTTCATCACTTTCAGCTTCGGCTTGATCACCATGTGCACTGCTTTCGTCACGACTTGGAAGCAGATGATTGCCCTGAGAGTTCTGCTTGGTATGGCCATGTCTGGAATTTATCCCGGTCTTACGTACTTGATTTCGACTTGGTATCTGCGGAGCGAGCAGCAAACGCGATTTGCTTTCCTGCAATCTGGCGAAGTCATCATTCTAGCCACTGGCAGTATCGTGAACTTTGGGCTGAACAAGCTAAATGGCCATGGAGGCTTGAAAGGCTGGCAATATATGTTCCTTGTGCAGGGAATGATATCATGCGTCATTGGCATCCTCACCTATTTCTGGATGGTCGACTTCCCTGAACAAGCACATAACAGCTTGTGGTTCCTCACGCCAAAAGAGCAGGAACTTGCAGTCTCTCGTATCCAAGCAGATCGCAAGGACGTCGAGCCCGAAAAATTCGCCTGGTCGAAAGTCCTGATCCATGCCGCTGACCCCAAAGTCTACGGCTTTGCAGTACTGTTCTTCCTGCTGAACCTAGTGTCCACATCGCTGTCATACTTCCTTCCTATAATCTTGCAAAGTGGCATGGGATTCAGCTCCGACAAGTCGATCCTACTCTCGGCACCACCTTACTACTACGCCACAATCCCAGTGCTCCTCTCATCCTTTGTCAGCGACAAATACCGCATCCGCGGACCTGTCATCATCTTCAACTGCCTCTGCCTCGTCGTCGGCTTCTGCATGCTCGGCTTCGCCTCCAACGTCACAGTCCGCTACATCGGCACTTTCCTCGCGACAGGCGCATACATCTCCAACTGGGCTGCTCTTTCAGCATACCAAACAAGCAACATCGCTGGCCAATGGAAGCGAGCTTTCACGGCAGCGTTTGTGGCAGCGTTCAATGGCGCAGGTGGGATTGCTGGAAGTTTCATTGTCAGACAAGATGAAGCGCCGCGCTATGTGACCGCTGTTTGGATCTCGATTGGCAGCCACTTGATGATCATTGGGCTTGTGGGTGTGTTTTCGGGGTGGTTTTGGTTTGCTAACCGGCAACAAAGGGCTGGGAAAAGGGTGTTGGAGGGAATTGATGGGTTTAGACATACTTACTGAGACAAGGTATGGATGTCTTACATGATGCAGAGCACGCAAATAGGTTGTCTGCAAAGACAAAGTAACGAAACAATGAATGAGACATGAGCAAATAATCTAGCAGACATCGGCTGGAATTTGGGTTATATCTTAAAAAGCAGCAGATGTTCCTGTCAGATCTTCACTTCTCACTTCTCACAGCACTAAATCACTCTCCAAACCTCAATCACCACTGCAATACCATTCACCAACAAACGACAGTACTGCATCCATCATGGTGAGCTCCAACGACGGCAACGAGCCGCTGGCAGATGATCAAGACACGCCTGAACAGCTGGCTCAAATCCAGCTCCAAGCCGTCATGGACCGCCTCACAGCAATGCAGCAAGAAGCGGATCAAGCCACAACAGCCACGCGACAGTGGATGGAGACGATCACTCGACAACTTCAACTGGGGTTCCATGTTCGGGTGTATCCCCCCATCGATCCAAACAGACCGGAAGCCCTCGACCAGACATTGGATATGTTGATGAGTGACGTGCCTCCGGAACTGCAAGTTCAACTTTACAACTCTCTCCGTGCACGCATCGCTACCGCAAATAACTCTACCACTCAAACTCCTGGAGGTGAGGGTGCACCTCGACCGTCCCAAGACGTCGACCAGAACAGTTCAAGGGAATCTGGCAACACAGAGCTGCAGGAGCTCCGCCGGTCGAATGTCGAAAACAAAAAGCAGATCAAAGAGCTCAAGGATGTCGTCAAGAAATATCAAGCACAACAAGCCCAGGCCACGACGCCACACACTCAGAATCCCGCTCGAGCGCCTAACCAAGTTCAGAAACTCAACGAGAGCGGACATGCCGAGTCAAAGAGAGCTGCTCAACAGCGAGTCGGGCAGAGGAGCGCTTCACCAGAACCACCGGCCACCCCGCCAGCGGGCCCGGAAGGTGATGGAGAGCTTGCGAGAAGGGAGCAGTGGCGGGAGTGGCAAAAGGAGTATCCTGATGAAGACCTTTCCCTTGCGGCGCCCAATGAAAGTCCTGTGCCCGGAGTTGGACCCCAAGACCGAATCAGCGAGGGCGGCCAATCAGATCGAGAAACTGACGAGGATGACGGGTCAGATCGAGAAAGTGAGCAGGACGACGATTCAGACCCAGAAAGCGACCATGAAAAGGTCCAGAACAAGAGAAAGCGCGATAAAGGCAAGGGACGTGTCATCGAATCCCCAACGAATAATGAATCTCCCCAAAAATCACGGACTCCTTCTGCGGCAAACCTAAGCTCTGATAACGACGAGCCGCTGGCCAGCACAGAGCAAACAGACACAAATGAAGCAGCTACGCAGGTGGAGAAGCCACGCCGTCAGTCTCAACGCAATGTTGAAAAGGCTCGGCGTGATGCCGAGGAGACCAAGGAAGGTGAAATCAAGACTGAGAATTCCGAAGAACTGTCCAGCGAGCCCTATGTAGACCCGAAGACGGGCAGGATAGTCAAAGGCTGGTTCGTGGTTCGAAGTGGATCTAATGAAGAGAAAGCCTCATCAGATTCCGGGCATCGTAGGAGAAACACCAAAAACACCAGAAACGCCAAACCTTCGAAAACCAACAAGGCTCCATCTGACACTGGAGCCGGTGCCGACCAGGCTACTGAGACTCCCGAAGCCCACGCTCCCATAGGTCGGAAGGAGGGCAGTGCAGACGACGGTGAGATCCAAAACCAGGACACGTCCCAACAGTCAAACCAAGCCATCGAGGACGAAGAGGCGGAAGCTGCTGATGCTCTCAACGAAACCGTCGAGAGCAACGACAACGGCTCCGAAGCGGATGTCCCTGATGCATTCTTCGATGAATCGTTCCGTGACGACTCAATTGCCAGACCCACAAACGAGGACGAGGGCGAGGAAGAAGAAGGACAAGACCTCGACAACTGGCAAGATGAAAACGAAGCGAAGAATGCCGATGATGCTCATCGCTTCAGCAATCGACCCAAAAGGACCACCAAACACAACGACGGTCACCGACCGACCACAGGGTACGGCAGTCGGCACGGAAAGTCTGCGACGTCCTGGGTTAGAAAACTGGGCAATGACGACAACAACAGCGAAGCCAACCCAGCCAAAACCGGCGAGAAGCGCAAGTCCAAATCGCCCAGTCAAGCCGAAGAACCAAACGGTGAGTTCTCCCAGCTTCACAAATCCCTACATCAACCAGCACTAACGTCTCCAGCAGAAGAAGAAGAAGACGAAGAAGAAACTCGCCAATCGCCAGACAAGAAACAAAAGCCAAACAACGCAAAGCCAACACCAGGCCCCAAGAACAAGAGTAAGCAGTGAGTCTCTTCCCACGCATATATTGAAGTGATCGCTAATCGTTTTTACAGAGAAGAAGAAGTAGCTGTTCCAGGTCGGAAGAAAGGAGTCGATTTGATGAACTACTTCTTTTCGGGGTTGGCCGCGAAGAAACGAAGGGATGACTGATTTCCCGTGTTTCGTCGCTTGTGGAGATGAGAGCAGATTGTCAATGTATTCAGTAAGGTGCCAATGGACGGAATTGCCAGTGTTGAGGGATTTGAGTTTTCCATCCGTCCACTCCGATGTTCTTTTTTCCTTTTGTTTTTGTGCCTGTGTCACCACCACGGTATTTACGAGGATACCTGTTCAGCTTCTGACATGACTTGGAGAAGTCATTTACTGATAGGCTGCTGAGTACTTACTGCGTCCAAAACATACAGTCAGCTTTCGATACTCCTCAACAGAAACCACATACGACATTGACAATAGTCTCGACATGAAAGCACAGGTCATTATTTCACTCGCCCCACCTCTCGCTCATCTATCTAAGATAGCCGTTCCTATGCAAGCAGACAGAATACACATGTCCCCGTCAGACCTCAGAAATCCCATCAGTGACACAAGATTGTGTATCGTAGAGTCCCGCGCCGGAGTCAATGTGTATACCAGACTCCTCCAGTCCCTTGATAATTTTCCAAAAGCAGCCACCATGCAAAACGTAACGCTCAACATCCGCAGAAATAAGGGCAATTGACACTCTTCTCTAGTCGTCCTCGCTGTCCATGTCTTCGTCGTCGTCGAGACTTTCCATTGCTTCTTTGATGAAGGGTGAGGCCTGTAGGAGATTGCGTGTTAGTAAGGTGCAATGGAAAACAGATCTGGGACAGGAAAGCAAACCCACCTTGACATCCAGATTAAGCGCCGTAGTGAACGCCCTGAGCGCCTCTCCCTTCTCACCAAGTCCCTTCCAGCACTTGCCAAGCAAGAACCAGACGTTCGCCTCATCGGGCGCCAGATCTCTCAGTACAAGCAACTCCTGTAACGCAAGCTCGAACTGGCGCATGTGCATCAGTACTCTCGACTTCTTGAACCTCGCGAGCGCGCTGTGCGGCGCCAGTTCCAGAGCGCGCGAGTAGCAGTCCAGAGCATTAGGCTTCTTGCGCAGCTTTTCGAAAATGACACCAATGCAGACCATGAGCGTGGCATTGGACGGGTTGAGCTGCGCTGCGATGCGGTAGTGGCGCTCGGCATCTTCAAGCTTGCCCATGCGCTCGAGACTGCGACCCAAGCCATACCAGCCTGCGTAGCTGCGCTTATCTGCGGTGACGGATTTGCGGAAGGACGAAAGCGCGGCATCGAATTCTTCGTTTGCGATGTACTCGTGGCCCATGAGGGTCCAGGCGTATGCGAAAGACTCGTCGAGCTGAGTTGCGCGTTTGAAAGCTGCGATTGCTTGGTCGTGTTCTCGGGCCAAGGAGAAGGAGTTTCCGATAGCACACCATGTTTCAGGAGAGTCGAAAGCTTGTTCGCGGAGAGAATGACAGAGGAATGCGAGGGGTGCTTCTTTCTTGAGATGCCATAGCACGGTAGAATAGACTTCCATGTCTTCTATCCGTGCAGGCTGGAGCTTCAATAATCTGATGAAGTAGTTCT
This sequence comes from Cladosporium velox, assembly GCA_024604135.1. Lineage (NCBI taxonomy): Eukaryota > Fungi > Ascomycota > Dothideomycetes > Cladosporiales > Cladosporiaceae > Cladosporium > Cladosporium velox. The sequence continues at coordinate 1,547,922 of JANIIF010000007.1, read as the reverse complement.
CGGATTGCCGGTAGTCTGAAGCTTCATAGTATGCCTTGGCAAGCTGTGCGATCACCCAAGGCGTGTCGTGCTGCGTACTTGGTAGTGATTTGAATGCTTCGGTGGCGGTGTGAAGATCGTAACGCGAAGCTGCGTAACTTCCAATGGCTAGTTGTTTGAAACTCTTCAGCAAGCCCAGAATTGCTTCTTGTTCAGCTAATACATTTGCAGGCGGTGCTGTTGGTACTTTTTGCGTGGCGGTGTTTGTGGTTGTGGACGAGACAGGAGGCTTGTCACCATTTCGACTGGGTGCCCTTCGCAGTCTTTCCCTCTCTTGGGCCTTTTCCTTCTCCTTGTCTGCTGGATCGGGCGGCATTATCTTGCGATTTCCGCTGACGACCCTGCCAACTGTGCCTGTGGTCCTTCCCCTTGCGCCCGTTGCAGTTCGCGCAGGTCTAACCTCTCGCTCGCTTCTGGTGGTCACTGTTGGGACGGTCTCTGTGGTCGCGCGAGTGCTTCGAGTTGTCGGCGCCTGACCGAACAAGCGATTACTCCTACGAGGCGCGGCCGAGTCAGGTGCAGCAGCACTGGACTGAGAAGCATGGCCAGAGATGGTGCGCTTATGCCCGCCACTGGTCTTCCTAGTACCAGCTTCGGTAGTTGCAGCGCCATCTTGCGGGTCTGATGGTTGTCCACGTAGAGCTGGATGCCGTGAACGATCTGAAGGTTCCGCTTGCTGCCCAGGGCGGACTCTCCTCGATGGCGCTGGTGGCGGCTGCTCCTGCAAACCACCAGCCTCCTCGCCACCATATCCTCCCATAGCCGCATCGTCTTCAAAGGAGGTTCCATTGCTGTTGGCAGTTGGTGTATCCCACTCGGATAATGGAGCCTTTAGCCCGTTCAGTGCTGTTCTGCTTCTCGCCTTAGGCAGTGCGAATATAGGCGCGCCCTGATCGCCTGCTGTCCTCGCGTTGAATGGATCTCCAGATGGCGTCAAAACATTCGCATGGTTGAAGTTGTGTTGCGCAAGCGCATTTGATGTTTGTCTTGGTTGGTCTGCGTAGACTTCGGCAGTACTCGAGCTCTTCGTTGCTGCTATCATCTCCGCTGTTGGCCTGAACATCTTGTCCAAGTCTATGTCCGCACCAATTTTGCAAAGTCCCTCGAAACTTTCCCAAATAAATGGATTGGCTTTATGCGCCTCAACATAGCACTCTCCAGCTCTTTTCGAATCGCCGTGCGCACGCCATAATCTCGCAAGAAGTGTCTGCACAGCCGCCGCATCCGGTATGTGCCGCCTTGAAGTCTCCGAATGCTTGTTCCAATTACTCCTGCCTTGCCACAAAGTCTTTGCCTTTTCCAGCGCTGTTGTGCCCTCCAAATTCTTTCCTAGCTCCAAACAAGCTTGCGCGAAGATGTATGCGCACCCAAGATGTCTGCCGCCCGAGCCATATCTATGCGCCGCGTCGTATGCGGACTTGGGCTTTCGTTGTCGCAAACTCGTCAGCGCGAGCAGATGTGAGCTGTCCGGGTTTCTCGGCTCTTGAGCGTAGAGGCGGCCAGCGAGGAATGCGGCATTGTCGAGAAGCTCGTTGTCGATGTGGTAGAAGATCAGCTGTCGCAGTTGCGAGGCGGCGACGCCAGTAGTAGGCGACATGCCGGAGGGTGTGTGAATGTTGTTCGTTGCTAGGGCGCGATCGCAGGAAAATGTTGTTGTGATTGTTTTGAAGGCGAAAAGGAGTGACGGTGAGGGCAAAGAGATTCACGTGCTTCCAGTTCGGCCAACATTGGCTGCTGACAGAGCGATCACGAGCAAGGCGAAGGCGGCGGCAAGAGCGCAGTGCACGGGTGGTTTGTTGTGTTGTTAATGCGGCGTTCGGCAAGGCGTGTGTTGTGCCCGGGGATCATCTCATCTCGTAAGCAGTCGTGACTCGTCAGCCGTTCCCGAATGAAAAGCTGCAGTGGCAAGCAGAAACAATATTACAATTACTGCGCGGCGTAGAAAAGTGGCAGGGTGGGTGGTTGCTGTGGGCTGGTGCTGTGTTGTGCTGCTCTGTTATGGCTGGCAGGCGCTTGCAGCAAATCGTGCACGGGCCCGTTATTGTTCGAAATGCGGGGATGCTATATCACTACAATACGCCAGCGAGGCCTGTTTCGTGTGGCTGCATGTGATGAGAGCCTAGCATATATCACATCTTCACACTCACTGTCCTGTCCCGACTCGCTGGAGGAACGCCATCATGGCTCAGGTACGGGCTCTAATGCAAGTCAACATAAAACAATCACTAACAATGCCCATCAGAAAGCTCTTAAGACGCTGGCGGCCCGCAACACGGCCATCCTGAATCGCATGCACATGATCTCTCTCGGCATCAACCTGCTCTTCTTCATTGTGCACTTCCTCTTCTCCTCCCGAAGCCTCTTCGCTTGGTTCGTCCTGAACCTCCCAGCTCTGGTCATCGAATTCTGGTTTGAACGCATCGGCCGTCCGACTCACGCCAATGGCGACTTGAAGCGCTCGGGAGAGGACTTGGAAGCCAAGGGCTTGACGGAATGGATGTGGGACATCACCTACTGGACTTGGTTCTGCGTTGTGCTCGCTGCATTGGTGGGTAATAAGGCGTGGTACGCGTGGGTTATGGTCCCCGCCTACTCCGGATATTTGGCCTTTACGACTTTCACGGGTGCGAGGAAGGGTTTAGCTGGTATGGGTGGTAGTGCGGCCGAGGGCGAGGGTGCTGCAAGTGGACCAGCTGGCCAGAGCAAGAGACAGGCGAAGCTGGAGAAGAGAGGTGGCCAGAGGATGCAGTACAGGTGATTGTGGTCGGTGCTTGTGCGACTTGACGGATATGGAATTATCCCGACAAACGCTGATGGAGTCAGAGAACGCGCAGGAAGAGTCATTCAGACCTCACGCCTGACAAGATCCAGCTTCGACCTGGTTCCAGCTGATCTCACTTTCTGGCTCACAGCTGTGCTTTCTTAGCACGACGAGTGCGAAGCTCCTTCACTCAGTCACCAGTCTACTGATTAAGCATGGTGCCGCCGAGAAAACATCGATGGGCCACAATGTCTGACACAGACTATCGGCAATGCTAGGCGTCTGTATTAACCGCGCCAGTTCACCTGAACATAACACAGTGCAGATTGTATATTCACACCTTATCCAGCTGCCATACGCCCCAGTGCACATTGTAACCCTTTCATACTGATTCGCATTTTCCTCACTCGAGTTGCTGTACATGAAACCTTGCAAGCCGTTATGCACATCATCAGTGTGCAGACATCGGTTATGTCGTCTTGGGAAGCATGAACCGGGCAACGATTCCTGGGAAAGTACGACAGTCCACAGGTGCACTTCCTCCTCTACCCACAGCACAGCATAGCCCAGCACCTGCTTGGCCATTGGATAAGCTGCTCCACCCAACTCTACATTCGCAGACACATCCGCGTCCACATCCACATCCAGTTCACCATCCCATCTGCATATCCATACGCCAACCAAACGCACCCCACCGCCATTCATCTCTCCGAAGCATCACAAGACGAAAGCCCACAATATCGACAACCACAGACCATGCCTTCAGCCCGCCGCAAAACCCATCTCAACACCGCAGGCGAAGCCTTGAAAATGCTCCTCAACGCCCAAGTCTCCATCGAAGAATCAATCCAAGCCCACGACGCCATCACAGACAGCAATAAGGAAAAACTCGACGACGGGGTCAAAACTGTCTACGAGAATCTCCCAGCCGTGCTGGGGCTCTTCCACGACATTCAAAAACAGTGGTCCGCAGCCAAGCTCAGCGACGCCGTGTGGCTCGCGGCCGCAGATGACATCTTGGAGTGCCATTACGCGTGCAAAGATTTACATGTGGTGCTTCGAGGCGCGTACACGAGGGTTTCGGAAGGTGTTCCTTTGTCTGACCGCGATCGCAAGTTCTTAGCGCAGAAGGGCGAGAGGTCGATGAAGCTCTTGGGAATGATACATGGAAGCATGAAACGGCTGGAATTTAACAAAATCGTCACGGATGGTCGTTTGCTTGACGCTCTCGAGAACGCACTCGCACAGCCCGAGTCTGGTGCTGATGGTAATGGCTCAATGGTCGCGGGAAGTGGGCATTCGCTCTCAGTGGATTGAGCTGGCACTTTTGCTTCGGGAGGAGAAGAAAGCCGCATGAGCAGCCGAAGGAGAGAGTGAGGAAGACTGGGACTTGCGCATATTTATGTGTGACAGTGACGGGAGAAAGGCCAATTCGTTCAGCATTTATTTCTGTCGCTCTGCTTTACATTCTGTTGTGTATTGCATTGTGCCTGCCTGTTTCGTCGCATATAATGTGTGCGGCACTTCATGCACGCCGTGGTTGTTTAGCCACCCTATCACGACGTCGCTTACTCACACCAAACCAACAGTGCAGTATAGGCAGTATGCTTCTCACAAAATTGAGAAATGATGTACAGTCGGGCGACTAAGAGGAAACAGTTTTGCGCATCTAACGGAGGCGAAATCGGCTGTGAGGCAATTATTCCTTCCTTTTCACAAAAAGGGTGTCCCGGATCTGCGGAATGCCATGCACGTAAGATCCAGTCTTCCACCTCGTCTGCCGCCACTTATGCTGATCAGCCTGTATCACATGGCCACGTGACACGCCACTATGCAATGAAGTAGGGCACAACCGAGCGTTGATCGAATCGTCCAGCCTTACTTGCGCACCACATTGTAGCACAATTTCCTGCCGCGCAAGGCTGTGCCGCGCAAGGCTGAGCCGCTGCTCAGCCCTGTCTCTGCAGGCGCCACGGCGGCTATGCTCAGTCATTCGCAGCTACCCCTTCGACACCTCGTCGCATTCCAGGAGTGATAAGCCGGTCTTTTTGCCACAGCAGTCAGCCTACCATCTTTGCATCGCAAACCTACTCCCCGTTGACCAGTCTCTGCTCTCCGGCGTCAAGAATCTAGTTTCTTCCAGCGATTCTCGTACCGGAAGTCGATAAAACCACGAAAGAACGGCATACAGCCCACCGAGCGCGATGGCTGGGATTGATACGGCACTGGGTGTCTACACTCTCATCACCGGCACTATCACCGTCGTCGATGCCTTGATTCAGATATACGATGCAGTTCAAGAGAAATCCGGGATCACGAAAGAGCTGAGGAAGGTCTCCGCGCAGATTCCGTCGATCAAAGGGCTTCTCGAGGATGCTGCGGCACAGTACCGTGAGAATAAGCTCGATGCGCAAGTGTGAATCAGTGCTGGGCAAGATGTCCAGCACTGCGATGAGGCGTGCAGAGAGCTGTGTGATCTTCTTGAGAGCGCGTACCCCGAGGCTGATGCAACCAAGCGCAGCCGGGCCTTCAAGAATGTCCGCAATATGGCCAGCAGCAAAGGCAAAACGGCTGAGCAGCTGCTGAAAGACATTCACGGCTATCTGGAGCTTCTGAAGCACCGCCGAATTGTCACAAACACCAAACTGTTGGAAGCTATCAAGGAGACGGTCGATGAGCTGTTCCAGAACCCTGGTATTACGCAGAACAATGTCAACGGGCCAAATATCGGGCGCGATCAGATCTTCCATGGGAGTTCGGGGCCTATGTTTAATGGGCCCGGTGTGACTTACAATGCTGGAGGTAAGTAAGGAGGTTGGTCGAGATTGACACAATGGTTCCATATTGCAATTGAGGTGGCTGGGCTGGATGATAACTACAATGTCAAAGCATATAGCCAATCTTGACTTCGTCTCTTCTCGTCTATGTCAAGTGTTTACCGTAAACGATACGTGACCTGTGGACATCCGTTGAGCACGAGCTGACCTCTCGCTAGGCTTGCCCGATGAACTCAACGAGGAACTGATCATACAACGATTGAAAGACTGGCTGGGCTTTGCAGAGATTGACAAGCGAGAGTGTGAGATCAAAGAAGCCCACAAAAAAACTTTCCGGTGGGCGCTACAACTTCATGAACACACAGACGATATGACCCGACCCGACCCTGGTCTTGTGAAATGGCTCCGAGAAAGCGACGGGCTCTTCTGGATACAAGGACAACTTGGCTCAGGCAAGTCTACTCTGATGAAGTACATGTGGCAAGACCCGCTGCTTGAAGAACATCTTCGCGCTTGGGCTGGAGGCATGCCGTTATGTCGCGCATCATTTTTCTTCGCGAAGAAGGGCGCGTCTGATCTCCAAAGATCTTTGCAAGGACTGTACAGGACACTAATTGTTCATCTCATCGAGAGCGATAAGAGCTTAGCTCGCGTCGCATTTCCTCGCTGGCAGCCCCGACATGCTGATCACCCACCAGAGCCTCCGGTGTTACGCAGTGCCTTGTCGCGGATCTTGAAGCATCGTTCATCCTCTGTCAGACACTTCTTGTTCATCGATGGCCTCGACGAGTACGAAGAATCGAATCCCAAATTGCAGACTGAGCTTGCGCGGGACATACTCAACCTCGCCAACTTACCCGGAATGAAGATCGTGGTAGCCAGTCGTCCCGAAGCTTCACTGATGGGTAGTTTTGCTGAATGCCTGACACTACGCCTCCAGGACCTCACGGAAGATGACATCAAAGCTTACGTCACTGCAGAAGTCAGAAAGAAGACACTGGCAAGAGTGCTCGACGAGGACTACACGCATGAGCTCGAACACCTGGCCGATAAAGTGGTTCGTAAGGCTGAAGGCGTCTTCCTTTGGGTTTCTCTTGTCGTCACGGATCTAGAGATAGGTATTGACGAGGCCGAATCTCTCCACGACTTGCACAAAGGACTCATTCGGCTGCATCATGACCTGCACTCCCTCTTCAAACAGATACTCTTCGAGAGGATACCGCCTGCCCATCGTCAGCAGATAGCCCGGCACTTGTTGATTTCTAGTTACTCCAAGCAGATCGGCACCGTCGACTTTCTTGTTGTCCATGCAGTTGGCTATCAGGTGCAGGTGGGCTCTACTAGCACGCAACCTGATATATACAACGTGAGAAACAATCGGAAAGAAGCGATGGATCTACTCACGCAATTACCAATTCGCTCTCGTGGGCTTTGCTCGACCTCTACTGGAGCGAGGTGGTTCGAAGAAAGAGTGGGGCTCATACACTCGTCCATGTCTGATTTTCTTACCCGTTCAGACATACGGAAGATCTTGCAAGACCAAGCCGGTGACTTTGAGCCTGGTCTCGCAGTCAGGATTGGCTTCATGGCTCTTTTTGTAATGCTTATCCATGAGAGCCATGAAAATAATCGCGACCTTGAATATAACAAACACTTCTTACTTTCCTCCATCATGTCCTCTCTTGATGGAGACATACGTATTTCGGGCGTCATACCGCTGCGATCTATGGCTTGCCTGGAAAGCCTCTTTGCGAAATCGTGGGAAGGCTACCACCTGCCGAATGTTGGCTATCTAAAACTGTTCTCGAAGTCATTAGATTCTTCCAAGAACACATGTCTATTAGCATCGAAGACTCTCGTAAGCATTGCGGAATGTGCGACTTTGCATTGCAGCTTTGAGTTCCTCCGGAAAAGTCAAATCGAACTCAACCAAGGCATTCCACACACGAATGGTCCTCCATTACTGTTTTATGCAGTCTTTCCACCATGCTTCTTGTTCCATCAGGATGTGAGATCTTCAGGGCTTCATGTCGGGCACTTGAAAGTACTTCTGCAACACGGTGCGGATCCCAATGAGATTTACGAAGGTCGTACTCCGTGGGGAGAACTTCTGCTGCTTTTTGAAGCATTTAGAGAAAGCTCTTGGTTCATGTCAGAGTATAACGGCTCATTTGAGCTTTGGCACGGTTTGGAAACTGCTCGCCTGATGCTTAAACATGGTGCAGATCCGAATTTCGACCAAGCAGCGTATGGCGCAGGTCCAGGTTCAGGTGGCGACGGCGCGAGACCTGTTGTCGTCTCGACACGCATCTTCGGAAAAATACTCATGATAAATTGCTGCGAATCTACGCCCCTGGCATATTGCTCGTGCTCCGATCGCAGAGACCTGAGAATCGGACTCACATTTCTTGCTGAGCTCGTAGAGCAGAAGAAGCTGGAAAAGCGACTTGACCCACCCAAGCATCGTGTTAAGTTTGGCAAGCGGGTGGCTAAGGCTTGGTCGTCAGCAAAGCGCATCTGGGAGTCTCGACAGCAAGCACTGGACAAGGAGATACCCGAAGACGTTCGAGGCATGTCAATGGGGCAGCCGCAGAGGAGGTACGAGGCTCTGAAAGGCGGCCTTGAAGACGGCAATGACGACCGAGAAAGATTGCAGCTGACAGCAGTTCCTCGGTATGACTTGTAGATCTTTCCTGGTAGAACGTCCAGGCAAGGCAAAGGGGTTCATCTCAATTCAGATCATCGAAAGCAAACGCTGTGATGGGTTTGGACATGGCAACATTAATATTCAATATATATAGAGAACTCACGTGAAGCAAATTCACGGAAGCATGGAACAGTTGCTGTTTTCCAGGTTCGCCACAAAGGTTCGCCTGCTTCACGACATCGAGGATGCCTTGATGTAGCGCTTGCCAAGCGCCAATACCGGAGAGGAAGCCTCCGACCTGGTCCTCGATCGCGTCGTCAACGAGTCGACGCAATCGAGGATTACAACGCGGTCCAATAAAGGAGTGACGTGCCGTACCGGCTCACAGCTCTTGCCAACAGATTCCCGTCTATGCTCCGAGTCTTTGGGGTCACGCATACCAGGTGACAGGACCAGGGACCGGACGATCAGGTGTGGATCCCTTTGAGGCGACTACTCAATATCATCTTCCTCGATAGCCCCATCTGCTCCTCCTTGCCATTCAGAGATGACAATCCATCGTACCTTGTTTGAGATTCTCTCTTCCTTTTTGACGACCTCGCTGCGCGCCTCGAGTGCTTCGCGGGTACACTTACTCACCTCTGCATCGCGTTTCTCCGTCTCTTCCTGCATATCACGCAAAAGTTCCGCCTTCTTCTTCTCAAAGTCTTTCAACACAGCGGAAGATTTCTTGCTGTCCCCAGCAGCCTTTGCCATCTTCGAGTCGCATTTGCTGCGCTCCTTGGCAAGCTCCTTCTCGATCTTGGCGATTTCCTCATCGCCTTTCCGCATCTCCTCCTCTGCGTCTTTCATCTTTTCCATGTACTCCTTGTCTCCTTCTTTTCGCTCTTTGAGTAACTTCTTCTGTTGACTGACGTCTCGTCTCTTGACGTTGGCTGCGCTCACCCTGCTGAGTAGGCTATCCGGGCTCACAGTCGGGGGCACATCAAAGCTGACTGGCATGATATAACCATGTAAGGCCAGCATTCTTCTGACCCTCGGGTCTTGGTCGTCAGTCGATCCGAAAGCTTTGCCCAGCGATCGGTCAGCCGGGGACGCAGTGGCCTCACCCTCCAGATCCAAATGCTGAAGTCGCACTTTATCCTCAGGGTGTCCGATTCTAGTCAACATGTTTTTGGTGGTCATTATCTTGGCCTCGAGTCCGGTGGGATGGAAAAGACTCTCGTTCATCACGGCAAAGTACTTCTTGGTCCTTACGTACGATGTCGCGGCACTGGCGGCTCCTGAAGCGAACTGCAGGCCCATGCCAGCCCACTGCACAGGATGTACGCCATAAGCCATGCCCATCACTGCACCTGCGATCCCAAGGCCTTGGAAGACAGGATGTGCAACGAAAACCTCGTTCAAGCCATCGATGAACGTGAGGAATTCGCCCCGAGAGATCCCATGTTCCTCAAGCCGAGGAGCGTAGGCGCGGACAAACGGACTGAAGAAGGCGCCGCGAAAAGACTTGGAAGTTTCTGTTGCACTGTGAGCGTGGTCTCGGGGTGGTTCGGGCTCCTGGCGGACATACGAGGCAACACACAAGGAAGAAACGGCGTTTGAGGCAGCGATGACTGCACCGCAGCCGCTTCATTCGATGTTGTTCCAATAGCAGCCGTTGTCGTCTGCCCTAAAGATGCTTCCACTCTACTTATGGGCTCAGCATCATAACAGGGTCTTGGACTTGTAATGGTGTGATCCATGAGCGACGCTTCGTCAACGAATTGAAGTTCCTGGTATGATGTAGTACTTTCCGGACCGGTAGTGTCTTGTAGCATGTCCACGCAAGTAGTCGACGACAGGACCAGCGATAACCAAGGTATTTATGCGTCGACGCATATGCTTGGGCGATCCTTTCCGCATGCACCGGGCATGGTGTACGCCGCTATTGAACTCAACGTTATCAAGAGCCAAACGCGCACGTGTACTGACCTGCAAAGCCACGAACCAAGCAAAGGCGAAGCATCAGAAGCTCTACGGACGACGTTGCTCTAACCCGACTTGGTAATCGGCGCGCTCAGCCGGGATACTAAGAACAGCATACCGGATGCGAGGCGAACCAACCAAGGCGCGCAATACGACAGGACTCGGACTGCAGCTACAAGCGGCGGCAGTAGTATGTGGGGGACGGAGGTGCGGACGATTGTTATTCAGACGAGGTAGAAGAGCTTCTCAAACCAGGCCAGTGCAGACCACAGTAAGGGTCACAGACAAGAGCAGTCAAGTATGTATTTGCAGATGTTTCGTGGAAGAATGATGAAGGACTGAGATACGTACACAAGGTCAAAGTAAAGCTTGGAACGAGCTCTTAGACATGTAACATGCAATATGCAATATATACAGAAAGCTCATGTAAAACTATGCACACAGCTCCCATCGGGCACTCTAGAACGCAGCGACCGGCCTTCCAGACGCACTGTTCCTCCTCAGCTCCTCAGCGACAGGCGTAGGAGGGCCCTGGTAAGTCTTGCGGCCACGGACAGCGTACCAGACACCAGCGAAAGTGACACCGGCGACGAAGACGACGGAGGCGTAGTTCATGCCGTTGAGAGTGACGGGGAGAGCGGAGGGCATGGAGAAGAGAGGGATGGCGAGGCAGATCCAGGCTGAGGAGAGAGGATATGTTAGCTTGTGTTTCCAATGGAAGTTTTATGTGAAAGAAAAGCAGAACTTACCAACAGAGATGATGTTGGCGGCGATGCCACCGACAGTGCCAAGGTTGAAAGGCGAGCCGACGAGGTCCTTGCGACCGCGGAAGAGAGAGATACCGATGGGCATGACGTAGCTCAGGTTCAAGAAGATGACACCGACACCGTTGAAGGCGTTGAAGGCGGCGTGGGAACCGAAGTAGATCAGAGCAAGGGCGATCTGGAAGATGAAGCTGCCAATCATACCGTTGAGCGGCACACCAAGGCCGAGGTGAACCTTCTTGAGCCAGCTGGAGGCAGGAAGGGCACCGTCACGAGCGAAGGCCCAGACACTGCGGGAGGTTGCGGTGGTGCAAGCAGTACCGCAAAAGATTCCAAGGATCATAAGTGGGCAGGAGAGGATGAAGGCACCGGCTTCACTGCCAACTGCTGAGCGGAGGATGACGGGCACAGGCTGTGCGTAAGGGTCGTTGAGGAAGGCGCTGATATCGGGGAGAACAAAGGTCAAAGGCACGAGGAAGATGAAGCCGATGATGAAGTTCATCACGGTGGCGCCGACCATGGCCTTGGGAACCTGAGTGTGAGGGCGCTCAACTTCCTCGGACATCGAGATGACCATACCGGTGGCAGAGTTGGCGTAGGCGGCGTGGAGGACACCAACAACCCAAGACCAGCCAGGAGTCCAGCCAGAATTCGGCTCGAAGGCGGTGAAAACGTAGCTGGCGCTGCGGCGGCCTTCTTTGGCGATGGCCAGGATGGTGCAGATGAGGGCGATAACACCAATGAAAGTCAGGTACATAGTTGCAGTCTGTACATGTTAGCTGGCATAGATTTAGTCACGCTTCTTGGAGCAATACATACGTCGAGCAACGGCAGCCACCTGTTACCAAGAGCAGAGATCAGGTTGACCATGATGGTGATGCCGAGGAAAATGAGGTAGATCTGGTAGTCGGTGGCATTGAAGATACCAGTCTCCTCACCATCAGCGCCAGTAGTACGGAAGATGTTAAGACAGCCGATGGCGAAAAGAGTAGTACCGAAATTCACAGACAAGGTGATGGTGATGTTTCCAAGGAGGTAAGCCCAGCCACAGATCCAGGCGAGTACGCGGCGGTACTTGGGAGGGGAGACCATGAAAGTCTGGTAGTAGACACCACCAGCAGTAGGGAAGACGGAAGTAATCTCACCGAGAGATGCGGCGACTGCAACCATGATGGCGCACACGGCCACCCATCCCCAGATGATGTTGGTGGGACCGCCGCCGTATAGAGGGTAGACAAAGGTAGTGGCCAGACCGTAAGGGACCGAGGCCAGCACGCAGGACATGAAGGCGACCTGCCATGTTGAACGCGAGCGTGTTAGCTCAGACTCGTAGCCGAGTTCTGCGAGGTGGTCCTCCGCTGAGTTGGGCCTAGGTGAGGGTGAGTTTGCGAGGTCCTCGCCGAAGCCGAGCTCCTCGTGCTTCTTGGAGTTGCGCCTGTCGTAAGACATGACGTTATGCTATAGCACAGATTCCTATTAGGCCAGTGAGTTGCAATAGGACAGGTCCGTCGTAGGAAGGCCAAAGGAAAGGCGCGATGGTAGATCCGGAAGGGCTGCGATGGAGGTCCGGTAATCTAGATTGGGTTTGTGATTGCTGCAAGGGCGTTTTCCGGGTAAGTGGTATGGCAGATCCGGGGCGATGCAACGGTCAGGCGATATTGGGCGCTTGGGCAAAGATGGAGGAGGAGCCGGAGAGGCAGTTGGCGCTATGGGAGAGGAAGATGGTCGCTGAGGAAAATGGTCGCTCTGGATCGAACAGCTAGCTGCTTTTGGGCCGCAAGGACAGACTCAAGGCTGGCGGGCGGAGGAGGTTAGAGGAAGGCGGCACACTGTCACTAGCCACGGGGAGTGGAAGCTGCGCAGAGGAAGAGAGAGTGAATAGATTGTTTGGTGGGGGTAGATCAGCAAGATTGCTGGTTTGAGGTGAGTAGTAGAGCAGGAAGAAACGACGTCGAGGAAAGGTGTGGAGGAGGAGTAGGTTTATCAGTGGCTGCGCTCACACGCGAGCAGACACATGCAGAAGTCTAACTCACGCAGCACATAGGGCTATGGTGGGCTACGAGCGGGCACTCGAGGCTCTCTGGCGGGCTAGGAAAAACGATGCGACGGGCGGCGCTCTTGGAGCGCACTAGAAGGGCGAGATAAGGCCCGTGAGCCTGGCTCGTCCTTTGCCCAGCACGGGCCACTTCCGCGCCCTCGAACTCTTCACCTCGCGCAGGGAAGACTCTGCACCCAATCACGCCGCGTCTCTCTGCCACAGACTGAAGTCACCACACTTCACGCTGTGAGGACCGAGCCACTGCCCGAGTGCGATCATGCCGATTGGAACGACGTAACAAAGAGGAACTAATCTCACTAACACCACTGCAGACCCGTTTCCTGCCGCCGCCCGAGACCACTGTTTTCTCACCCCATCTGACAAGTTACATCACACGCCCGCCGCCACACTCCGAGTCTCGCTCGGTAGTCTCCTCATTCTACGGCAGAAGTCTGGGAGGATTGCCAAGCTCTCTAATCGACACCCGCGAGCCTCAGTGGCTGCGCTCCCGGAGATGAGTTGATTCGCGAGCCTGCATTAGTCGACTTCACCAGTGCACACAGGCGCACTCGAGGCACTTCACCACTTCATAGCGCACGCGACACTGCTATTTGTCGTATCATTGGCACACGGTAGGCCCGGTCTCGAGCATCTCTTCCAACAGGGTTCTTATCGCGTACTACTCCACCCTCACTCAGTAGTGCAGCATGTCTGATACAGAGGATTCACGCGTCGCGTCTCTTGGACGCAAAAGGCGCCAAAACCCGGACGTCCTTCAGTCGGCGCGCGACGCTGAGAAACGCCGCAAAATTGACAGCAATGCAAATTTCGTCGCACTCGACAGCGACGATAACAGCGAAACAGTCAGCGAAGACCGCGAGAGTGGCGAGGTGAGCAGCATCAACGGCAGCCCACACTCCGACATCCCCAGCCAAATCATCGAGAACAAAACCCCTCAAAACACCACTTCCCGTCCTTCCAAACAGGATGCGCATCCTTCCCGTGCCCCTGATCCTAGTGTCGCAACAAGCCACGACGCGATCGACCTGGATGCCGTTTACCCTGATACGCTTCAGAAGTTTGTTCGTGAGCAGCTAGAGGGACGCGACGATTTCGAGTCCGTCGACGCTGTTCTAGCCGAGTACTCCCAAATCAACAAACCCCATCGCAAGCAAGCACATGATTGCTTGCAGGACTTCAATCATGGTTTCCGAAAGCACCTTGGTGAATACAGCTATGCTGATTTGAAGAAGCTTGTGCAAGACACACGTGCTTTCTACGAACCTCTAGAAATCGACGCCGCGATCAAGAAACTGTCAAAGAAAATCGGTGCTGGCGAACGCGACCTTGGCGCTCAGTTGCACGCGAAGTGCAGCGAGGAGCCTTGGAAGTCATCCGCCGAGGTCGTTTTTGACCAGCTCAAGACGCACAAGAACCACATCAAGGCGTGCCGTCTCCTGAAGAACTACCTCAACGAAAGCTTGATACCCGAAGAAGACAGACCGACGAATCAACTGGAAGTCATTGAGATCGATGACGACGATGAGAAAACATCAAACCAAAACAACGACAATCAATCATTCGACGGTCGCAACAACGTCCGCCTCTCCGAGCTCTCCGAGGATGAACTCCGGGACCAAGCCTTGTACGCCAACCTCACCAATCCTGACGACTTGGTACGTTGCCTCTCCTGTGGCGAAAGGGGCCACATGGAAGCCGCCTGCCGCGAAAACACATGCTCGCACTGTCGTTCAAAGTCACACTACTCCCGCGCCTGCCCATCGTACCAGAAATGCACCCGCTGCCGTCAGCGCGGTCACCGCTCTACCACATGCTCGCGTCCTTCCAAAATGGCAGGCGGCATAGGCGACGAGTGCGACGTCTGCGGCGAGCGCGGACATGCCGAGGAAGAGTGTTCAGGCATCTGGACGACTTTCAAGCCTCCGCGCGACAACGTCAAAGTCATTCCTGAGGAGCAAATGGCTGTGGCCTGCTACAACTGCGGCCGTACAACTCATTGGGGAGACGACTGCCCGGCGATTCCGGACTTTGTGGAAGACTTCATCACTTTCGACACGTGGAGCAAGAAGAACGCTTCGAGGTACATTGCTGGCCGGTCCGAGATCGTGGTCCCGCGTAATGAGGCAGCTAGCGCTGGGCAGGAAAACCAGAATGCTGGTGGCATGCCGGCTCACCAGGTAGCGATGCTGGGCGAGTGGGCTTGAAGGAAAGCATGAGACCAAGTGCGACGATGCTCTACTTGTACGATTGCAGTATGAGGTGTGAGCTTAAAAGGAGAGCACGAGCTGCAGTACGACGATGCTCTACATGTACGAATACAGTACGAGAGCCTGTTCACAGCTCTGACATAGGCCCAAGAATCCCAGCTCACCAGGTGGCGAGGCTGGGCGAGTGGGCTTGAAGGACAGCATGAGATCAACCACGATGGTGCTCTACATGTACGATTGCAGCAAGAGGGCCTGTCCATAGCTCTGACATAACCCCCAAAATAATCACAACATTCGTCAAAAACGAAATTGCATAATTCTATGCCACGCATCGTTTTTCTTAACGTCCATCTTCCGTGAAAACCTAGAACATTCTCAAGCCAACGTCTTTTTCCATCAACGGCCAACGGCGATGCATGTGCATACAGCATGTCAGCACAGTATATCCCTCACAACATACGTTTCCTAAAACCCTCTCCTACAGTAGTGCTCACAACGAACTGCGGAACTACGCCCTAAAGTAGACGCATCAGTTAGGAGGTACGAGCGAGCGCAATTACCGACTGGAGTTCGTGACTAAGAAAACATGTGATTGCGCGCGCGGTGCTAAAGCTACTACGCGAAGCTTGAACTTTATTTTGTTCGGCTCGAGATTTGATGGTTTCTGTGATATGTTTGCGTACTGCTTGTTTACACTGTCGAAGTGTTGAGTTCGCTAAGGACATCTGAGCAGGCCATGATCATTGAGCTTGTCCACAGACGTACTCTGAGCTCAATGTTCTCATGGTAATGGTAATGTCTACCATAGACATTCCTTTTTGTGTTTGATTTGCAGCATTGAATATGCAAACTTATGGCAACTCCAGTCGTCCGCTGAAGTGGATACCAGAGTCATTGACAGACAACGGACTTCAACTCAGCCTGACGTATCCATATATCTCACTTTGTAATGTACATACGAACACTACACTCGAGGGTCACCAGCAGTCTCTGTTCGACACGCTTCAGACCGAAGGCCACATCGATCTCGGTTTTCTCATCCACTGCCATCAGGATGGCGTCTTCACAGAACAACAAACGCCGCTTCGCGCCTCTTGGTCAGCCTGGCACTGACGGTGCGCCTGCGCTGAAGGGGATTGTGTTTGATATGGATGGAACGCTCTGTACGTGACGATTTCCAATTCTCCGTTTCTGAACCCATGCAATCATAGTCAATCTGAAACAAAGAGAAAGAAAGAGACCCTCCTCGAATCTCCATCTCAGCCTCGTCCACAACCCAAACCCTCCAAACCGAATCTAATAATCAACCCCCAGGCGAGCCCCAAAACTACATGTTCGGCGAAATGCGCGCCGCCCTGTCCATCGACAAAGGCACCGACATCCTCGACCACATCTACTCCCTGCCCACCTCAGAACAAGAAGCCGCGCACGCCAAAATCCAAGCCATCGAGCGCAAAGCCATGGAATTGCAAGTCCCGCAAGCAGGCCTCGTGACCCTGATGGAGTTCCTGGATAGACATGGTGTGAAGAAGGGGATTTGCACGAGGAATTTCGAGTAAGTTGTTTTCGTTGTTTTAGAGTAGGAGGTTGGAGAGAGTGCCGATGGGGGGTTTGAGAGTGGCGAATCCTTTTACCTACCTTATGCTCGCTACTAACGAACCACAAACAGCACACCCGTAACCCATCTCCTAAGCACCCACCTCCCCTCCCATATCTCCGCCTTCCACCCCATCGTCACCCGCGAATTCCGCCCTCCGAAGCCCTCGCCAGCCGGTATCCTACACATTGCCAAAGCATGGGGCATCGACACTAGCGGAGCAAGTCCTCATCCTGAAACCGGGAAGCAGCTGCCATTGATCATGGTCGGCGACAGCATCGACGACATCATCGCTGGCTACGACGCAGGAGCTCTGACGGTGTTGGTCAAGAGCCCTGGTAAAGAGGAGTTGGAAGTGGATGAGAGGACGCATGTTGTTGTTGAGAGGTTGGATGAGTTGGTTGGGTTGCTCGAGGGGGGTATTGAGGCGAAATAGTTAGGTTGGAGATGGAGTGGGAGGTGGGTTCATGTACCTAGGTAGTTGCAGATATTGTGAGTTGATTGTCCATGCGAGCGGCGAGCTAATGCATATGAGCTATCTGGTGGGACGCTGACGTGTGGCAAGTTCTGCACACAATCTGGTTGACACATTATTTTCGAACAATTTCTTGATACTATGCTACAGACACAGCCTTTGCTCTCAGCTGGGTCTCGATTGTGCTTTCCTTCAACTGCGCACTTTTCTGTTTTGTACAATCGGGTTCGTGGTACGACTTTGCACCGGGTGTGTCATGAGGGGTCCCCTGGTAGCGCCCACAACAATGATTTCCTCCCATGCGCTTACGGTGAGGATTACTCCCGTACCCAATGAACGCCCATTCTGCTCCAGACCTACCGCCTTCGGTCGAGCTGCTTTTTTTTCTGTTTTTCCAAAAACGTGGATACATAGTTCACTCCTTCTTCTCGGCGCCTTCAGACTTCTTAAGAGCGTCCTTCTTAGCCTTCTCCTTGCTCTTGCGCCTCTTGTCGCTGTAGTATCTCCACGCACGCGTAATACCAGCAGTGAAGAAGCTCTTGATGGTTTGCGAGGTGCTCGGCCATGCCACAGTCTGGGTGACAGTCTTAACCATGACCTTGCTCAGGTTCTCTTGCCCTGCGATGCGGCGCTCAAAATCACCACCCTCGCGCTTCTTGAAAGCAGCTTGCGAGTCTTCATCCGCTGCTGCTTCCAGGACACTATCGAAAGCGGAGCCAGGGATGCCGAATTGCTTCTTGTACTGCCAGTAAAGCTTGGTCCGGAAGGCTTTAGGTAAACGGCGAACCATGTTGCCGCGCTTCTGTGGATCCATGTCTTGTTGCAAGTTGAGGCCATTCTCACCGCCGAGCACGTCGTGCAAAGCTGGTGAGGAACCAGTGTGGCGAATTGCGTCTTCTTTCTCCCAGCCAAGAGTGTGAGGGGTACGCGGGTCGACGAATGTGAGGTTGGGAAGGTTCGTAATCAGAGGCACGTAGAGCTGGCGGAAGCCTGGGAGTTGTGCTCCGACGATGTTGGACACCTTGTCTGGGTTCTCTCCTGAAAAGTAGGAGTTCATGCGAGGGTCGCCCATGTATGAAAGACCAGCGATGCGCTCGTAAAGCTGACGCTCGGTGAAGTTTTCAGGCAGCATAAGAAGAGCAGTGCGCAGCGCAGAAATGAGGTTGACTTGGTTGGCCAAACGCACGCGTGGGTCATCGCGTAAGATTTTGACAGGCTTTTGCAGACGTCCAGCAAGGTAGAGAGTGTTCCATTCGCTCAAATCAGCTGAAAGAGTGTCGAGGTTCACAACACCATATTTGATCATGGTGCCGTTGACGGTGATGTATGGGTTGAAGTAGACACCAGCACCGATGGAGTCCTGGACCTTGGAGATCGCCGCGCTCGAGTATGGCAGGTACTTCAGACCAGAATAATGCTCGGGGTGTTGAGCCAAGTTGAGAGAATGCCAGTGCTGGGTGTGCGAAACGCCGAAAATGAAGTCAATAATTTTGGCGCCTCCACTCTGCCATTCTTGTACGGCCTTTGAAGGATTGGGATGCGGGCTCAGTCCATCAGCACCGCCGCCTGTGGTGTTGCTCTGACCAAAAACGCCGGAACCGTAGGCGAATGCGTATCGGATGGGTGCCCGGAATTGCCATAGTATCTGGCGCAGATCTTCCTTGAAGTCCTCGTTAATTTTAATGTGCTGGTTGTGGCCGAAGTGTTCATGCGGCAAGTCTGAGAAGCGGCTGATTTTGGCCAACTCGGCATCGTCCTCCCAGCCTGGCGGTAAGCTTGGGTGACCGTGTTTTGAAGGTTGCTGTGCATCGCTCTTGTCTTTTTGCTCGTCCAGAGTCCATCGCGTGGAAGTGAAGGTGCGGGTATAGGCTGATGCTGGTTTAAGCAATGTGGGATGCGCACGACGCGATGTGATGTCAATGGCACGGGGGTTCACGCGCAGCAAAGAGTGCAGGAGCGGCGACCTCTGCGCATTGTGTTAGCTGGTGTAAAGTGGTATGGAAGATTGGCTGTGATACCCACTGCCAGCGTCTGACGGGCCATGATTGAAGCAGAGGGGTGGTTGAAGAGGAATGGGTGGAAGGGACTGGTATTGATTTAAGCGACTAATGCCATTGTTAGCAGAGAGTAACGCGAAGTGAGGTATAAAGAGCGACGGGAGGCAGTGGATCAGCAGTGAGGGTTGAGGTGTTTCTTGTAGCTCCACAGGAAAGTACCTTTCAATGTTCCTTAAGTTACGCAGCCAAACAGCCAGCCAGCCAGCCAGCCAAACTCCGAGGCCGCCCGCAGAACGCCGATCGGCTCGTCGGCAGCAAGCGACAGCCAGCGCCGATTGTTTACCAACGCGACCCTGCGACAAAACACGAATTCGAGGATAACAGACGAACCTTGGACACCACCAACAACACCGCCGCGCTGGCGAGATACACTCCATACTAACAGTCAACATGGCCGACAGGATATCCACAGAAATGCAGTCTTTCGCGTCACGCGTCGCCACTTTCCAACAACCACACCAGCTCAGCAAGCGCCGCGCTTCGTCGCAAGGGAAGAAGAAAGCACAACAAACCGCAGAATGGCCACATGAAAGCCCATCGCCCGAAGAGGTATGTTCAAATATTGCAATATTCTGAGTCACATACTGACAGACTGCAAGCTCGCACGCGCCGGCTTCTTCTACAAGCCCAGCCCAGACTCCAACGACAACGTACAATGCTTTCTTTGCGCGGTAAAACTGGACGGCTGGGAAGCTTCAGACAACCCACTACAAGAACATTTGGCACACTCACATGGATGCGCATGGGCGCTGTGTCTCTCATGCTCGCGACAGGAAGGCGAGCCTGCAGAGACGCGCGACCCAATGTCGGAAGAGATGGTGAATGCTCGACGCGCGACTTTCGAAGCTGGAGATGGCTGGGCACACGAAGGAAAGAAAGGCTGGCGATGCAAGATCTCAAAAATGGTGGATGCTGGTTGGACCTGCGACTTGAGCCCAGAGACTGAGGACGGAGCTACCTGCTTCTACTGCAATCTGAGCTTGGATGGCTGGGAGCCTAAAGATGATCCATTAGACGAACACAAACGACGAAGCCCGGACTGCCCGTTCTTCAGACTACAGGAACAATTTGGAGATGCTGCGCCCAAGAAAGGAAAAGGAAGAGCTAAGAGCAAAGCAAGAACCAGCACAGCAAGCAAGGTTAGCAGGCAGAGTTCAGTCTCACTGGCACAGTCCGAAGCACCAAGTTTCGTGGGCTCTGTGGACGAAGTGGCCGGCACCGATGATAGTATCATGACTACTGGCACTACCTCATCGCAGGCCGGCACGAAGGCCAAGAAGACAACAGCAAAGGGAAAAACTGCAAGCAAATCAGGCAAAGGCAAGAAAAAGACGGCTCCGGTGGAGGATGAGGATGAGATGGAAGTTCAATATCCAGACTTGAGCCAGAACGCCCCGCAACAAGAGCCTGAGGAAGAGATAAGGGTATCCATGAACTCACGCGACGTGGAAGACTTGGAGTCTTCGCAGCCGAAGAAGCCGGCGAAGAAGGGTCGCAAACCCAAGCAGGTGGACTCCTCCACTCTGGACGCCAGTCAGGTCGAATCACAGCCGAAGAAGAGGGGCCGGAAGCCCAAGATCAAGAGCGAGCCGGAACCCGAGCCAGAGTTCCAGCCTTATGCACTTGAGCGAGCTCAGCCTGAGACACCAGAGCTGCAAACCGAGTACGAACCCAGGGAGAACGAGGTCGAAGCCCAACTACAAGACGAATTGGACCAGTCCATGGACCTTCCAGATGCAGAATCCACACCACAGATGAAGACAAAGTCAAAGCGTGGTGTCAAACGTGCATCAGACGGCGTAAAGAAGCATGAACGCGACTCCGGGTTGGAAACCGCAGACTTCCCAGCGCCTCCTAAAGCGACAAAGGGCAAGAAGGGTGCAAAGGCAAAGGCTGCTGCCGACACCGAAATTGAGGTCGAAGCACCACCACAGGAACAGCAAGATGTATCCTACTCGGTTCTCTCTACAGATATGGAAGCATCGAAGCCTGCTAAAGGAAAGAAGGGCGCTGCGAAGAAGGGCACAAAAGGCCGCAAAGCCTCTTCTACACGATCCTCCAAGGCAAACGCTGCCCCAGAGCCAGAGCATGAAGCCGAGCAAGAGGACCTTGATCGCGACGAGCTTGAAATCGAGGCCGAGCTGGCTCGCATGGCGGAACAACAGCGCGCAGTCGAGGATAGACTCATGGCGGAAGCTGCACATGCGGAGAAGGAGAGGGCTCTTGAGCTTCGCCGTCTCGAGGAGGAAGATCGTCTTGCCGAGGAGGCGCGTATTGCTGAGCAGGCACGGATTGCTGAAGAGCAACGTGTTGCTGAGGAAGAACGTTTGGCTGAAGAGGAACGCCTGGCCGAGGAAGAGCGTCTCGCAGAGGAGGAACGCTTGGAAGAAGAGCGCTTAGCTGAAGAGGAGCGTCTTGAGCTTAACGCGCTCGCTGAAGAACAACGCCTAGCCGAAGAAGAGCGCCTCGCCGAAGAAGAACGTATTGCCGAGGAGGAACTTGCTGCTGAAGAAGAGCGTCTCGCGGAGGAGGAGCGCCTTGCTGAGGAAGAGCGTCTCGTTGAAGAGGAGCGTGTCGAAGAGCAACGTCGTCTCGACGCAGAGAAGCTTGCTGAAGAACAGCGTCTCGCGGAAGAAGAACGTCTCGAGGAAGAGCGCATCCTGGAAGAGGAACGCCTCGCCGCAGAGGCAGCCATTCAAGCCGAGCAAGAGAAGGAACAGGAGTTTGAGTCTTCTCCTTCAAGGATAGACGTCGTACACAGCTCGGGTCGTGCTTCTCGTCGCTCTCAGCGCAGCGCTGAGCAGATCAGCATTCTCGAGTCTGACGAGATCGACGACCAGGTCCAGGGTACTTCTTCGCCCGCAGTCGCCAGACACACCAGCGCAGAGGCGAGGAGCTTCTCAAACACTACCCCTAGCCCTGCCCAAAGCGACAAGGAGAACGTGCCCTCCTCCGCCATGCCTTCATCGGCTGCTTTCAAGAAATCACAGCCCATCCTTTCGCCCACAGCTGCTCGCTACGCTCTAGCACCATCAACACCCAATCGCCTCCGCTCGCCAAACAGGTTCATCTCGCCTTCAAAGCAAAAGCTGGCAATGACAACCACGGTACCGTGGGAACCCGTAGACTTAGACGCCATGCTGCTTGCCTCGCCCCAAGCTACTCCGGGCTCGCTCGCCTTGCAACTCGCCCACGCTGCAGGTGGTTTGACTGAGGAGGAGAAGGGCATGAGCGTGGAAGAGTGGGTGAGGTGGCGCGCTGAGAAGGAAGCCGACGAGCTGAGGAGGAAGTGTGAGACTCTGGTCCTCGGGTTCGAGAAGCAAGGTGTCAGAGGTCTTGAGTGCTTGAGGGCGATCAACACGACTGGTTGAGCGGCGAGTCGGAGACTCGTTTGATGTGTGATGACTCTCCTAGAATCGGGGCGACCGGGATGACGGTTTAGCACGGCGTTTTGGGTCAGTCTTACGTGGACTTGGGTATGAATGTGGTGGCAAGGCTAGCCGTTGGTATGACGTGGGATGGTTTTGAGAACTCGAGAAGCTACATAATAGTGCAACATGGTCTAGAGAGCAAACGCAACGCCATTGTACCTATCAGTCTGACTTCCGCATCTCGACCGTAACGTACGTGGCAACAGACCACACATGTCTAGTGATGGTACAGCCTGGACTGCGCACTCCCTCCTTGCATACTCTGTGTACAGCAAAACATGTCCGACATACCCTCGGCTTCGGTGTCTTGGTAATCGCAAACACACTGTCAAAGCGGCCAAGGTCCGACGTCCAAGCATCACGGACACCGCCCAACCGCCATTCATATAACTGCCCAGCACGCCCACAAGAACTTCCCAGGCCTTGTGTGTCCAGCTTTGCTGCGACTCGAAGACTTCCAGCGGCTTGGGAAGCAGAGCTGCCAATCCACCTGCTACGATCAGCGAAGACATACGGCCCCACTACCGATTAGCAACATGTCTGATCGCGGACCCTACCAGACTCTCCGCGACGAAGATGTCGAAGACTGGTCCGATTGATGCGGAGGGCACCAAATGATTTTCTGGAGAAGCGGAGATGTGGGAGCGTATTAAAATGGTCGTTGCCGTTGTCTGGAAGGAGTCTTGAAGTAGCACAAGCGCAATCTATCCGCATTCAACGCGCAACTCCTCCCTTCACGATGGAAGAGAACCCTCCAGCACAAGTAACAGAGCACGTAGCTGCCAGCTTCGATCATAATGTCGCTCGAAGTCAGTCCGTCAACGCTGCCTATGAGCGCGAGCAGAAGCAGGCGCTCTCGGAACACGTCGAAGACAAGCCTTCGGAGGCACCTCTCGATCCCATTGCCCTGTTGAACGACCCGGATGTCGCAGCCAAAGAGAAAGCTCTTGTCAGACGCCTCGACATGACTTTCATCCCGTGTCTGTGGATCCTGTATTTCCATAACTACTTGGACAGGAACAATATCGCGTAAGATGATACATCTTGTTGTAGCGTTCTCGTTCTTCAATGCTAACAACCGCTCAGACAGGCGCGCCTCAGTACTTTCGAAGAAGACCTCGGGCTCACCGGCACAGATTTCAACTCAGCCATCTCGGTCCTCACAGCAGGATATATGATCGGGCAGATCCCCTCGAACATGCTGCTGACTCGGATCCGCCCCGGTCTCTATCTGTCCGCCTGTGCCTTCGTGTGGTCCTGCTTGTCAGCTGCGACAGCCGGCGTCACGAATCTGCAGACGCTGCTGGTCGTTCGGTTTTTCCTGGGCCTGGCCGAAGCGCCCTTCTTCCCGGGTGCCGTCTCCTGTCTGTCCTCGTGGTACACTCGCCGCGAGATAGCACGGCGTATCACCTGCCTCTACGTCGCTCTGTGCATCGCCATGGCTTCTTCTGGTCTGATTGCCGCTGGCGTATTCAACAATCTACACGGAGCGATGGGACTTTCAGGTTGGCAGTGGCTGTTCATTATTGAGTCTGCTACTGGGGCGTTCTTTGCGCTCGCTGGTCCGTTCTTCATTCCTGATTTCCCCGGTTCGACGACAGGCGCGGGTGTATATTGGCTATCTGAGGATCTGAGGAAGATTGCAGCTGCGAGGATCGCGGCTGATCGTGTCTCTGAACCGGAAGCTAGCCACTCGGTGTGGTATGGTCTTCGTTTGGCGCTTACCGATGTCAAGACTTGGGGATTCGTGAGTGTCGCCAGACCGTCCAGAAAGCGTGGACAATATCGGAAAGCAAGGGTTCCGATAGCTCCCAGATTGCCCTAAACATCAGCATCTCCTGCGCATTCGGCTTCAACAACTTCTACCCAACCATCGTCCGCGCCTTGGACATGGGCTCAACGACAATCACGACCCTCCTCACAGCACCACCATACTTCATGACCGCCTTCACAGCCATGTTCGTCGCCTGGAACAGCGATCGCCTCAAAGAGCGCGGCTGGCACATCACAGCGCCCATGGCCGTCACCGTGATCGGCTACATCATCTCAGTCGCCACACTCAGCCCAGCCGCCCGCTACACCGCGTCGTTCCTCTACATTGGGGCCAGCTTTTCCGCAAACCCGCTGGTCATAACGTGGGCGGTGTCGACTCTGGGCCGCACGCCTGAGAAGCGGGCTGCCGGAACTGCTGTGGTGAATGTTATGGGGTTTATTGGGAATCTCGTCACGCCGTTTTTCTTTCCGTCGTCGCATGAGCCGAGGTATTTGATGGCTTTGCTGCTTATGATGGCTTGGAGTTGTGTGACGGTTGGGTGTGCGCTGTTTCTGAAGTGGTTGTTGAAGAGAGGGAATAGGAAACTTAAGGAAGAAGCTGAGTTGCAGGGTACGCCTTATGTGCCGTACACGACGTGATTGCGTGGAGGCCTCTGTTAGCAGGTTGTACGCGGCGGATTGAGGCTGTGTCATGGAGTGCTTGTGCACAAGCAGCATCGAGCAAAAGGACCTGATGATATGGGCGGATATTGAGATGGACGAAGAATGCCACCAGCACACCATAGCGTTGAGTTCAAGAGACCAATAATGAGTAACTCAAAGCTGGCCTTTGCATTCATTAGTATGGTGACTGTGATCCAAAGCAGCGAAGAGTTAATACTATATGCACTTTCACCTTTTGAGGGCATTGTGAAATGACACTGAGGCCAACTCCAGTCTGACAGCGAGAGACATGGTGAATACTCACATGGCAGTGATAGACATACATAGGTAGAACGGTGAGAACGGCCTCCGGCAACTCGAAACCTCAAGATAGATCCAGCCCCAGCTGATCCTTCTTCCGCCGGGTGCCTGCATCTCGCATCAAGAGCCGCACGCATCACCCGCCGCCGTGTAACCAAGATACAATGGTACATGCAGAAGATCAACGTCGATCAGCATACAACGACAACAACGACATCACAAACCATACACAGAGCTTATGTATCCCCCTCGATCGCAGTCGCCCAGATCGGTCCCATAGCCACAACGGCCGGCCGGCCGCCGCCGCAACGTACCGCACGTGCTACGGTGTTGCCAAATGTCCGCCCTCCCCTGCCTACCCCATGTTAAAACTGGATCTAATCTCGGCAGAGCACAAGGTGGAATCTCGCCACGAGTCAAGGCGAAAAAGGCCACAGCGCTTACACGGCGAAGCACTTCAAACCACCTCGCAAAGGGCGGAAGTTACCAGCAAGATGTTCCCTGCGTGCTCAATTCCAACAGACTCGAGTCCACTGATGATACCATCTCAATCACAACTGTTGACCCTTTTTGCTGGGGGCCTAGGACCATCCTTTGAGCCTCTCTCTCACAAGACGCCGAGACACCTGCACGCTAGTTATCAGGGTCTTTAAGGGCGAGGCTTGCTTTTCACGCTGCCGCGCCGCGGCCCTCTATATTACGCGAGGGGTTGGTCTCGGCTACGGATGTTACCTCTCGAATGGAGGAGGTTTGTGTGTGTGTGTGTGCCTGGCGGAGCATCGCAGACACGGCTCGTCGCGTCAGCAGATCACGAGAAAAAGGTTTCGAGACACGGCACACACACACACAAGTCCAGCGGAAATGCCAAGTCAAACAACACAGACGCAACAAAGGACCAAGCTGGCTGCGCCCGGCCTTGTTTTGTCTTGGGACGAGTAGTCACGCAGGTATTGTATGGGCGGTAGTGGCCGGGGCAAGCCTGCCCATGTTGGCACTGGAGATTTGGCCCTTTTTGCCCGCAATCGCAATATACTGCGAATCCTGCCGGGGGTTGGTCCAGTAGTAATTCATCCCCAAGCCTCGCCTGATGCGCATCTGTGCTGCGGCTCAACTCTGCACACCATGACAGGTGCGCGCGCGCGGCTATCACCATCATCATTCCATCCTTATCCTCCTCCGCTCCTCTCCCCGCCGCTGTTTCTTTCTTTTCGCGATTTGTTGGTTGTGTGTAAAGCTTATATATCTGTATCCTTTTGTGCGACATGAGGAATACTTAGCCTTTTCGGTGACGTTGGGTGTTTCATACCGTTGGACATAAGGTACATAGGGGACCGTCTAGAACGAACCTACTACTCCTTGCGCGCTTAAATCTGGACTCGAGGGCCGGCATCCGGTGGCTGGTTTCTGGACCTCGTCTCTCTCTGGACGACGGACGACTATCTGGTAATTAATCTTGGGATACGACACGGCAACCGTTATGGCAATTGGCTACAGCCCGATGAAGGGCGGTCGGGATCTGAGCAGCAGTGGAAGCGGTAGCACTGGGAAAGCATCGCATGAAGGGCGCGAAGGTGGCGCGACCAGACATGCTCGCGCTGACTCGAAGACGAGGTAAGTCGCTTTTGCATCAGAGTATCTCGCTCGAATCATTTATGCTATCATGCCTACTAACGCTTCACGCAGCAGTAATGGAGGTCTATCACGCGGCAAAAGTACGAGAAAACCAGAACCCAGGTACACGCCTCTCCCGGTCGGCGCAAATCCTCGCATACTATGTCTCGACGGTGGCGGAATCCGAGGAATCGTCCAGCTGGAAATCCTGCGTGGCATCGAACATGCCCTAGGTGATCACATCCCAGCTCCGGCTTTCTTCGACCTCATCGTCGGCAGTGGCACTGGCGGCTTGATCGCAATGACCTTGTCGATGCGCGGCCAGACTGTCACCACATGTATTGATCAATTCAAGACGATTTGCGATCGCGCTTTCAGACCAAAGATTAAAGCTGCGACGCCACTGGTGCGATCTATCAGTGCTAAACTGGGTAGTGGTAGACAATACAAGTCAAAGTCGCTGTATACCGTCTTGCAAACGACATTTGGCGAAAACAGCAGCCTTCTGGAATCGCCAACATACTTCACATCAGGCAGTCGAGTGGCTGTGGCATCAGCGCATGGAGCTGAGCAAGACCCCTTCCTACTGGCGAACTACCCCAGACCGGAGACCTTGGAAGTGCAACACGAGCAGGACCCAAATCTCAAAGTCTGGGAGTCTGTGGCTGCAGCTATTGCGGATCCTGCATTTTTCCCGCCGTTCGAACGTCAAACACAGACCTACCTGGACGGAGGATTGAAATGTGGCAATCCCGTCGCACTCGCAGACAAAGAACGGCGTCTGCTCTGGCCCGAAGCTGAGGATCCAGACCTCTTCTTATCACTAGGCACTGGCCAGCACAGACTCGAGGTTTTGCAAAAACTACAAAAGCAATCCAGCGGTAGTCCCGACAGTGACACGACGAACGCCAGGCCTGTAAGACCACGGATGTCAAGACGATGGTCGTTGCGAAAAGAAGAAGTCAACGTCGACGAGGAAAAGGCTTGGGCGGCATTCAAACTCGACATCATGCGCGATGGATTCGAAGAGAAAGGTAGGAACTACCTTCGACTAAATCCGGATCTGGGGAAGACACCTCCTACGAATGACAACAAGCAAGAGATTGAGTCTTTGCAAGATAACGTGCGGAAAGGACTGCAGGGATCACACAAGGCTAGGGCTTTGCGCAACATCGCCCATCGACTAGTGGCATCCTCCTTCTATCTGGACTCTCGCTCAACAGTGACAGGAGAATTTGGCGAGCGAGCATTCTCAGGCACACTCGCCTGCCGTTTCAAATACGGCAGCACTCAACTACGCGCTCTAGGCCACATCCTCCGGGACCGAGCGATCGACGGCTTCGAACCGTACTTCCTAATCAAACCCGACGCCCACAGCAAATACCAATCCTCAAAAGTCATCTTCACAAAAGAAATCATCCGCGTCATGATCGAGCGCGGCATCTTCGCCCTCCCAAGCATCTCCATCCCCCTCCAAGACGACCCCCGCGAAAGCACCATCAACCTCTTCTTCGAGCCCGCCGACACCCTCGAGCCAGACGGCTTCCCCATCAGCGGCTTCCCCGACATCCTCGACAACACCCTCACGCGCCAACAATCCAACCTCGAAAAATCCGCAGCCGCAGCCTCCAACAACACCAACTCCCGCCGCGCACGCGCCCAATCCTACCAACCCTTGAACTCAACCGGCCAGATCCCCACCTCAGGCTTCCTCTCCCGCGCCAAAAGCACCAGCGTCGTGCCCTCGAACGTCAGATACAAGCGCGCCACCTACTCCCACCCCATCACCAAAGCCACCTCCCCGCGCGTCTCGCTCCACGACATCATCGCGGAAGAGCACGACGAAAATAACGGCGCCTTCGTCGAGCGCAGGAGCAGCCAGTTCTGGTCGTACATCGGCAACCGCCACATGGCGAACAGCCCGGAGTTGTATTCTGCCGAGGAGATTGAGCGGTTTGCGCCGAACAGCGCGCACGCGCACGCGAGGAATTCGTCGGTGGCGACGGATATTTTTGCGGATGATGTTTATGGGTATGGAGGGGGTGCGGATTTGATGTGGAGTCCGCTGGAGGGGAGGGCTGAGAGGGTGGTTTCGATGGGGAGGGGGGATGTCATTCCGCCTTAGAGGGAAGGAGTGGGCCTGGTTTATGGAATGACATGACATGATATGGATATGGAGCGAGACTCGGCGAAGATCGAGAGACTCTCTTTTCTCGCCGCGGCGAGATCCAGCAGCTATGCCGCCGTTGGCGCTACGACTGCTGCCGCGATCGCGACACTGAGCGCCGCTGAGGTGAATAGAGACCGGCCGCGCCACATTGAAGTTCGGGGCCATCAAGGAGAGAGCTAGCCGAAGCTCTTGCTCGACATCGTCAGGATCTGGAAGAGCAGCATTGAGGTGTGTTGCCTGCAGTGATCAGCTATGGAAAACACACAAGCCTTGAAGGAAGCAGAAGAAACGAGAGAAGTGTTTCTTTGCACGATGAATTGGAGTCTCCGCTCTATTTCTGTGCCTGAGCACAGCAAGGCGCGGCAACACCTGGTATTAAGAGAAGGGTTGCTGGAGACCATCGAAGCCAGCAGTGGTCTTGGAAAGTAATCTTGGAAAGTAATGGTATTCGAGATTAATAACAGTCCAGCAGTATTATCTGTCGGGGAACCGCAATCACATTCACGAGTTGTTTCGTTCGGAACGAGTGTGCATGCAAACTCACCAGGTCTTCCCTTGGGCAACAAACCTCAAGTGTTCGTGCCCAAAGGTATTCTTTACCGCCCAGCGAGCATGGGCACGAAACTCCGTTTCTTCCTCTCTTTCAGTGCTTCGCATCGGTCCACTCGTTACTACCCAACAAGCACATTTCCCTTTCACACTCGGGCTGCAATACATGCGTGGTTCCGTAGCATATCAATCAATGATACTTTTCCGATATTCATAAGGCTAGGATGAGGGATAGTAGTAAAGCATAAAGCCTGCAATGCCTCCTCCTTGGCAGTCTTCGGAGCTCGCGAACAGAACTCCGTCCGGAGTCTCTGAATCGGGAAGTTTATTTTGTGCATGTGGGCGCGGACGTGTTTCTGCAGTTCATCGCTTCCTACTGTACTACTGTCTGTATATGCGAGCGAGCGCCAACACCGGTTGGGCCGCGGTGAGCACGATTAAAGTTAATGCACAGTTCATTGTACTGTATTTGAACACGTTTGATGCAAATGCAATGCAATGCGATGCAATGCGGTGCGGAAACGGAGCTGCCTCCTCGAACCGACCTGTCACGGTTTCGTATGGCACGGGATGTGCGTGAGCCGCAGGCGCTGCGCCATGCACGGCGGTTGGGTCGTAACAAACACACACATACGCGCGCGCACCCGGTCGAACCGTCGGACCTCCAGGCTAGTGCGAGCGAGGGAGGCTGCGAGTGCGAGGGTTTTTTGTTTTTTTGGGTGTCTCGCGCGCGGCAGGATTCATGGCCTGCAGACGGGAATGCTAGCAGTGGTGCGCTATCTCGAAGGCTAAACGCTGCGGGTGTTGGAAGGCCGGTGGAAGAAGAAACAGCACGCATGTGACAGCGCGTGTGCATATGCATGAGACGATGGGAAGAGCAAGGCGCAGAAAAGAGAGCACGCGTATGCGTCAGCATCTGACAGTTTGTCTGTCGCGTGCTGGTTGTATGTATCATCAGGTAGATAAGCTTGATAAGGTACAAGAATACTGTCTCGGTGGTGGATATGGACCGCGGTGTAGACAGACTACTATCTGGTGGCGTGCGCCCTAAAATCCTGGGGTGTTTATTTTGGGGGGCCCAGATGCGATGAGTAAGAAATAGCGGAGATGTATGCAGAAAGAGAGTGCTCTCAAACCACAAGAGGGACGGACTATTGCAAGGGTTCGGACAGAGTCTCAGACAGGAAGACAAGGCAGTTGGTTCGTCTGGTTGCAGATGGGAGCACCGTGCATTGGACAGCGTGGTGCTCAAGACCGGCGGTGGCTGTGAGACACTACGCGGACAAGGACACAAGCACACGCATGCCGGCGAGCAGTGCGTGTGAAGGGTGCGGTTAGCCGGACACGAAGGACGAGTGGAGGAGTGCTTGCTTGCATGTGCGCGCGCTTGCTGCCTCCTTCTCGGCTAGTAGAGTTGAAAGCATGTTTGCCAGAGGCGCGCAGTCCGCAGAGACAAACACGGCAGAGGCATCAATGGGAAACGCGCGACATAAAGTGAAAATCAGGGCAGGTCGAGTGTTGTTGCACGAGCGTACGAGGGGAAATCAAGCCGCGAGGTCTGGACCGGCGTAGACCGTGGAATCTCTCTCACATTCTCAGCCAGCTCCTCCACTCGACCAAGGACCTTCGTTTTGCTGCTCTGCACGCACGACCGGCGAGAGAGAGAGCTACAGCAACCCTAACTCGGCCTCTTTTCTGCCTCACAATAATCTCCTCGTACTGCTTGCTTGCCTGCTTGCTTGTGCCGGCCGCAGCAGCACTGCATTGCACCGCCGCATCTCACCTCTGCCTGTCCTCTCTCCCTGCTGCTCTCTACCCTCTCCCTCGCCCACACCCACCCCCAGCACACGTGCCACCCGTCCAAACGACCAGCTGCACCCTCGACCACTCTCTCACTCACTCTCTCTCGTGATCCTTCCGCCGTCTTCCACCTGCGACCTCTGCACCTCTGACTGCCGTCGCTCTTTTTGCTGCCTAATTGCCGCCCGGCCGCTGTTTTCGTCGTTGATCGTCGCCCCAAGCTCTTCTTCCATCATCCTTCACTCCCCCTCTACCGCCCTCGCCGCCGCCGGCCCACTCGAGCCACTGCACTCCGCCGCCGATCCTTTGATTTTGTCAAACCGTCGAACCCACTCACCACCCTCCGAGCACCACGCCTCCGGAGACCCGCCGCCGTCCGCTGCAGTTATCCGTGACACTGTACCCATTGTTTGCTTGCTTGCTTGCCGTCGCCGTCTGCACCCAGCTGTGTCGTGTCATACGCTCTCCAGCCGCGACAACAGCGACTGCCGCCACTTGCTCCTCCCTTACTGTGGGCAGGCACGCAAGCGCAAACTTCATCCCAACCCGGCCCCTTCCTTACATGGGGCCTGATTCAGAGGGCTCATCGAAAGCTGATGCCCAGAACAATGCCCTTCTCCCTCTCGCCCTGAGAGCCTTTCCCTCGCCCGCCCTCAGCGATGGCTCCCTAGACTCTCCTACGCTCCAACGAACTCTGGCCTCTGCAACCACGCCTGCTCCATGGACTCCGTACTCGGCATATCCTGAAGCATCTGCCATCATGCCCGCGGAACCCGGCGCATCACGAGAGACCCTCATCATGACTCCTCAATCAGAACGCTCGAATTCCAGTCTTGCGAGCGACATGAACCTCATTGTTGGTGGCGCTCTGGCTCCAATCCCACAGCGTCCGCTCGTAAAGGCAGGGCCTGGCCTGCGTCTGCCGTCTTTTGAGGCCATGGGCATTGCATCACCCCATCCGGACAATATCGGCCTACCAGGTGCTGATAACGCCGCAGCAAGCCTGGCACGCGAACGTATCCTCGGTCTGACATTAAGATCGCGTTCAGATCCAGGGCGCGTTGAGGGTACCACTCTTCTATCGCCAGACATTGGCAGCGCACCCGACCTACAACAATTACCGTCGCCAAAGTCAAGTTCACATCCTCAACCAACGCCACTTCACCAGTATGTGCATACGCTCACTCCGCCCGCCGAGACCGGTGAACCTTCTTGGCGACCGTCAATAATGACAGCGGTCATGGATTCACCGAACACGGAACCTGGGCTGGCAGTCAGTCAAGCGGATGCGGGTGATCAGTCGGTTCAGGCGGCCAGCGGTGCCATGCAGAATGTAACAATAAGTACACCTGCAATCACTGGAGAGCGTTCTTGGCTTGAAGAGGCTGTACAAGCAATTCGTCAGTCTCAATCCACGTACACATGAGTGAATATACTAACGATAAAACAGTTTTCAACCTCAGAACATCATCAGTACCCACACCACTATTGAAGGTCTTGTCACATGCACTTCCCAGTCCCTCCCAGACAGGTCATGCATACACCAGCATCATCGAGGCCATCCATGATTCGACACCTTCGAGTCCTACTGCTTGGATTAATCTCTTCCACGCCATCCCTGGACGTTTCAACCTCGAGGAACTCCCTACATCACCTCCGAACACCCCTGGCCCGCCAATTGGAGGCGACGACTACTTTACTCAGAAAATCTTCGGAAGTGCAGTACCGATCACCGATTACCAAGCCGACCTATCATCGATGCCTCGTTCACCCAGGCCCGTCGTCCCTCCTAACTCGATCGACGTCTCCATTGTTGAGCGCTACATCCCTCCATCCAGCCCGCGAGAATTCAAGGGCATGTTCAGTGTCGACGGTCCTTCAATTCTGATAGACCGACTCATCGAGCTTTCACCACAAAATGGAAGTCTTGTCTTCATCTACCCAACACGGACCGGCGCGAAAACATTCATGCACGAGTATCTCTCGCCAATTCTGGATCCGGTACTCAGGTCGACAGTGACTGCAAATGGCCTCTCTTCCGAGCTCTGCCAGTCTCTAGGCTCCATGCCTGCTGTGAACCTACTTCCCGAACACGCCGAACTCGAACGCAAGATGATAGCACTTTGCGCACATCTCACACACCGCAGCGCGACCATGGCCCGCTTCCACGGCTCACGCGCGACCTTTAACATGGTCCACTCGTCTACCAAGGAAGTACCTTTGAACCGTCAAGTCTGGGCGAAGGACTGGTGGACGAAGCAGGAGAAGACCCGCGTCACAGAAGTCGTCATGCGCAATGCCCAGGAGGCCCAGACGAAGAGTAGCAATCGATACGTCGACAGACCTCCTTCAGCGACCGAGCTATGGCAGAAACTTCTCAAAGATGTCGAGAACAGGCCTTACGACCCCGGCTGTGAACCCAAGAGAGGCGTTGAAGTTGCTGTGTTTGTGATCAAGAGGTCGGAGTAATGAAGGAGGAACGAGGAAGACGCGGCACTTGCGCTCTGCGAGCGCAGGAGCCAGCGACATGAGATGAATTTTTTTGACGACCTTTAATGAAATTACTAGAAGAGCAGGAAGAAGCAGAAAGCAGCGTCGCGCTGACTAGAAGCCGAGCTGAGCTGCGTCTGTCAAGATACGGGAACGGAACGGACGAGGAGAGAGAGCGCAGAGTTCGATTGAGTGATTCAGTTTGTTTTGTGTCATCGGCAACAGAAACACAGAAGGAAGAGGCTAGAATCAGCAGCAGCAGCAGCAGCAGCAGCAAATGGGACTGTTGAGAATCACAGAAAGGCACTTTACACACTATTGAAGGAAGCAAGAATTCGTTAGTTTCCCTTGGACCGCTCCCCATCCCTGTTCGTTGGTTCTCTGTTCTCTATCATATTCTTTTCGGACCAGTTTTCACCTGTCCTGCATATTCTCGTAGCGGTGCGATCGAGTCATTCATACACACACGTCTTGGGAAATCGCCTAGGCAGGCTGATGGTATCTCATTGGTCTAAGTGGAATCCTGAAGTATCATTATTCACATGGCAGGTTTCGACTGCGCTCGCAGATTATATGTAGTTAATCAGTCAGTCCGGTGGCGCCTTCTTTGCGTCTGCTGTCGTTTGCCCGCTGGAAATATGTACTCACGTAACATTACGTCTGCATGTTATTAATGTACATGTATCCAGTCAAACGATACGAAAAAAGATGGAACCTGAGGTTTCAAGCAGGCAGGTGCTTGAGCGGCGGAGTTCTTCTCTCGCCTGCACTGTGCTTGTAGTGATACATGTACAAATGGAACAGGCGCCTTCAAGATTGGCACTGCTTTTTGTTGTTCACATAAAATGTACATGTACACATGCATGTACATGCAAGTGATGGCTTTTTAGGGTACGGGTTAGGTTGATGCTGACACTGAGAAATTCCATCTTCAATAGGTAGTGTATGATCAAATCGGGTTCTAAGGTATTTATAACATATCAGAATGAGTCGGGACATCGTTGAGCTGTCGTCAGGGGGGCAGTGGGAAGGTTGTGTGGGTGCACTGTCGCGATATTCGGTTTATGACTCTGAGGTCTTTGGAGACGCTGGGCTTCCACCAGTTCAAGATGGTAGCACACCAATCACCTCAAAAACAAAGACTTTGGCCAGACTTTCTCTCACTTGCTATGCAAGACGACGATTGATATACTTCAATTGATATACCGTAAGGTGATAACGGTAAGTGCAGGCCAATGGACGTAACAACCAACATCATCACGAGAAATCCATCGGTTTCCATAGGCCAACAAACGAAGCACAGTCTGAATCGGCGATACGGACATTCACACAAACAATGCATTTCAATTAACACGCGCGCGCTGAGGCGGCGCCGTCGTCGTCGAGCTATTACACAAATCCTCCCATATTACCCGTCATAGACACTATTCGTGTGCCTTTGGCCCTTCGTCTATGATTTCCTCCGACCGACCCAAAACGCCGATCTCGAAATGCTTTCATTCATCAGCAGGTTTGGCCTGATCAGCCGCTTGCTGGCGGCTCTTCTCGAACATCGCCTTGAAATCGGCGTTGCTCCTGGCCGCGCCAGCACCGTTAGCGCCGCTCTCGGCGTTGGAGCCATCGCCCTTAGGAGCACTGCTACTGCCAACGCCTCCGAAGCCGCCTCTCTTGAATCCGAGCCCGCCTCTTCGTCCGCCCCGCTGTTGGCCTGGCCTTGAGACGGCAGCTGGTCGTAAGCCGCCGAAGCCAGTAGCAGGAGCTGCAGCTGCACTGCCGTCCTGAGTCTTTTTGCCCTTCGCGAATATCTCGGCGACATCACCGGTTCTGACCTTCTCGCCCAGGGCGGAACAGTCGACGCCTCCACGCACGTTGAATGCGACTTTGATGTCAGCAAACTCGACGATGGCAGCGTCCTGCTCTCTGCGCAGCTGAATCTTAATGATTGGGCCGTGCTTCTCCATCTCCGAGCGGATGCGTACATCATTGACAGTGTCGGGGAGGTTCAGGATAGCGATCTTTCGTTCACGGATAGTCTTGGCCATCTCTTCGCTGCCGGTGGTGTGAGGCGCCGATGCCATCGACACGTCGGAACCGCGGCGGTCGTTGTGTCCGTTCGCTGATGGTTCAGGCGATGCGTCGTGCTTTATAATGATATCAGTCTTGCGAGCTTTATCCTTGGGAGCGTCTCCGCCACGAGGGGTCGAGAACTCGACATTGAGGATACGATCGTAGAAAGGCTTGTTGTTGCCTTGCTCTACAGCTCTAGTCGCTTCGTCGGCGCTGGAGAACACGACAAAGCCGTTCCCAAGACGCACTCCGTTGGCACGTTTCAGCAGGTTCATGGAGACAACGTTACCGAACTGACTGAAGAGCTTCTTGATCTCTCCCTCATCAGCGCTGTTCTCGAGGTTCTTCACGAAAACCTCTCTGCCTTCGGCTTGCGCGCCAGATCGGTTCTTCTTCGCTTCTGGATCGGCGATCTTGGCCAGAAGTCTGTGGTGACCATCAAGCATTTTATCGTTCAGCGCATCCTCTGCAGCCTGCGCCTGCTCGGCAGTGAGGAATTGCACGTAGCAGAAGCGGCGGCGACTGTTGTACTTGAGACTCGGGAAGCGAACATTGACCACTTCGCCATAGCTCTCAAACAATTTGCGAACAGCAGTCTCGTCGTACTCTGCCGGGTAGTTGGCAACATAAAGTGTGCTCCGGCTGCCGCTCTGAATATGCACTTCGCGACCATTGAGCTCTTTGCCATTACGCACCTTCGCGGTGTTGACATCTTCGGGTACTTCGAATTCCACCGTTGCGACAGCTGAGCTTTCACTTGGTTTCTGTACGATATTCACCGACTTGATAGTGCCGCAGTCGCGGAAGAACTTCCTCAGATCCAGCTCCGCGACGCTCGCGTCGAGGTTCGTGACAGTGATAGTCGAATTTTCGCGGTCTCGTTTCGCTTGTGCATTCGCCGACGCAGAATGGTCTTCAGCCTCAGCAGGCTTGTCATCCTCTTTGGTCTTGGACTTCTTCTGCGTGTTGTCTTCCGAGGCTTCATCGCGTTTCCGCTTTCCATTCGTCGCTGCTTCCACTGCCTCAGGAGCCTGCAAAGCAGCCACCTGCTCCTCAAGCTGTTGCGCCGCTGTCGCCGCAGCTTCCTCCGCTTCCTTTGCCCGCCTTGTGGCTGTCCGTTTGGAGTACTCTCTTGCTTCAATACCGGCAGCCTGCAACTTTTCCACACTTTCGTGTTGTTGGAAATGAGTCATGTAGAGGTCAATGGCGCTCTCAGGCAAATCGATATGCTTCTGTGAAAGCATCTCTTCAACAACACCTGTTGCTAAGTGAGGTGCGGTCTCTGTTGTCTCGATGCGATGGCTGTCACTCAAACGGTGATGTGCCCAGAATAATAGCTCCCAGTTGTAGTACTTGAGCCAAAATTCAAAAGACTTGGACTGCTTGGGCACAAGCGTGCGCCATATGTTGCGAGCGTCGTCGATGCGTCGTGCTTCCGCAAGGAACTTCATTTGAATTCTTTCCAATCGGTAGAGTGGGTCTCCCTGGAAGTCTTCACCATACACCTTTGTACCAGCTTGTTGAACGTCTTCAAGAGCCATCATGATACCAACTTCGGCTGTATCAAGGTCGTCCTCGGAGCTTGTCGAAGTAAACGCATTGCGACGGAGGTAGCTGCACCACTCCACGAGTACCTTCACAAGCTCCTCCATACCGCCAACATCCAAGAGGCCAGAGTTGGTGGCGCGATGCTTGATTGCCTCAATTTCGTGATATGGCTTGCGCTCGACGTCGGAGCGCAGAATTCGCTTAGCCCAAAGCTCGCCAGACCACGGGCAATGTCTTGTAGCGCGTTCCAAGAGAGGGAGAACCGAACTGGTCGGGTCATGTGAAGATGGCTTCTCGCTGATGACAAAGTCCACGTAGTCGAGCCACCACTCTGTGTATGTAGGGAATCGTAGCAACGCACGCTCGAATAGAGCGGCACGGAGCTCTTTCTCATAAGGACCTCCCCGCTTCTTAGATCTGCGGGTCTTCTCCCACTTCAAGTATCTGGTGAACTCGCCGAACGCTTCATTCTTGTCACCAGAATTGATCGCACGTTCAAGCTTGAGTTCGTGTTCGTCGCGAAGACCCATTTGGACCTTTGCGTGTTCCGCAATTTCGTTGATCTGAGACATGGCCGCCTCCCAATTGTCACCGTGAATCCTGGTCATCAGGGGCCAGAAGAGCTGACGAGTTTCCTCCCAGCCGGCACTCGGAATCCGTAGTCGTTCGATGAAGTGGCTTTGCGTCCTTTCGAGGTCCTGCCTGCTGGCCGTATTGAGATCTTCAGGTTGAATTGCCGAAATGTACCGATTCCAGATGATATGACTTTGGTCAATTCGCCATTGTGTAGCCGGCACAGCTTGCTCCAGGACATTGACAAGCATGTCTTTGGTGAAGAGATCTTTGCAAACTTCCTTGTCGTCCTCGCTCCAGCCTGATTGGTTCGAGCCGGGCAGGTTGTTGCACGCCGCATGACTTGACTCGATCCAGTTAGCATAGGCAGACCACAAAGCGACCGATGTTGGTTCATCCTGCACTGCTTTTTGGAATAGTTCGGTGACGGCGATGCGCTCCTCGCTCGATTTGGCAAGCACAACTTCGTCAGAGAGCCACTCTAGCCAGACATCTTCACCAACTGCAAAGCGCGAGTCCATCGATTCGCGTGCTTGGCGAAGTTCGGCAAGCAGACCAAAAGTTTGCGGATCCTGACCTTGCTCGTCGCTACCCTCCGGAGGAAAAGAGTGAGTGACGAAACCCTTGTGCAGAAGGCTGATAAGCTGCAGGTGCGAGTCGTATGCATATGAGCTTTCGCCGAGATGATTCAGCAGATCCGTTACGGTTTGCGATTCAGTCTCGGTTAGCGCATTTGACGTGAAGGTGCGCGGTGGCGGTGTCTGGGCGGGAGCCTCGGCCATGGTGATGTCGGCGACCGATTGCGAGGAGATGGTGCGGCCGATGGGTGGTGCAGCAGCAGACGATTGAGCGGCGACCGATGGCGAACGACGTGTGGCAGTCGTGTTTGCAGAGTCGTTTCGTGAAAAGGGTTGACGTTGCAAGGCAGCTAAGTCTGGAAGTTGCGGAGCGGGATTAGCCGTCATGGACGTTTGGGTAACAGGTGAACTTGCGCGAGACTCACCGGCCAGCGTGTCCATCTGAGGCGTGGAGCGTGTCGAGCTTTGCGATGAATGCCGATGCGCCATGACCGGACGCTGTGCCTGCGCCTGCACATAGCCATATGTGCCTTGCGCCTCTCCTCCGCCGTGAGCTGGGTGGTGCAGAGGCCTGAAGTTTGCGGTGCTGGCTTGCTGCTGATTCGACTGGTATACCTGGTGGTGGTGATGCGTCTGTGGATTCGCATAGCTGGATGTTGACTGTTGCTGGCCACTTGTGTCCATTCTATCTGGTGACCGTCTGACCTCCTGGCTAAGGCCTGATTGGTTTCGTTTGCCACCAGCAGCAGGCCGGCGTGGCTTTCGCGGCGAAGGCATGCTATTTGATGGCTGCTGAGGCATTGGTGCAGCTCTGGAAGCGCCCTCATCAGGCGACAGCAACCTATTAATGTCCATTTTGGCTCCTTCTTGAAGTGGACAGCCCTATGATACTGATGGTCTGGAAATGCGTTTAGTGGCGCGCACGCATGACCCTCGGCGCGGCTGGTGGTCGCGCGTATTCCGCCTTTCACGACGTGGACACCGCGAACTTTGTAGATGCAGCAACGGGCAGCACACAAGGGCGCGCAAAGAAAAGAGAGATAATGCAGTGGATGAGATGGTGGGATGTTGAAGCGACGAGCAACACCTCGAAGACGACTAGCTGCGGAACCGCGCCCGTCGCATCCGTCTCGCGTTCGGCTGCACTCTGAGTTTGCTAGACCACCACCAACGCAACGACTTAACCAAAAGTCAAACTGGACGTGCCCACAGCGAACGCTTCGTGCGAGAGAAACCCTAGTTTCATGTCGAGACCACACGTCATCATCGAATTTACCATCCCTTCGGTGCTTCTATCTTTGTCCAGATTCATCAAGATCTCGAGGGTCAGGCCCTTTTCGATTCTTGGCTTGCTGTGGTAGCGTAATTATTGATACGAGAAAATCCACATCTTGTAGGCAAATGAACGGTGAGACCTTTGAGAACAACTCAATTCAACTCTTAGAGCTCTGGTAGCATGTGATCAATTGCCATCAACAAACGCGCAATCGCGTTCATCTATTCTAATTACAGAGCCCCGTGTTGATCTATCAAATCGGCAACGATCGGCCAAATCCTCTTCGTCTCCACGCTCGGCGTGGTGGGAAATGAAACGGGTCAAAAGTACCTAGCCTCAGGCATGAGGTGGTACAGTAGGAGGTAAGCTGGAATTTCTGTCTCAAAGTCACGTGACCTACACTCCATCGCTCCTGCTTTGCTTGTCACTTCCGCGGCCTCGCCAAACCTTCCTCAGATACATTCTACAGACTTCAATCAATATGGGCAGCAAGGTGCTGCCATAGAGCATCCTAGCAGTGCCATATCGTCCGTCATGAGTGTCTCAGCACCCATAAGGCGCCTTGCGCCCAGATGTAAATTCAACAATTATCCCAGTCAATTGAACCGATCTAACAACCATCCAGGTCTCTACCAGAATCCCACCCCCCTCGCCGCCCGACTACAAACCCGCACAACCCTCGCAACCACTCGCCATGCTTCTTCCTCCTCCGACCCCGAATCCAACCCTGTCCTCGATGAATACCGCCGCAAAAACCCCAATGCCGCCGCCCCTCAGCCACAACAAGCGCCGCGCGCCGGCGACATTGCCGCCTCCTCCATTTTCGAAGACGACCGCCGCGCCCAGAGGCAAGCAGAGAACGCAAATGACGACCCCAGCGCCATCACAAAAGTCGGCGACAAGAAGGTCTTCGACCCGACCAACATGCTCCGCGTGCTCGACCCGGACCCAAACGCCCGCGAGCGCTGGGAGCGTAAGAAGATCATCCAGAGCATCACCAAGGGCGGCAGGCTGTCGAAACCCGAGTTCCTCATGCAGACGGAGCGCGAGCACATGGCTAAGAGCGAGATGATGAAGACGAGTACGAAGAAGCTCGGCATGTTGGCTAGGCAAATCCAGGGAAAGACTCTCGACGAGGCGATTGTGCAGATGCGGTTTTCGAAGAAGAAGGTTGCGCAGGACGTCATGGCGCACTTGGAGGCTGCGCGGGACGAGGCGGTTGTCATGCGCGGAATGGGATTGGGTCAGGTCGGTGTTGAGACTGAAGCTAAGGATGCGTCGATTTTGAACAATGCTACGGCGGATGTGACTGGCACTCAGCCTGCGAAGGCCGTCGTCTCGCCTTCGAAGCCGCTGGACATCCAGCTCAAGGACGGCAAGCGCCACACTGTCACAGATACCTCGAACATTTACATCGAGCAGGCTTGGGTGGGCCGTGGACCTTACGGAAAGCTTCCTGACTTCCGCGCTCGCGGCAGAGTGTACATTATGCGCACACCGTGGACGTCTCTGAGCGTCGTGCTGAAGGAAGAGGCCACAAGAGTGAGGGAGTGGCGGGAGCGCGAGGACAGGAGATTGAAGCAGAGGAAGGAGAAGGTCTGGGTCCCACTACCCGACAGGCCTGTGCAAGGCATTAGGGGCCAGTGGTACTCGTGGTAAAGGAACATCCGCGAGTGATGTGTAGCACGAGCATGTAAAGACTACAGTGTTTGGAATTAGGGGGTATCATCATATCTGGAGAGCTTTTCTCGCTCTCTCCGGTCGAAGCATATCGACTTTTGTAAAAATAAAACCATATCTTCATCGCACACCTGTCTTAGCCTTCCACCACTCTTCAAATCATCTCCAACAAACTCCTCATCCTCTCCCCACCAGCCACCAAAAACCTCCACTCCTCCGCACTCTTCCCAGCACTCTTCCTCCTCCCATCCCCGCTAGCCTTCTCCTCCCTAACTCTAACCCCCTCGTGCACAGCCTCCTTCACAGCCTTTCTTACCTCCTCATCAGCGTTACCCAAGACTCCCTCCGTCCACAAAAGCCTCAGCAACCCCTCCACGCAAATCCCCACTTTCGCATTCTCGCCCACGCTACTGACATTCGCCGCAAAAGGCGCAAAATGCGTCGCGAAACTCTCGGCGGTAAGGGAGTTGGCGTTTGAGACTGGGGCGGCGGAGGAGAGGAGCGGGCGGAGTAGCATTTGGATGAGGGAGGCGAGGGAGTTGGCGTCGATTGTTCTTCTCGTTCCATTGGTGGTGGGCAGGATGAAGAAGGAGAATATTGGGAGCG
The DNA here is from genome assembly GCA_024604135.1 of Cladosporium velox. Taxonomy (NCBI): domain Eukaryota; kingdom Fungi; phylum Ascomycota; class Dothideomycetes; order Cladosporiales; family Cladosporiaceae; genus Cladosporium; species Cladosporium velox. Next base: position 1,505,456 of record JANIIF010000007.1, on the reverse strand, counting down.
GTAGTGGACGGAGAAATTCGGTGTAGATGTCGAAGAGGTCCTCCGGGTCGAGGAAGAGAGATGGTGAGAGGGAGGAGATGGTTGTGAGGAAGGCGAGGAGGCGGAGGCGGAGATGCAGGGCTTCTGAGCCGCCGTGGGAGGCAAGCGGTGTTGACGATGTTGGCGGTGGTTGAGGGGTACTTGGAGAAGCTGGCGAGTCTTGTCGACTGAGGTTGGTGCTTGAGTGGCGAGTGGAAGTGCGGCCTGATTTTTGTTGTGGGCCTGGGGTGGTGTTGGAGTCGGAGTCTGAGTCGAAGTAGTCGCCAAAGTCGCCCTGATCTAGGTCGAGAGAGCGTTTGGCGCCGAGTTTAGTTTCTTGCTTGACTTTAGGCGGGAGTGCTTCGTTGGTGAAGACGGAAGGGAACAAGTTCAACGAGGGCTGGGTCCCGTCCGCAAGGATAGCACGCATGATGCGGCGTTTCGGGTTGCGGCCCTGGTCGACGAAAGGTGCAAGGTAGTGGGCGAGAAGAGATTTGCTCAACACCTCGTCCCTGTTCTGAGGCGATTCCCTCGCTTGACGATGCCTCGAATCGAGATCATCTTCAAGCACATCAAGCACAAACTCCAGCCACAGTCTCCAGCGGTCCCAGCGGTTCTTGTGAGCCACAGAGCAATTGAATGCCCATCCCACTACAGCCCAGAAGTCTTCTGCATTTGCAAAAAGTGAGTCCTTCTGGGCGTAATTTGAACGAATGCGTCCCGGATCCTCATGTTCATCATCACTACTGATGTCACCTGAGTGTCGGGTGCGAGCTCGCTTCGAGCGTGATGAGTTGGCGTCCCGGAATTGAAGAGCTTTTGTGAGACCGGATTCATCGGCCAGTGTTAGAGTGTTGACATGGCGCAGGTATCGTAAAGCATCGTCGGCTGCGGTTTGTTTCTCTTTGGACGTTGTGCGGGTAGTCATGGAAGGGTGGACGACGAGTGTGGCAAGCAGGCTGAGATGTGGTGCCGGCGGCACGTATGCTGGCTTGGGAGTGCCATTCCCTGCTGTTATGGCACTGGAGAGGAGTGGGATTGCTTGTGAGAAAAGCTGCTCCTCGAGACAAACGGTGCAGTGGTCCAGTAGTTGGGCTGGTAGTGGCTGTACGTTGCGATATGACGGTGGCGGTCTTGGTGATTCCAATTGTGAAGATGTGGGCGCGCTGCTCGGAACGTCAGGATTACCCATCTTACTGAGAGCTTTGTATTGTTAGATCTGGTGCGAAATCGTATCTGACAAAATGTCGTGTTTCGATGTAGGCGGAAAGTCGCGTTCAGATGTTCAGATGTTGTGAGACGCGACAGCCAAAAGTTTGGATGTCTAGTGAAGCAATGCCTCCTACCTTCTGCGACTTCGTGGGATCCCAGTGAAGTGCCCTTGATACAACACAACGCACATCAACTTCTTCTTTTCGAAACACGTCATACTACGCCAGTGGTATTATGTCACTACCGCATCAAACGTTCTTTACTCAGCTTCCCCATGTTGAAGAACGGGTTTCAGCTTCGATAATGATAACACCCACCGAGCAGACACAATCTAGCGAAGGGCAGATATGCTACTGTATAGGACCACTCTACCTCGTCCTGCGTAAGCTCAAGACCTGCAGGTCATATAGGCGCTGCCGCCCTATCATTTCATCGCAACCCAGACTTGCGTACTTCTCCGAGCCACTAGCGACTTCGACCGACATAGTATGCGCGCAACAAAGTACTGTTCAAGTGCAAATGCTTTTGCGCATCACATTACGCCTAGTCAATACCTTCTGCAGCAAGTTGATCGATATTTAGCTTGGTCTTTATCTCGAGGACTCTGAAGACTCGGCATACGTGGGTGAGTTGAGAGCATAACTGTCGTAACTGGAGTGGAACTTCGAACATACACCCCTATGGCCAATGAGATGCTACTGATCATGTGCGGCACTTTTGGCCGCCAGATCAATGCTACCAGATATGCCTCACAAGGGTGCACAGTTGTGATAGTTATACCGCACGCAAACTTCTGGGATCTTGTCGTTTCAGCCACAGGATGCTTATCCTTGTCGATGATCTCTCGATTTGATAGCTCTGTGTTTCCTGGAGTAGCTTCACAGGCGCAGGGTTCAAAGGGTATGCCGAGGTGAGCTTGTATCATTTTCGCTGGAGAAAGTATTCAGTTATTTGGCATGCCTCTCCTCCGGTGGCGAGTATGACGTGAACAATCATGGATCGACAGCACGTTCGCATGCTCATCAGTGGAGACAACGGCTTCCACAAGCACTCGCTGGTGATTCCGAGGATGCACCATCAATCCGAACCTCTCAAACACGACCCTGACCACGTGCAGCGCGGCAGGCTTCACTCCGACACACGCTAGCTGAGGAGAGCCGAAGCCGAGAATGTTCTTCTCGCTCCCTATATGCATAGACGCAATAATGTTTGTGTACGCCCAACAGCTATAGTGCTTTGCGGTATTGCCCAGCATACGCGCGACGCAGTCCATATAGCCCTTCATTGAAGCGCGTCTTCCCGCGGCGGTGGATGATATTGGGATCTCCCCTTTTTACTTTTTTCTTCTCTCTCATCTCTTCGAGGGGCGGATTGAACGGTCGGGCGTGGCTCACGACTCACGTATCACCGCCTAACGCCAATAGTCGAGAGAGACGGTTTCACGCGCCGCCGACGCCCTCGTACTCGCCCGAGTCCTGCGCGCACCCAAACAAGGCCAAAGGAGACGAATGGCTGTGAAGTCGAGAGTGAAGCTCGCCTTTCATTTGCTAACAATTACAATCACCGACAGTGTATAGAGGGGGTTGACTATCGCTCGTGCCGCCAAGAGTGACGCTCGCACCAGGCGCTGCAACAGCTGTGGCTTGCTGGCTTACTGCTTTCATCAATTAGGGTTGTCTCGTTGTCGCAGCCTCTCGAGTCGCGACCCTCCACACTACACCAACATCCTGGTCTGGTCTGGCGTGCCTCGACTGACTGCCGCCATCGGGTCCACACCCCTGCTGCTCAAGCCCGCAAAGCTGCTGGCCTGCATGGAACATGTCGTCGCAGCATACCTCGCATGCCCGCACCCCTACTACTGCCTCCACCACCACCACCAGCTACCACAATAACCACTACCGCGCCTTCCACTATCCCTCGGCCTCCAACGCCTCCATCCATTCGCGCGATCCCGTGTCGCCGCTACTCTCCTCTTCACCTGTGCCTTGGTCTCCTCATCGCAACACGCCCGTCCAGAACAATGCGTACGACCTAGCCAGGTCGAGCCCTCTTGTTTCGCCGATCATGTCGCGCTCACCCAGCGTCGCGGATTCGGACCGCTACTCGACCATCTCCGGCGTCACAGGCTACTGGCCCCAAAATCCCGACAATGTCTCGCCTGCCGCCGCCTATGTTGCGCCTTTCGGTGCCGTGCAAGTCGTCAACGAGCACCGCGCTGCCGTTCGTGCTAGGCGCTCTTCCGATGCCAGCGACGACGGAGACAACCACTATGCCAAAAGCAAGGCCGAAGCGCAATTCTCAGCACAGGCATTGACTTTGATCAACCACTTCCTCGATCAATTGCTCTACAGCTTCCTGTCCACCGCGAAGTCGACAAACTTACATGCGCTCCGCCCCGCAGTTACAGAGGTGTTGAGGCATCGATTGGCCAAGGAGGCCGTTGCAAATGCGGACGAAGAGCTACAGGAATTACTTGCTGGAGGAGAAGAAGACGAGGAAAGAAATGCGCTTGCGCAAGTATCCTCGAGGGACAACCGGAAATGGGATCTTGAGCTTGTATGGAAGCGCACCCGTCTACGGGTCATGGTGTACATGCGCTTGGGTGAAATGGAGGATGACGACGAAGAACGTTTCGTCAAAGAACAGGAGCTGTTTTACGGACGTGAGATGGACAGTCGTCGCTTCTCTTCCAGTTCCGGTCTCGTGAGCTGGTCTGCCGCCATTTTCCTTACCTCTGTCCTGGAATATATTGCCGAACAATCGCTGCAAGCCGCTGGATCGGCTGCGTATGCGCGCGCACGTCGTCCGAGCACATCGAGATCGGACACTCCTCCAGTGAGGCAAGTCAAGGTCGAGGACTTTGATGTCGAAAAATTAGCGCTGGATGCTCGTCTGGGCAGACTCTGGAGGACATGGCGCAAGACGACGCGCAATGACAGGCAACGCCCAATAACGCCCGGTCATCGCGGTGTACCTTCGATGTCAAGCCTCACAAGAGACAGAGCAGTCTCATTGTCAGCATTGCGACGTCCTAGCACCGGACATACCAGGGACGACTCGACGGCTGCGGATGAGCAATATCGCGCTATCAAGCAGCAATATATCCGGGGAATGGGTGGGCCCGGATACGATTATCCTGAAACAGACTACCCGGAGCATGTCCTAGCTTCCAATATTCCTCTGCCCATGCCCGACGCAAAACGCGATGTCGATGAGATAGAAGTGCCCGGCCTTGCAAAGAGCTACGACGAGGACACTGAAGAGGAGATTCCGGCATCTCAGGCAAGGCGCTACACCTATACTACGCCCATGAATGAAAACTTCAACGCGCCAACAGAACAACAGGCTGAGCCCAAGTCGGTCAGCTCCCCTGCTACCAAGCCGAACTTTGCTATTGCTCGCCAGCGGTCTCAGTCTATGCCTACGCAGCCACGTACACCGAATCTCGAGATCCCAGGTGCGTTCCCGAGCATGCCTGAGGAGCGAGATGTTCCGCAAAACAACGTGGCACAAGAGGCGATGCCTAAACCAAATGCCAACGCGCTGGGCCTACAAGACATCAGCGACGAGCGCGAAGAGTCAAAAGTGTTGCTGAACGATGTCCCTCGCAAAATGGATGGCGCTGAAGCAGCTGCACCTGACCACGAGCATGCTGGCGAAAGCCCTGAAGTCGCATCTCATGTTGCTGGACAGGGAACGGATCTTCCGAAGCCTGAGACGACAGACGAGGAGACTCGGAGTGATGACCAGGCCCCAGGGTTGCTCACTGGCGTAGCTGCTGGTGCAGCTGCAGTCGCTGGCGCGACTCTCGCTGCGGTTGGGCTGAGCCACCATAAGGACCAAGATGACGAGAGATCTCAACAGGAGGGCTTTGGCCAGGCACGAGAGCAGTCGTATGAGAGCCCAGAAGCAGCTTTGCCTAAACCAAGGGAGCGCTCTTCGAAAGAGATCGAGGAACTGGACAATGGCAAGAGCTTGATCGATCTCAAGTACTACATCGATGATGACAGCCGACCGCGCTCGCGAGATGGATCCCCGACACGCGCAGTTCCATTTGACACACCTGCGCGCGCAGACAATGAGCAGATTCCACCAAATGATGGGTTCAGCCCTGCTGGCGCTGTCGCGACGCGCTGGGTAGAGCCAGTTTCAGAAGCTGTTCCGCATGAGGCTTTATCAGACCGCGCGATCTTGACGAAATCCCAAGAACCCAACCACGTTGGTACGTTGAGCAACCGCGAAGCCCCTCTAGAAGCGGCAAGCACTGCGAACGCAGAGGATCCAACGTCTTCGCCTGAGTCTCGTGGACACGGCCGCCGTGACACCGCAACGATTGCAGCCCTAGAGGCTCCTGCGTCGCCATCTGAAAGCAGTGAATACATTCGATCGGAGCAGAAGGCAAGAGATATGCCAATGATTGGGTCGCCGAAGCCTTCAGAGAAGCCTGGTCGACTCATCATCGATGGTGAATCACAGCCCAACGAAAACAAATTGAGTCCCATCGATGTAAACATCGCGCAGGCATATCAGTCGTCAGCAGCGCCAAAGTCGCCAAGGGAATTCATCAAGAGCGGCGATCTTTCTTCTGACTCTGAAATGCCGCTGCCGATGAGCAGAGACTATGCAGTCCAGTCTCCCAACGAACAGACTCGTGCTATTGCGCCCAGACCTGTCACTGCTGCTTCCTCGGCTTCTGCACGGGACGATCAGGTGAGAGATCTCCGGTCGGTACAGTCCGCAAGAGAGCAGGCGAAGAATGAATCTCCCCAGAGTCGCAAGTCCAATGGTGCTCATCAGAAGCAAAATTCCCACGGTGAGATCCAGGACCACCCAGCAATCCAGGGCATGGCGACTCCCAAGAAGGAGAAACTCGTCATTACAACCCCTGCGAGTGGAACGAGCACGCCGCCAGTAGTCACGAGCGCGAGCATTCGTGGACCTGAGGATTTCGACAACTTCCTGCAAAGGGATACTGTCAAGTACACTCTTACACCAGAAACCGTTCGTGACCAGCAATCGCGTCCAACGACCGACGATAGCAAGTCATTGAAGAACCGGACCTCCCAAGGTGCATCTTTGTCGAATGTAGCTGGCTCAATCACTGATGCCGCGTCCAAAAGGTCGTCCCAGAGGAAGGACTCGTCCGATGCGCGAAGCACTAAGCACCAATCACGAGCTAGCCGCAGTCAGTCCATTAAGGATGTCACTGCAGTCAGCCCACAGCAGACTGTAGAGCCTTCTCGCGAACGCAGGCGCTCAATCAGCAAGCCTCCACCCAGGAACACCAGCAGTCATCGTCGCAGCGGCCTGATGGCTCGTGAACCGCAAGTGATGACAGCGTCAACGCGCGATTTTGCCGATTTCATTCGATCCACAGGGCCGGACCGTGAGCAGGAGGTCAAGCGTATTCACACTAGCAGGTCGGTTAATTCGCTTCACTCGATGCAGTCCACCGGTCGATCGCAGTCGGTGGGTGCTGGCAGTATTCAGAGCGAAAGGACAAAGTCCATGACCCACTCGAACATGGTGGCAGAGAATATCCCTCCCGTGCCTAAGATGCCAAGCGACTCAATGAGAGCCAGCAAGGGCCCGCCTCTCCAAGCAAGGAGTGCAACTGGTGCCGCAAGCGGAAACAAAGATCTCATCAACTTCATCCGCGACGGCCCGGAAGAACAGGGCTCGCATCGCATCTCACGTTCCGTGGCGCCGTTCAGGAATACCATGGACTCGGACCAGTTTGGCGAGATGGGCGGTGATTTCGCTTCAAGCGCACCGTCGATGCCCAGTACGGATGTCAACGGTGTCAGCCCTTCACACGGGCGAAGCACCTCCAACACACCGTCCCAGTCCCAGCCAATACCGGTTTATCGCACAATCCCTTCACCGACTGAGGAGACACCTCCACAGCGTCTTGCGGCTGTCCCAGAGCCCGAAGACGGTCGCAAGCGCTACCGCAACAAGGACCCCTATGCACTCCCATCCGACGACGAAGATGACGATGACGACGACGAGGACTTCCTGACTGCGCTCCCACGCAAGAACCAGCGTCCCAAAGAAGAATCCCTCGTCGACTTCCTGCGCAACAACGAGCCGCCCACCGACAACGCTCCCCGCCCCATCAGCAACGCAGCCGCAACCGCGAACCTCAACAAAGGACGCCAAAGCACCACAACTACCGACGCTTCCGCCACGCAGCCTCCCTCTAATCCCAACACACAACCACCCTCCACCTTCTCCCCCTCAAACCTCAACTCCACCCCTCGCCCTCCACCAGCCCCACCAACAGTCCCCAAACTCGAAGCCCGCGGCGCCGGCGCCCCACGCAAAGCTATCCCCCGAGGCAACGCTGGCGCGCGCCTAGGCGCTTACGAGCAGAGCAACACGGGCGATTTGGCGGATTTCCTGCGCTCGAGTGGACCGACCGAGGAGGCTTGGCCTGCTGCGCCGAAGAGATTCGAGCCCCCAGCTTTGCCAGAGGCAGGATTGCCTTCGCCGCTGAAGAAGGAGAGGAAGAAGAGCTTCTTCTCGAGGTTTAGGAAGGAGAAGGTTTGAGGAGGAACGTCTGCTGTACTGGAGCGCTGAAAGTTTTCTTGGGCGTGGCGTTCCAGGGCTTCGCCTTGCTCTGTCTGCTTCTTCTTGATACATCAGCGGGACAAAGGCCTCAAATGGCCTCGATATACACGCCTCTAACGACGCGTGAACTCCATCTGAAGGACTCCCAATCTCGACTCAATCTACGGCAAACTTGGAGCCATGCTAGGAGATCAATTTTCCCATTTTGAGATACGAGAAAATCTCTTCCTGTACAAACTCGGCGACCGTTCCTGGCGCCTCATTTCCTTATACGTTTTTCCTACTTTCCTTTATCTTTGGTCTGAGGGATCTTGTTCGATCACATGACGTTGGCTTTTTGACGATAACTTTTGGACGGTTCGATCTACACTACTACATATATCCTCTTGTGTACATACTAGGCGGAAGGGCGAGAACAAAGGGGAAAGGAAGGAAAGGAAGGGCATGGTTAGTGAGGCGGGAAGTGTTGCATATATCTTAGTTGTATTAGTTGTTTGGATGTTAATGGTAATACCAACCAAAGTTCCCGAAGACAGCAGCTTGGAAAAGATCCAAAGATGAAGGAAAGATTCCCCCGAACCCCAAGCCCAAAAGAAAAATCCAAGCATCGCTTTCCCGCGCAAGACAAACCCCCGAACACAGACAGTATCTTCGTTTCGAAACGAAAACCAATTCCTCTTTGACTGCTCGCTCAAACAGAGTACCCATACCCCTCCCCCACGCCCTGGTCAACAACATCCCACCCTTTCCCTTCAGCATTCCTCCCAAAGAACATCACGCACTCCCACCCGCTCGCAAATCGATAATGCAAATCGAAAGTCAAATACCCAGCTCCTTGATACCTCGCCGCTGTTGCGCACTGCGCTGCTGCTTCGCAGGCCAGGACTTTCGTTCGGATGAGAAGGGTGACGGGCGGGTTGGTGTTGGCTGGGTTGGAGTACGAGAGCGTGCGGCCGCAGGTGCGGGAGGTGAGGGTGTAGAGGGAGGTGTAGCCGGTGGACGAGACGGTTGCTGGGATGGTTGGGCAGGTGTTGGAGGGGCTGGTGGGGGTGGAGAGGGAGGTTGTTGTGGTGGTGGTGGTGAGGGTTGTGGTTGTTGTGTGGGCTGGCTTTGGGGTGGAGAGGGAGGCTGTGAGGGTGGTTTCGAGGAGGGAGATAAGGGTTTTTGTTCTGGTTTTTGTGGCTGTTGGGCCGGGGCAGAGGGGGAGGGATGGCGTTGTCGGGCGGGGAGCGATGTGAGGGTTGCGGTAGTGGTAGTAGAGGGCTGATTGGGTGAGGGTCGCTGGATTTGGGAGGTCGGTTGGGTCGTAAGTGTCGCGCTTGCGGTTTGGGGATGTGCAGATGGGCTCGTTTGCGATGGTTCTGGTTTGTTGTCAGAGGGAAGGGGATTGGCATGTCGATGGCTGTGTACATGTACTCACATCGTGGCAGTTTCGAAGATGGTGGATGTGACATCCGGAAGAAGACCGATCGTCGTCGTCAAGGTTCGGGTGCTGCGTGGAGCGAATGTGTGAGCGAGGCGGATCGAGACTAAAGGTGCCAGAAGACTCACATAGTCTCATCAACCACAACCGTAGACGTGAACGTAGGCTCCTGCAAAATCGTCAGACAACAATGCCGCTACAACACACGCATCAAGCCAAGCCATGCGCTCAATCCCAACCTACCTGACACGAAACAACACGGTTGTGCTGCTTGTTTGGAGCAGCAGCAGAGACCATGGCGACGAGGCCGAGGCCGACGTATGTCAAGAATGGTCGCATCGAGGGCGCACAGGTCTGAGATGAACTTCAACAGTATTCGATCGATTGAGATTTGAGTGGCCTACAGAATCGGCTGTTAATGCTTTTTATGTGCTGTCTCTACCAACAAATAAGGTCTGTACACACGCTCGATCTCATTGATAACAGTAGGCATCACGCTGTCGAATCCCTTGCGCGAACTGCTTTGTCCTGAAAGTGTGGTGGCTTGGCGGGAGATGGAATGATCCAGCTTGGGGGAAGGCAAGCCATCCGTCAGTCAGCTTGATCGTCCCAAAGGCTTTCTATATGGCCTGGTGGTGTCGAGCCATGTTCGTAGCAAGCCATGCGTCGCATTCGTACCACGCCATAGTTCTGTTAAACTTCGCGCCATTCAGCCTGCGCTGTCGCTCATTAATGCGATTAAGCTTCGCGGCAGATGCGCAAAACAGGTACCGAGGAAGGCTCCCGACAAAACGTGTATGATTTAGCGTTTATATATGAAAAGCACCGGCCATGCTCACTGTACGCGAGGCACAAGGTTTCAGTTCAACACAGGCTCATCATCAGACTCCGACTCGTCTGTAACCCTCGTAGCGCCTTCTGGAGGAAATCGCGCGAAGAGCACGACCGTAAATGCTAGAAGTGCGGCGGCCTAGAAAAAACCATGTTAGCGAAAGTCGACTTCCTCAATCCAAATGGTATTACTCACGCCATTGAGAGCAAAAGTATAATGTGGTTTGCCGATGGCCGCGAACGCAGAGAAGATTAGGCCAAAAAGGCCAGCTAATACAAAGTCAGCGAGCTGCATTCAAAAGTCTCAGCGAAAGGCTTGCTCACTTGTGCTAAGCCTCGCCATCATCTCGACTAGACTGATCGCTCCGAGCGCATCTGCTCTGTGTTGCGGCTCACACATCTGTAGGATTGTGCCCTTTGCTGAGGTGCCCGAGCCTGCAGCAAGTGGAATAGCCACTGCTACGACGTACATCTGCCATCCCTGGTTCGTGAAAGTAGCACCCGCTGTCAGAATGCCATCCATTACCAGCGAGAGCTTGATGTAAAACAAGTCAAAGGCGTAGGTCTCGGTCTCTGCCGATGGCGGAGGTGGATCGATGGGCTCGGTCTCATCATTATCAACACCTGGCACCGAGGCAAGATGGGCCGGAGCTGACGGGAGGTAGTCACTGCCTTTCAAATGACTTGGGGCTGGTGCTTTCGACTTGTTGCGCTTGTCGAGCCATTTGCGCCCACGCGATATGATTTCGGGAAATGCCAGAGTGAGGAACAGGCCTCGGACAAGACAGTTGACGGAAATCAGCCAGCCGTTCTCGTTCGGCGTGAATCCGAATGCATCCGTGGCATACATCTGTAGGAGCACGGGGATATAGCCAGTGGCGAAAACTCCAAGGAAGACTCCAATGCCGACGAGCAGAGTTCCGTACTCGCGCTGCACCTTGCCGTTGGGGAGGCGCCACTTTTGCGGGATGAATATCTTCAATGGGTCGAAGAAAGCTTTGAAAGACGTCGATGCCTTGGCCTCGATCTCTTTGTTCAAGGGTACGTGTGGGAGGAAGACTGCGACATATGCGACCGAGGCGAGGAAGAGCAGGACTGCAACTCGGAAGGGCGCAACGATGCCAAAGTGATCGCTGATGAGGCCCCCAAGAAGGAAGCCAACTGATGTGCCGAATAGGGAGCAGCCAGTCAAGCGTCCTAGTGTGGCTGTCCGCTCAGATGGCTCGACCACTTCGGCTGCGAATGAATTACAGACCAGTAGATAGCCAGCTGGTCCTCCGAACACAGTAATCACCTGCGAACACTGGATGATTGCGACACCAAGACCGAAGCCAGTCTGCACACCAATAGCCTGCACCACAAGACGGAGAGCAGGCATGAGGATAGTGATCATGAGCGCCCTCTTAATGCCAACGACCTTGATGGTCCAGCCTGTGAAGAAAAGATTGAGTACTCCAAACAGTGTGGTCGACGCGCCAAGTAAGGCAACCGCCCTCGCGGTGCCAGCTTCGATATCATGTCTCTGGCAGCGTGGGAAGCCTATTTCGGGTTCTGGGTGGTGGAGGTAGTATTCATCACAGGTCATAAGTCCGAAGACATAGATGAGGCTGCAAATTGTCAGTAAATGTCTGTGGCTCTGATGATCGTACAATCAAGACTACCTAGCAGACTAGGACGTGCGGACTAACGGTACTTGGGTCACTCCGAAGGAAAGGGAGACAAAGAATGCAGTCAGTAAGACTAGATATACAACCGACTTCGGCCATTTGCGCGGAGTAATGGGGTTGGTATCCCGGTTTTGCAAGAGCGGCGTGGATTCGTGTGCATCCGAGGCAGAGACCGCCAGCGCTGGCTGCTTTGGCGGGTCTTGGAGAGGCATGTCGTGTGTCCTCGCTCAAGGTTGATGGGGAAGATTCACAGGGCGCGATGTCGCAAGAACATGGTAGATACTGGAGGCGAGGCTAAAGGAGCGGCTAGCGTGTGAGGGAGAAAGAATCACGAAAACACTGAAGAATAATGGCTCAACCAAGCTCACCTCGCCGCAGCGACCGACATGTGGTACCTCCGCACCTGGTAGTCGGGCGAGTCGAGCAAATCAGATGAGGCGCATGCCATAGGAACTGCCTATTGCATCTTCATGTGGCGGTGACAGGTTGATGTTACGATTATTCAGCCATTGCGGGCGGCCGGGTAGTCGGCTTCTGTGCTGGCTTGGGTGCGAGAGTGGCTTAAGTGGGTCTTTTTCGTTTGGTGAAGCGATAACGAGAGATTGCGACATTCGATAGGCAGTGTGACATTGTCAACAATTGGTACACTATAGATCGTCGCTGTTGAGACGTTGTCTAATCCGTAGACGGTGATCGACATGAATTCAATGTAGCAGTGTATTTATTTCCATGAAGATTAGAGTTGCGATATAAGGTATCTTCTATTTCCCTCATGCCAGCCGCTCTCACGTGGCGGGTCTTCAGGGAAAGTGGGATGCTGAAACATGACGCACCCAAGTCGCGGGGCAAACACGAAATCTTGAGATCGTACCATCAACCGGTACTTACAACGAAACACAACCTACTAAACAATTACAACATCTAAACTCAATCACACTTACAATCATGGGAGGCAAGAAAGCAGGAGGCGAGAACTCCAAGAAGGTCGCTGGCAACGCGAAGAAGGCCGAAGCCGCAGCCGGAAAGAAGGCTGTCGAGGACCAGAAGAAGGCCGCAGCAGAGGCAGCAGACTGGAAGAAGGGCTCCAAGGACGACAGCAAAGCGTATGCAGTATTCTATCCTTCTCTCTTGCTCTCAAGATACTGACACTTTGCTTAGCGCCGCAGCAGCAGAGAAGCAGGCCGAGGCAGCTCGCAAAAAGGCCGAGAAGGAGGCTCTTCTCAAGGAAGAGGAGGCCTCACTCCCCAGCAAGCCCGGCAAGAAGCCTCCAGTCAAGAAGGCCCGCGGCCTCGACCTCTCCGGCCTCGACGGCCCCTCCAGCAAGAGCGTCCTCTCCACCCTCAACGCGACCGGCATCGACGACGCGCTCGACGCCCTGGACCTGACCAAGGGCAACAACGACAAGATCGACCGCCACCCCGAGCGCCGCTTCAAGGCCGCCTATACCGCGTTCGAGACCCGCCGTCTGGACGAGATGAAGGACGAGAAGGGCTTGCGCAGGCAGCAGAAGATCGACCAGATCCGCAAGGAGTTCGAGAAGCACCCGGACAACCCTTTCAACCAGGTTCAGGGCACGTACAACATGAGCAAGGAGGAGATGGCCGAGCTGCGCGAGTCGGAGAGGCAGAAGCTGGAGAACAGGCTGGGTGCTTGAAGAGGAGAAGTGTTGGCTTGAGATACTTTGGACATCCTTGGGAGGAGTTGCGTCGGTATGCTGTACGGCTGCTGAGCACGGCCAGCGAGTGAGCTTTTTGCGGTCTGCCATCTAGAGCAGAGTGAGCTAGGCAGGACTCGCGGCAGGTTGCATGGGAGGAACTAGACCGGCATAAACTAACGAGGTACCCACGAATCATGATAATGGTGGGTTACGATTCCCAAAAGCTTAGCATTGCATTCTTGTAATTGAGAATCGAACAAGCAGCTTGAGCTTCTCCAACATCCACAGTCCTGAGCATAGCACCGGGCGAACTCGCTCGATACAGGATCCAAAGACAATCCGAGTTTGGCCCGTCTGAGTTCCTCGATCGAGCCACGATGAACTAAACTTTACTTTCACAGATACTAGAATGTGTTTCTAGGACTGAGCTATACGTCACGAATATTTTCGACACGATCCACAACCTGAGATGACACATCGCGTAGATTACTTAAGAGTCGACTAAACTATCGAGGTCTTCTTCAGTCAAACTCAAAGACGCTGCAAGAGACCCCGGACCTATCTAAAGGGCAGACAACAAGGGAATATCCAACCGACTCTGATACTCCCCACCGAAGTGAACGTAATGATCACCCTTGTTCGCAGGCTGATACGAGCCCCAAAGGATATCGAACTCGGCCAATGTCATAGGATGCCCGGAGACTTTCAGCACCAGCTTCTCGCCTTTCTCGAACACCATCCCGCCAGCCCACATGCCTATCTCAAGCTTCGTGACTTCTCCCGGCGATATGGGCTCGGGCGCGCCAAACGACAACTGCGGCGCGTGTGGTTTGCTGAGAGCCGGATCTTGCGCCCGTCGACTTGCGCGCAGCATTCCCGTTGGTCCTACGTAGCGTAATGGGTTGACTGCCGGAATTTTGTCTCTCGTCATCCCGGCTTTGTCGAGTTCGTGTTGTGGGATGTTGTAGGAGTGAAGGATTCGGCCGTCGGCGTCTGCTTTGCATAGTTGAACGTACACGTCTAGATCGTTGCCTTGGTCGGTTGACATGTATAGGGTGGCTGTGGATGTTCCGAGTAGGTAGCGCCGCGAGTCGAAGCCGTGTGTGAAGTGTAGCTCTTCGGTGTCGGTGCCGTCTTGGCGGGCCTTGAACTCGGATTGGTAGGATAGGTTTGAAGCGTTCGATGGGCTACTTTGCTCAAGCTTGCCGGAGTCCAGGAAGAGCGTCTCGTAATGGGCTTGCGGATGGGGCCAGTTTGGAATGGGCTGATTGGTGATGTTAGGCTTTGAAGGTCAGTGAGTGCATGTAATTTGAGAGTCGAAAAGTGGTTGCTTACCAGATTATAGCCAAGCAAAGAGACACGGACACGAGGAGTATTCTCCCAACCGTTTTCCAGTCCTTTGAGATAGCGATCGAAGAAGAGGGATAGTTCCTCCGTTCGCTTGTCGCTGTACAGATCGTACCATTCTTGAGTATCGTGGATTGTCAACCTACCATGGTTAGCTTCTCACAGCCACAGAAGACCTTAGGTTTTCTCGGAACATACCACGCAGGCTGAGTCATCTCTTCAAAACACCTCAACGATCCCTCGGTATGTAGCCCGGTAGAATAGCTGGCGAGAATATACGCCGGAACTTTGATTTTGCTAAAGTCCACACGCTTGTCTCGCCAATATTCGTTCATGACTGGCTCTGTCCCCAGCATTGCCGGAATGTCTTCAATATGGCCATGGCCTGAGTGCAGAGTCAGCATACATTGCTCTACATTACGGGAATAGTACAACCCACCTCGAAGGTTATGTGCAATCGCTCTAAAGAAGCCGGGATCTGGGATACCACCCCTACAAACTTGTTCACGAAGCAAGTCGCTCAGACCCTCGAGCGGAGCAACGCATTTGAGATGAGGCGGATCCTGAGCAGCGATATGGTACTGCACCATCGCCAGCCAAGAATTGCCCGCCATGCCAACCGATGAGTTACACCAAGGCAACGCTGCGATAAACTCGACAGCATCACAGCCATCGCGACCTTCAGCCGAGCCCTGCACTCTAATATCGCCTTCGGAGTTCACCGTGCCCCGGCTGTCGACATTGACGATGGCATAGCCTCTAGCAACCCACTCCGCAGGATCGGGTCCTTCGAAGCTCTCGTAGCCTGATAGTCTAGACTGCTCTACGCCTGCTCGCCCAGGCATCACGTGGAGATTCAAAGGACTCGATCCGGTCTTGCCGTAGGGACCCCATACAATGAGCGCAGGGACTTTGGTGTCAGAGTTGGGCCGGAAGACGTCTGCGCGTAGGCGCACGCCATCTCGAAGGGGTATTTCGACGTCGCGATCGAAGATGATGGATGTTGGTAGAGCTCGAGAACCTGGAGATTTAAGGTGGCCGGCTGGTAGTGTGGTTGTGCCGGGTTGTGGTGCTGGTATTTCGCCGTAGATTTGTTTGGAAGGGGATAAGGGTGTGAGGGCCACCTCGATGCCGGAGATTGTTTGTGACATTTTGGTGGCAATTGGACTTTTAACAAAAAGCGCAGTTGTGAGAAGCTCTTGTTGAGAGGAGTGAGCCTCTCTATGGCGTTATCGTCGTACAACGTCCATTCCTTTTAAGCTGTCAAGGCATGCTCGAGTATCGTCTAAGGCACGGCAGCGTCGGAACTTCCAACTTCCTACAGTAACGCTAAGCATTGTTGTTAGAAGAACTAACAATATAGCAATGCCGGTTTCTTGAGCACAACTACCGAGAGGAGGTGAGTTGGGGTTGTTCCGAGGTAGTACAACAGAAAGAGTGATAGTGGCAGCACGCGAGGTTCTGACAGCCCCGCATCTTGTGTATATTCATTACATTAACGACCAAACAGACTGTATAGTAGGGCAAGTTGTTGAACAGGTTGGATTAGTGATCCTGAGTCGGAGACTCCGAGCTTCCGAGTCCCCGACAAGCCCTATCCATCGACTCCGGATCGGTAACTGATTATACCGCAGTCTTTCTTGAGGCCATCAGACTGACAATACGTTACCAAGAGCAGTCAGTTGAGGGAACACGCAATCCTCGATATTATAGCCTATTCTTCTTTACAGGACAGACTACTCGTGAACTCCAATTGCATCTATACCTACTCAATCGTTGCAACCAATATTGCAATCGACCCAATGTCAGCGCCTACGAATACCGCATTGTTCGTCGATGTAGATGGATTCTTTTCTGTCCGCAAAAACATGGATTTCCCAACAGCCGAGAAGGGCGAGATGATCGTTCGTGTTCTTTACTCTGGCATCAATCCTGCGGACACCAAACATAGTTCGCATCTCGGTATCGTCGATACTGTGATCGGTTACGACTTCTGCGGAGAGGTTGTAGACGCCGGTACGACCTCGTTCGCAGTCGGAGATATCGTTGCTGGCATGACGCCTACTGGGATTGGGCGTCCAAGTCGCTATGGCGCTCACCAGGACTACCTTTGCTGTCCGGAGGATATGGCGTGGCTCGTACCCGAGGACTTGCCCAGGTCTCATGCTGCCGCGCTGTCAGTCGTGTTGGCAACGGCGACTGATGTTGTTTTCAATCTCTTCGGTTTGCCACTTCCTGGTGACGATGCTACAACGACAAAAGAGGACCAGGCAAGAGGAGCGATATTGATCTGGGGAGGATCGAGCAGCGTTGGAATCTGCACCATCCAATTAGCTCGCGCAGCTGGTTACCGCGAGATCCTCGTGACAGCATCTCCGGGACGCCACGAGCTTTTCCAGTCCTTGGGTGCATCGGCTTGTTTCGATTACGCATCGCCGAGCGTCGTTACGGACATCAGAGCAGCGGTGGAAGCTCGCAACAGCGAGATCATGTACGCGATCGATGCTATAGGAACTCCAGCCTCAGCCAAGCAGGTGGAATCATGTTCCGGAATTTCCACAATACTTGTCTCTACAACGCAAACGTTCGGAAGGTTCCAAATGCCGTTCGCAACGCGCTCCCGAGATGTAAAGATTCGCATTCCAGGTCTTACACAAGTTATTACCATTCCCTCACAGCCTGCTGAAGCTGCAAAAATGGATGCAGCGGTCAGATGGGCAGTGCGTAATTACGGAAACGCATTTTCTCTGCCCAAGGTTGAGGTCTTCAGCGGCGACGCTGATGAATGCTTAGCGAAGGTTGAAGAGACAGTGGATAAGGGAGCGTTTGGCAAGACGGTACTCCAGCATTCTTTCGGAGCATCTGTATGCTAGATATCTCACGACACCGAGATATATACAGTGTATAGAATAATGAAAACAAGCTGTTAGTAATGCGAACACTACTCCATCTGCGAACTACAGTATAGAGCTACCCGAATAGGTTAAGATTTTCGAGGGTGGCGGAAATAGCGCGGCAATCATTGCATTGCAGAGGACCAAGGTTCGGATTCGATGAGCATATCCAGGATTCAACTCGACTTTCATGTATGCAACACTTATGCGTAGAGTGCAAACGTGGCAATGGAAAGTCTGCCAGACAAACCGTGAATTTTCCTCAAACACAGAGGCATGGCGCTGCGCCTTTCCAGAAGACTGCCGCTACCTACAGCGACATCGTTTCGAGCAAGAAAACTATTGTCGACGACCAGTGCCCCCGCGGTGCGCATTCTAGAGGTCGCCCCACGTGATGGACTGCAAAACATCAAGACACAGGTCTCCACCGCCATCAAAACGGAATTAATCGAGAGACTCGCGGCTGCTGGTCTACGCAACATTGAGGCTACTTCGTTCGTCCCACCAAAATGGATTCCTCAACTCGCAGATAGTCACGATGTCATGGCCCAGATGGGACCATGGGCGCAGCGAGCAGGCATACAGCTGCCAGTCCTGGTTCCCAATACTCGAGGACTGGAGAATGCCATCGAAGCAGGAGCTACAAGTATCGAGATTTTCGCTTCTGCGACGGAAGGCTTCAGTAAAGCGAATCAGAACTGCACTGTCGAGCAGGCTCTGGACATGGCAGAGACAGTTGCGGAAAAGGCGTTGGCTGCTGGCTTGACAGTCCGTGGCGTCACGTCTTGCATCTTTGCCGATCCGTATACAGGACCCACAGAGCCCCAACAGGTGTCCTACGTAGCCGATCGCCTGATAGTAATGGGCTGCCATGAGGTTGGGTTAGGCGACACTTTGGGCGTTGGCACTGCAGGACAGACTCGAAGGCTGTTGGAGAAGCTGATCGAGCGAGTTGGCGCGGATCAACTGGCAGGCCATTTCCACGACACTTATGGACAGGCTCTAGCCAATGTTAGTGTCGCGTACGATCTGGGTCTCCGGTCTTTTGACGCCAGTGTTGCCGGTCTGGGCGGATGTCCATACGCAAAGGGCGCACAAGGAAATCTTGCGACCGAAGACCTGGTTTACATGCTGGAGAACTCTGGAATCGAGACTGGAGTAAACTTGGCTGAGCTTTGCAAAGTAGGCGACTGGATCTCAAAACTGCTTGGTGTACCAAATCGCAGCAGAACGGGAGCTGCAATGATCGCAAAGTCGAGCACAGCTACTATTACTGCGGAGAATGAGAAGAAGCTGAGCGACAGCAAGTGGAAACTCTCCGAGAAGTTAGAAGATGTCGATGTGTACAGAATGGGCACAGCAGTCAAGATCGTTTTGAACAGACCGCGAAAGGGCAACTCAATGACTGCCGGTATGCTCCAAAACCTCACAAGGCTATTCAATGCTTTCTCCGAGGACTCCAGCATATTCCATATTGTACTTGCTGCCGAAGGCAAGTACTTCTGCACGGGTATGGACCTCAGCGGTGACACCGACCGTACTTCTACACAGGGAGGCTACTATGACCTCGTTCGCGGCCTTTTCCAAGCCATAGAGCACTGTCGAAAAGTTACAATAGCTCAAGTCGACGGTCCGTCGTACGGTGGCGGCGTTGGACTAGCGTTTGCTTGCGACGTGAGGCTAGTCTCGCAGAACGCCAAATGGGCACTCTCCGAGGTCAAGCTCGGTGTGCAGCCTGCGATCATATCCCGGTTCATGGCTCGCGAGTGGGGTTTCCCCTTGTTCAGAGAGGCTGTGCTCAGTGGGAGAGATGTCCATGCTGCTGAACTTCTGAGGGTCGGTGCCGTCCACTCAATAGCACCGAACACAGCGGCTCTTGACATCGCCATGAACGAGTACTTGACTTCTCTTGCGAAAAGTGCCCCGGGAGCTGCGGCCAAATGCAAGGAGTTGGTGAGACTCTCGTGGCTAGACGCCGACGGCCCAAAGCACGAAGCTGCCATTGAGGGATGTTTCAGTACTATGATGGAGCCGGGTTCTGAGGGCGAGTATGGTATCTCCAAGTTGCAGAAGAAGGAACCTACGGATTGGGTTGCGTTTCTGGCTTCTCGCTCTGAACGAAGGCAGTCGCAGGGATATTGAGGGCAGTAATTTGACATCGTCACATTCAGAGTGCCGCCAAATGTCGGGTTCAGTCTGTATACCATGGGTATGGTATTCTCATTGTGGCTCATAGATTCGCGATGGTGTTTTGGGAGCTTGCTCGGGAATAAGATAGACGCGGCTTCCTGTAGAGGTCCAATTTAAGGTTCATGCTGGCAGGCCCACTCGCATCAGCTGGCGCGGGCCTTGATCGTTGTTATGTTACCCGTCTTCATCACAAACCATATCTTTGCATATTACTGATGTATGCGCTGTTCATTCGAAAACCCGAGTTACTCTCAAGACCGTGAAGAGGAAGAGTGAGCTAACACATGGCACACTCGAGGTTGTGCACTTCTGCTTCGGGGCGATTCCAGTTGTTGCCATGCTTGGTCTTGGGTGATAGAGGACGATTGATCTCCTCTGTCCGGCCCATCAGCAAAGTTGCGCGAAAGAGCAATGCTACAACTTCTCAAGATAAGCAAGCAGATGGCGCTCTAGCGGGAATCAAAATCTTGGACTTGTCTCGAGTACTAGCCGTGAGTTTATGACGATAATTGCCGATACACTGGCACGGCCCAAGCTGATGTCCTTCCAGGCGCCATACTGTACCCAAATTCTTGCAGACTATGGGGCAGAGGTGATCAAGATAGAGGATCCAGATCGCGGTGTAAGATGCAATTGCAACCTCCAGCATGAAACAACCTGACACATCGCTTTGCCACAGGACGACACCCGTTACTGGCAGGTGCCAGGCGAGAAGAAGGCATGGAAAGAGAACGCCGGTCCCATTTCCAATTACTTTGCCGCTGTCAATCGTAACAAGAGGTCGATCACACTCAACTTGAAGCATGCCAAAGCCAGAGATGTATTCTTGAAGCTTGTGACGGAAGCTGACGTCGTGTGAGTTTTTGAAAGAGTAGCATTCAGATTTGCAAATTCTGACAGTTGGATTGTAGCGTGGAAAATCTGCGACCGGGTGCTTTAGATCGCCTGGAACTGGGATACGATGTTCTGAGCAAGATCAACCCTCGCATCATTCTCGCCAGCACCTCAGGTATGATCCATTGTCCTCCTAAGATGACTTTCACCCACGGCTGATGGAGTTTATGAACAAGGCTATGGGCCAAGTGGTCCATATGCCAAACGAGCAGGCTATGACATGATTGCCGGTGCAGAAGCCGGTCTCCTTCATCTGACTGGAGAGCGAGGCCGGAAACCAGTACGACCGGGTCTTGGTCTAACGGATATGTGTACTGGCCTATATATGCATGGAGCAATAATGGCCGCTCTACATGCTCGTGAGCGCTCTGGAGTGGGGCAGAGGATTGACGGTTCTTTGTTCGAAACCCAAGTCGCACTGCTTGTAAACGTAGGATTGTCGTGGTTGAACCTAGGAATCGAAGCCGAGCGATGGGGAACACAGCACCCGTCTGTAGTTCCCTACGATGCCTTCAAGACAAGCGACCTCTACTTTGTCTGCGGAGCCACAAACGACAAGCAATTTGCCCAACTTGCGAAAACTCTAGGCCGCCCGGATCTGAGCCGAGACGAGCGATTCAAGACGAACCCAGATCGTGTCACCCATCGCGAAGCTTTGGCTGAGATTCTGGAACAGCTTTTCCAACAAAAGACCACAGCAATGTGGGAGCAGGAGTTCGAAGGCAGCGGCCTGCCGTATGCAACCATCAACACAATGGAGAGAGTCTTCGAACATCCTCAAATCGCTGCGCGGAACATGGTCGAGGAGATGCAGTTCGATGCCGCCGTCAACGGAGCAATCAAAGTGATAGGTATGCTTGGCGGCCACAATGGTCAAACGATTGCGTCGATATGCATATTGACAACGCGAATTAGGTCCGGCCATCAAGTTCAGCAAGACCCCGGCATCAATCCGATCGCGGCCTCCATTGCATGGCGAACATACAAGCGAAGTGTTACGTGAGATTGGCGTTGATGAGACAGAGGAAGCCTTGCTGAGGCAGGAGGGTGCCCTATGAAGAGATTGCAATGTTGGACACTGCTCAGACCTATAAGCAGACACCTTAAAGATCTCGTTTGGCGAAAATCTTGGCAAAGAGTCGAAGAACAGAAAACAACAATTTGGTCTAGTATTACCAAAGAAACCTTTCATGTTCCCGTGTTTGCATTTTGGTTTGGCTGTTATCAGCGGGCGCGATAAGTGAAGAATGCCTGAGGCACCGGACAGCGAACGGGACTCCTGTTCCGCAGTCTTCAACTCAACATTATACTTTCTACCCCTCTCACTATTTCCGTATCATCATTTACTATGCTGTTGCCGCGGGCCCCGGCCATTGATCGGCAGCGATATGTCTTGCTGGTAAAACCAAAACAATGATGCCTGTGTTTTTGTATTGCGCAATACGCATCTACAATCCATCTCCCTCCCCTTGTCAATGTACTCTAGCTGTCCATCATGGCAAATGAAAGCATCAACGTAAACCCAGGGTCGTATACGAAACTCTACCTCAACGGCCAATACGTTTCGTCTCAATCTGGCAAATCATACACGCTTCACAATCCGAAAGATGGAGCGACTGTGGTAGATGCTGTTCCTGTTGCAGGGCCAAAGGACGTCGACCTTGCAGTTGAGTATGCCGAAAAGGCATTTAAAGGCCCTTGGAGATCGTTCACTGGGGCACAACGCACAGAATGCTTCTTGAAGCTTGCAAAGCTCATTGATGAGCATTTGGTCGACATCCTTACCCTAGACTCACATACCAGCGGGAATCCCACAAGCATCATCCCTACTCGAGAGAAGACTTACATCAAGAACACGATTACATACTACGCCGGATGGACGGACAAACAGTCAGGAGACTACTTTCCGGCTGACGATGGTATGACCCCATGTATTGTAGAGTAAGGTATCCAGAATGCTGATGAAACCTCGATCGAGCTATACAGGATTTACGAAGATTGTCACAAACGAGCCTCTAGGCGTCTGCGCCGCCATATGTCCCTTCAACGCTCCAGTCGCTACCATGTTTCTCAAAGTTGCACCAGCGCTGGCTACAGGCAATGTCGTTGTGAGTCCAAGTCTCATCATGCCTGTGTCGGCTTACCATTGCTTACCTGTGCTCTCAAGATCGTAAAACCGTCGGAGAAAACGCCTCTTGGGACCTTGGCTGTTGCACGGCTGTTCGAACTGGCTGGCTTTCCTCCTGGTGTTCTACAAGTGGTGACTGGTGCTGGCGATGTGGGAGCTCTACTGTCCGCACACATGCGCATCCGAAAGCTGTCGTTCACCGGAAGTGTTCCCACTGGAAAGGCAATCCAGATTGCAGCTGCCAAAAGCAACTTGAAGCGTGTCACCCTAGAGTTGGGCGGAAAGAGCCCGGCTGTCGTGTTCGCGGATGCCAATATTGACAACGCACTGACTTGGACCATCAACGCTATCCTTGCTCGCTCCGGGCAAGTCTGTATGGCAGCGACAAGGGTATATGTGCAAGAGGAGATTGCGCAAGAGTTCATTCGACGATACATCGAAAAGATGAAAGAGGCGGCCTCGTTCCTGGGTGATCCCCAGGACACTTCCGTCAAGATGGGCCCGCTTGTGGATCAGAGCCAGTTTGACAAAGTGATGGGTCTCATAAGCCGAGGAAAAGATGAAGCTGAGCTGGCAGCTGGTGGCGCTCGGCACGGAGCTACAGGATGTTATGTCGAGCCTACGGTGTTCCTCAACCCGCGAGACGACGCCGAGATCTACAGAAGCGAGATCTTTGGCCCTGTGTCGATAGTCAAGACTTTCAAGACGGAGGACGAGGTTGTGAGACTCGCCAACGACACAGAGTTTGGCCTTGTCGCAGGAGTCTTCACACGAGACGTGTCGCGAGCGCTTCGTTTGGCCCACCAGCTCGAAGCCGGAGTCATTGGTGTGAATTGCGTCAGTCTGGTAAAATTTAATATCTTGCTGAGTGAACTTCGAAGTCAACACTGACAACTGCGTAGAACAATATCCAGGTGCCCTTCGGTGGATCGAAACAATCGGGCACTGGGCGTGAGATGGGCGAGTATGCACTCAGGGCATACACAGAGCCGAGAACAGTCCTGATCAAGTAAGTTCAAACATCACATTCGAACAAGAAGCTGTGACTGACAATGAACTGCAGCATGAATGCGTAGCTTCGCAGTGTCTCTGAGTAGCACTTCAATCTTTGGCCTGTAGTAGCATGAGTTCGTCTCGCAAGATCCTTATCCTCCATATCATCGTTGATGGTAGTCTATGAGGGGAAATCGGCGTTCCATCTAATACAATACAATGATCCCAAAGACATGGCAACCGTTGCTGATTCTTCCGTCGTTCGAGACGAGAACCTAGGCTGGTGAACAGATCGCATGTAGAGCGCGAACAGCCCCGCGAAGTAGTGATCTGTCGCACGACTCTCTACACATGGACGTGTAGAGCAAATGCATATGCGTTCATCTCAGCAATACCTATGCATGAAGATCTGCATGTGTGCTCGATATGGTAACCTAATCTTATTTAGGTATTCGCTCAGTGCAGTGCGCGCCACAGAAATCGGTGTAGCTTCGTGTCTTATTTCCGATCCCTCTGTCGCCGGACCCATGACTTTGGCGGCTGCTTGAGTGCAATTCCCGACTCTAGCACTGCGAAACTGCCTGGAACAGCGTCATGGTTAGTTACACGACAAAAACAAATATCAGCAATACCTGCCATAGAGATTGCCATTCAGTCATTGTCAAGCAAGAAAGTGTTCTGATCATTGCAGTAAATACTATGGACGAGCCCAAACCTTTCAGTGAGCCGCCGTGGCTGCTCAACCACCCTTCGCCTTACTACACCGAATCACACCGCACCTGGCAGCGCTTCTGTCGCGAATTCCTCGATGAACACTTCACACCGTATGCTCTTCAATGGGAGCGGGATGGCGAGGTGCCTTTGCACGTCTATGGTACACACCGATAACACTGGCTAGACTGGAGCAACACGCTTGCTGACATTCAACAAACTAGACACCTTTGCCAAACACAACATGCTGGTTCCAAACTTACCGGCCCCATTGCCCGTTGAGTGGCTGAACAGCGTTGGCATCACCCACGTTGGCCCGATCGCCGTACAAGATTTCGACTACATACATGTGATCATCTACACTTCTGAGATGATCCGCAGCGGGTTGATGGGTCCTGCAACAGCCATTACAACTGGATTTGCGTTTGGCGTTCCACCTATCATTCATTTTGGCAGTCCGGAACTACAGAAACGGTTCCTCCCCGACCTTCTGAGAGGACGCACCAGAATCTGCATCGCCATCACCGAGCCAGATGCGGGCTCCGATGTAAGCATGGCTCCTAGAAGAACATTTATTAGACATGAAAACAGACTGACATCTGGAACAGGTTGCAAATGTGCAAACGACCGCCGAAAGAGCCCCGGATGGCAAGCATTTCATTGTGAACGGCACCAAGAAATGGATCACCAATGGTATGTGGAGCGAATATGCATCCATGTGTGTAAGGACAGGTGGTGATGGTCCTGGAGGACTTAGCGTTTTGCTTGTGCCGCTCAAGAATCAACAAGGCGTGAGCATGCGCAAGATCCCCGTGAGTGGCGGCCAGGCTAGCGGGACGACTTTCATCGAACTGGACGATGTAAAAGTCCCCGTGGAGAACATACTCGGCAAAGAGGGTCAAGGGATGAAGTACATCATGGTATGTGCAAGTCTCTATGGAAGCCATACTTGCGAAGCTGACTTTTCCATGTGTAGACGAACTTCAACCATGAGCGACTCATAATCGCAACCCTGGTCGCAACGCAGGCGCGTGTGGCACTGGCAGCAGCCTTCGAGTGGGTGATGAAGCGGGAGGCATTTGGAAACCCTCTCATAAATCAACCTGTTGTTCGCCTAAGGCTGGCTAAAGCCGGAGCGGAGTTAGAGAGTCTATGGTCTTGGGTAGAGTAAGTGCCTACGGAGCCTGCATCCGACAGCAGTATACTGATGATTTTGTAGGGCCTTTGCATACCAAATGTGTCATTTCAAGAAAGGAGAAGCCGATATCAAGTTGGGTGGCTTGACGGCTCTGGCCAAGGCCAAGGCTGGACTGGTCTTGAACGAATGCGCTCAATGCGCTCAGGTACTCTTCGGCGGCAATGGATACACCGAGACTGGACAAGGAGAGCTCGTGGCCAAGATTGCGCGAGAGATCCAGGGTGCAAGGGTCCCAGGCGGTAGTGAGGACGTTCTTTTTGACCTGGCTATCCGCCAGGTGCACAAGAACTACCAGCGAAAAGTGTACACCAAGCTGTAGTGTAGCGAAATAAGGCAGTGTATGATGAACGTTTGAGAAGCGACCGAGCACTCATACACGGTGTCCAGCATTTCAGAGCCATACATCCTCGCAGAGACAAAGTCAACTTGCAAAGCACTTCTCTCAAGTCTCAACTAAGGACGAGTTATGTTTTTACCTACTGTACAGTACACATTGAACACTCTCAAGTACAGAAAGCTGACTGATTCAAGAGATTCTTTGAAGACCATCGTCTTCTCAAAAACGAAGCAATGTTGCGAGCAATATGAACACTTGACGAAAGATTGATCAAGACTACAGGCGGGAACGCGAGGCGTAAATCACCCATGTTGTGGGAAAGCAGACGTATTTTTTGGCTTGTACGAACTCAGCTATATACATATTCACTGCACAGCATGACAATGGTAAGCACTTCTTTTCCTGTCGTTCCAGACAACAATCCACAATCAGTCAGGCAAAGGTAAACAATTAGCCGCCAATCCTTCGAAGCGGTGGCTCCAGTTCGACTAGACGGGAAGTTGGGGAATGGGCAACAACTCGTAAATGGTCACTGGCTTTCCGTCGATGTAAGTCGGGATCTCGGCGTAAGCACGTACGGCTTCGATGCGGCAGTCTGCAGTGAAATCGAGATAGACCTGACCAGAGAAGGTGACTGGGATCGGAACGATGGAACTGACGCCCACTATGCGCACATCGTCAGTACCTACATTTGGAATTCGGATGATCGGTGATACGTACATGTTACGTTGGTATAGATGACAGTTGTGCCATTGTTAGGGAAGTCCACGTATTCGCCGGTAACACTAGAGAAGACCTGGCGGGTCGCCGTGCCAAAGTTTACGACATCGTTTCCAGTGACTCCAACGGGGACTGGTCCGCCGCCATTGGGAAAGCTGTTAAGCGTTATGTAAGCACCATATCTTGCATCTCATGGACGAGCACTCACATCTCGGTGATGCATGCACCATTCAGATCCGGAACACCGAATGGGATGGCATGGAATGCGTTGAACGTCGCAACGACACCCGGTTGAGCATATGCGTAGGGGATCTGTTCAGAGTAGTGAAGTCTCTGCGCAGCAGTACATCTACTCGAATCCGACTTGGGCAGAGCAGAAGCAAGACCGAGGGCCGCAGCAACAAGTGTCAAACGTTGGGCGAACATGTCGTCGTATGAGTGGGTCAACTGAGTATGAGGTGATCTGGACTTGGAGTGCTTGATACCGTAGCTGACATGCAGCACAACGAGTCATACTTATAACGTCGACATCGCATCAATAGTTCTGCTTCTCTACATGGCAATAGAACGGGATCAACGGACAATGCCTTAGATGAGTATTGTGTTCCCTTTTTCTGAGAAGCGCCCATTGGAAGGTCTGGGTCGAACATTGTGAGAGCTGAGGAATACATACTATTGGGGTCTGGTAGGGAGCCTCGAAGCTCCGATTTGCGGGAATATGGTTCAACCTGATCAATAGCGCGATCATGACAAACACTCCGGAGTATGGTTTACAAGCGGCACCTGACACCAACGGATGCATGGAGTAATCAAATTTGCGAATATTCGTCAGGAGTTGCGGCTTGTTTCAAAAAATAGGCTGAGCATATCGAGATAACTTCCCGATTTAGAAACAGAAGAGCTTTGAGCATTTTTAAAACAAGATGATAAAGATGATTGCTCATAAAACATCCCGAACGTCGCAGCATTCGTTCTCGATTTGGAATGCCACAAAAACACTAGTTGTAGAAGCTTTACGCTCATGCGCACTCAGCAAAGGAAATGAAAGTACATTGTACATCGTAATGCCTATTCTGAATAGACGCACCAATCATTGTGTCTTCCAAGTCTCGCATCGGAGGTAAGTCCTCACACTACAGTCGGGATTGGCAGTGGTAGGTCTGAATTGATGGCGGGCCTCAAGATGCGTCGGTTCAGAATTACAGTATCAAGTTACTCCACTGCTCCATGTGACCTCTTTCACAACCTTGATTGGATCTTCTCAGGAGTATTGCCTTGGGCATACTCAACCTTGAACTTCCTGCTCTCCACTTTGGCCGCATCTTCCAGAGTTATTGTGCGTGCTGCAATTGCTGGATTGTACGTCCAGTTGGTGCTGGCTACGATGTCCGCATCGTCCACCAAGACACTCTTCTGGCCATCAGCACGTCTGTAGACATTGACGACGACGCATCCTCCCAGGCCCAGATTGTGCTGCAGTGCAACCTCTGCAGGTACAAACCTGGTATTAGCCCAGCCACGCAGTTGCCACGTGAGCTCGCAGCACTGTGCAATCCCTGTCGCACCTAGAGGATGGCCCTTTGAGATGAGGCCACCGGAGGGATTAATCAGTGGCCCTTTCCCTCCGTGTGTAATGTCTCCGTTTCGGACCATGAGATGCGCCTTGCCCTTCTCGCAAAAGCCTAGCCCATCCAGGAGGATCATTTCGTTGGTGGAAAAGCAATCATGCAGCTCGCAAACACCCACGTCCTTTGCTGACGCATTGGCTTCATGCAACGCGGCTGCAGAAGCACGAGCAGTCATATCGTACCCGACCAAGTCGATCGCATCCCTTGAGTACGTGGGCGGCGTGTCTGTCATCATTGATTGGCCGGCCATCAAAATCGCCTGTTTCTTAAGCCATGGTCTCTGCGCAAGGAATCTTTCTGATACGATCACGGCAGCACCAGCTCCGTCGCTCGTAGGAGAACATTGGAGTTTCGTGAGGGGAGCGTGAATCATAGGCGAATTCAAGATCTCTTGCAGAGTGTATGACCTCTTGAACTGGGCGTACGGATTACGTGTAGAGTGCTCGTGACTGATGCGAGCAATCTCGGCAAAATCTTCAGCTCGCGCTCCGTACCTGTTGATGTCAGCAAGATTGCGCAGAAACTCTAGTACTCGGCATGATGTACTGCTCCATGTATGCCCTTCCGGCATTTGCAAAGTACTGAGCAGTGCGTGGACTGTCAAAACGTCCTCGTGTCTCTTCCATGATCTTTGCTGGTAGCTCCATTGGACTTGGCAGGTTTTCGAATGGATCTTTGATCGCGCCGGGAGCCATTTGCTCAAACCCAATCACCAGAACAACATCCGCACCTCCATTTCGAACGGTGTTTCTGGCAAGATGGAGTCCTGTCGAACCTGTTGCGCATGCCTTTGAGACATGTGTAAGCGTGTGTGCAAGCTGATCTGCGGGTTTGCACTCTTACATTGTTGGTATTCAGGATTGGTATACCAGTCATCCCGAATTGGTAGAAGACTCTTTGAGCACTACAGGTCGCTCCAAAGCAGAAACAGCCAACACCCAACTCAACATCGTCGTAATTGATTTGGGCATCAAGCATAGCTTTGACGCCAGCCTCAAAGCCCAATTCAGGGTACTCTCGAGCTCGCCGTGGTTTGATGAACTCTGTCATCCCCACCCCCAGAACATAAGTCTTGATCGGCTGTCTGGTGGACATTGCGTGTACGTCTAGGTGATGTTCCGTTCAATTCGAATGCGCAATCTGTGGAGAATGAGAGAGTAAACAACAAATTCATTATGTCAACTTGGGTGACGATCTCCAGATCCAATTGTATGTCCGTCTTATTACCGCCTCAATCCGAGTTCCTCACCGTGCCACTTTCTGGACAGCTAGAGATTCAGACCCGGTCTCGAAGGATTACTGCCTAGGGCGTCTGGTCTGATGTTCCTCTCCTTTGCCCCGCCAGATATACAGCGTTTATTGAGCTACTGAGAATTGAAGCATCATTATTGAGACTATCATTGTGGTCAAGTACAGTCCAGTTCTCTATGGCAGCACAAAATAAGGATGTTGCGATCCATGTGGACAAGTCTATATCGACACCAGCAGCTGTCGGAAAGCAGCTACTACCATTCTTGATTGGCGGAGGGTCGGGGATAGTCAGCACTACGATGTATGCACTATGGCAGTTCACACGAGAATACATTTGACGAGAACGTACTAACATCAACCGGTTTACCAGCCTTCAGCCCATTGTGAGAACACATCCTTTACTAGGTCTTCGTTTGACCCAGCGCACCAGCGGGATTTGCTCTGTTCTGACAGATTGCATAGGACATAGTCAAAGTACGATTACAACTCCTCGGTGAAGGAACCAAGGGAACCAAAGCGATCACACCAATCCAAGCCGCCCGAATGGTCGTCGCAGAAGAAGGGTTCATCAGTCTCTACAACGGCATTTCAGCAGCATGGCTTCGACAAGCCAGCTACACAACTCTACGGCTCGGGTTCTTCGACAGATTCCTCGACTTCTTTCAGAATCGGGCCAAAGCTCGGGGAAACGAGGTCTTATTTGCAGAACGAGCAGTGGCGTCTTTGTCTGCGGGAGGACTTGCCGCAGCAATAGCGAACCCAGCAGAAGTTGGCTTGATCCGGATGCAATCCGATGGTATGAAGCCTCGTGCTCAACGTGCAAACTATACCTCGGTCGTGGATGCGCTGTACAGGATTGCCAAGTCTGAAGGAGTTTCGGCGTTGTGGCAAGGCTCGAATCCTACAATCATTCGAGCAATGGCAACAAACTTTGGTCAACTCGCCTTCTTCTCAGAATCAAAGGCCCGGTTGGCCAAGACTAGGCTCTCAGAGCGGAACAGGACATTTGCTGCTTCTGCTATTGCAGGTTTCTTTGCTGCATTCTTCAGTCTCCCTTTCGACTTCCTCAAGACAAGGTTGCAACGGGGGGGTGGAGTATACAGTGCAATGCTTGACTGTGCTGTCAGAGTTGCCAGAGAAGAAGGTATACTGCGGTTCTATCTGGGATTTGGGACGTATTTCGCGCGGATTGCACCTCATTCAATCATCACTTTAATCATCGCGGACAATCTCAAAGCTGTATGGATGGCCCCAAAGTAGCATCAGAATTGAAAATGGCACTTGGCGTAACGGAGAACAATGTACTAATGGTCATGTTCCATTTCTTAAGCTCTAATTTGTCCTTCATAAAGCTGGCAGCTCGTGAAGCCGACAAGTTCGACGATCGTGAATTTTGCAGGACTCTCTTCACATCTTGGCTTGCCGAACCTCAGCGGCCATCTCTTGCTCTGCCTGTTGAACCAACAAGCGTTTCAGGATTTTCCCACTCATGCTCTTGGGTATCTCAGCACCAATCACGACGCCGCCAGTGCATTGCTTGTAATGAGCCAGGCGGGTTTCGATCAATGCGTGCACTTGATGTATGGTCAGAGATGAGCCCGAGGAAAGGGTCAAGTAAGCTCTTGGTGCTTCTCCGTTCGAAGCATTGCGTGCTGGAACTCCAATCACAGCGGCGTCGATGATATCCGGATGGTCAAGCAGGACTCCCTCGATCTCGCTCGGTGACACTTGGTATCCACGGACTTTGATCAGCTCCTTCTTGCGATCCACGATATACCACAATTTGCTTTCTGGGTCTCGATCTGAAAGAAGTGTCAGCGCATGAGTCGTCCAACTAAGAGCATCGCCCGCAACTTACATGCAATATCGCCTGTATGAAAGAAGCCATCCCGATCCCAATCGCGGGCATTGGCGGCCGGGTTCAAATAGTAGCCTTGCGCGACTAGGGGCCCTCTAACACACAGTTCTCCCCGTACATCGAAGTCGGTGATATCATTTCCATCGTCATCGCAGAGCTTTACATCCATGTTGGGCAACATTTGACCGACTGATCCACTGACATCTTGTCCGTACTCGAACGGCAAACAGCTGCAGGTACAGCTCGTTTCTGTCATGCCCCAAACCTGGGTCAACGGCGCGTCATCCGCGAGAAGCTTCCTGAATTTGGCCTGACTGCCAGCATCAAGAGGCGCTGCACCAGCATGGGCGTGTCGGATAGACTTCATGCTGTACCTCTTTGACAAGGGCGAATTCATGATCAGGTGTATTATTGGTGGGACAAAAGCACCAATGTTAATGCGGTGAGTTTCGATGCTTCTCAAGAAAGTCTCTACTTCGAATTTACGAAGGATAAACATCCTGTCGCCGGAATGCAATGGGGCGAAATGGCAAAGAGGAACGGTCGCTGCGTGGAACATCGGAAGGGCCACAAGTCGTCGTTTCGGCCATGGGGTCGCTTTCCAATCCCAAAACAGTGTCTGCTGCGCAACCATGTTGTGATGAGATAGCATCGCAGCCTTCGGAAGACCTGTTGTACCAGAACTGAAAAGAAGGGCAGCAGTTGTGTTTTGCGCCGTCGATTCATCAGAGAACCGGGGCCAGTCAATCTCTCCGCAGTTGAAAAGAGTTCTCCAGCTTTTAAGACCATGTGCGTCGGTGTCCGCAAAGAGAAGAATTCGTTCTCGGGGTATGTTGAGCTCCGTCGCTGCCTTGAAGCACGTTTCAACCAGATCTGGTTCGACAATGATGACAGCTGCCTGACTGCTTCGCAAATGGTGGGCAAATTCAAATGCAGTGTAACTCGGGTTGCAGCCAGTGTACACGCCACCGAAACCAAGGATGCCGTTTGCCAGTACTGGATAGTCGATCGAATTGAAGGCTAGAACGCAGACACAATCACCGTTCTTCAACCCAAGTCGTCGGAACCCCGCTGCAAGCTGCCTGATTGCTTTCCGACATTGTCTTGCGGTCCAGTACCGCGTAGTGTCGAGTGCGTCAATGTATACTGGCTGATCTTGATCAAACTCTGGCGAGTCGAAATACCAAGATAGGATATCTTCCGAGGCTATGCTAAATCCGCGCATTCGCTGATTAGCAGAGGTACCCAACACACGTATGCTCGGGTAGGACATGTAGCGAACCTGGCGTGATTCTCTGCGAGAAATGGCATTTCGAAGGTCGTGCAGTTTGCGAGAGGTTTGAATTGGGTGTACACGTCTTGCGATGGTTACACGCGTCAACTTTCTGGAGCCGATGACCTACCTACATGAACTCTAGACGCATCCCATCTTTGGTTTCGGAAATAACGTCGCGGATCGCCCTTGTGCCCGGCCGCCAAAGCGGAGAAATCTATCATTGCTGCTCGTTTGCTGAGATCTGAGTTGAGACTGTTCATCCTGGAGCGTGTATGACTGCCATGAAGCGGACAAGATGCTACACGTGCACATGTTAATCGTCCCTCAGTGAGTTGCTATCAGTGAAATGTTGCATTGTAAAATTAAGCAGCCGCCCGAAAGGAAGCAATTTTGAGGGGGCAATCTATTCTTGATGCCTAAGGCATAAACCACTTGAACCAAGCAAAACATGGAATGGCAAACCGTTGAGCAGTCACCCTTTGAGAGTTCCCACTCTCTTGTCCCAACACTAGACACAGCGTCTCCATAGAGCATTATCTCACCAAAGAACCCCCCGAACAATAAATCGCCGGCGTAACAGCACACGATGTGCTACCATTAGCGCGGAAATAGGTTCCATGCTCTAGGAATGACCATTTCCGAGATCGCCGTGAAGATCTGTATTCATGAGTTAACATCAATCCGTGTGCAGACAGCCTGCTGGACAGTCGTGTTGCTTTCTCTTTCACTATAGTGCGTATCATTCAAAAGTACAAGATCATGGACTCATCAGCAGATGCGTACCGGGCCTTCGAGAACTTCGGCATCTCATTTCCTCATGACTTCGTGGCGCACGTGGAGATCGACCGGCAAAAAAAGTACAACTCGCTATCTGATGGGTAAGTTCTATGATACAGTACCAGATCGCAGCTCGCCTGGATCGAGACGGTACCGAAAAGACCGTACCGAATATTGACACGAGATAGCATGTTCTCAAGCCTCGCTACCATATTCGACCGCCTCTCGCATGATCCAGATGTTCGAGTTGTCCTCCTGTCTGGCGCTGGAGACAAGGCTTTCTCAGCTGGCCTCGATGTCAGCGGCGCTGCATCTTCTGGGCCCGTTGGAGCTCCCGCCGAGACAGACGATTTCGCTCGCAGAGCCTGGAAAATACGGAGGCATGCTCTCGCTTACCAGAACGCCGTCAACGCGATCGAGCGGTGTGAGAAGCCTGTCATTTGCTTGATGCATGGCATCTCGTATGGGGCAGCTGTGGATATTGCTACAGCTGCTGACGTCCGATATTGTACAGAAGATGTGAAACTCTGTGTGCGGGAGATTGAAGTCGGTTTGGCACCAGATGTTGGTACACTGAGTCGCATGCCCAAAATTGGTGTCAGCTACTCATGGGCCAAAGAGGTCATCTACTCGGCGCGGGTGTTTGGTGGACAGGAAGCCGCGCAGCAAGGCTTCGTCAGTCGTCATTTCCAAGACAAAGAGAGTTTGTTGGAAGGCGGCTTACTCCTCGCCAAAAACATCGCCATCAAGAGTCCAGTCGCGGTGCAGAGTGCAAAGGCATTGTGGGATTTTAGTCGAGATCACACGGTTCAAGATGGATTGCTGTACACGGCTGCCTGGAACGGCGCCATGGTGCAAGCGGATGATGTCAAAAAGGCCATTCTGAGTGGCATTCACAAGACAAAACCGATATTTGGGAAGTTGTAGAAGCTTTGACGTGGAGCATGTTAGAATCTAATATAATTGACCCTGAGTTCCTTGCCATCGCCAGCAAAGTGATTCGCAAAGTCCACAGGCGATTGTGAACTATCGAGCTTTGCTTCGCATGACAATCTTACTTTGCCACGTTGTCCTGTCGAATTATCTGACTTGCTATCAAGGATTCGATGATTGCGCGCTCACTCCTCCCGGAAACAGGCTTTAAAGTCTTGTACAAAGATCCATCTGGGCCCTCGACGCGCAACATGGTTTGCGGCAATAGAGTACACAAATTAAGTACACAAAGTCTAACCCCTCTCCTCTAAACATGCCACGTCCGGTCAGACCGTAACTCATATACATTATGCCGGACTCGTTGACCTCCAGAGCACGCTATATGCACAACTCGCATATCATCTCAACAACATGAAGGACGAGAAAACTATCACCACTGACCAGCGGGATTCTAACAGCATTCCAGAACACATTGAGCATCTAGACCGCACTCACACCAACAAAGATGTCGTCCAGACCACTCAAGAAAGCCCTTATGGCGAGATCAACTTCATTGGTACCTATCTTGCCATCCTTCTAGGGTGCAACGCTTCTTTCGCCGGGTTTTTGATGCCTATCACTTCTCTGTCTCTAATTGAAGCTGAGCTGAGTCCCTCGCCTAATGCTGTTTGGGTGTCACTTGCGTGGATTTTGTTGAGCGCCATCTCATTCGTGCTCCTGGGCCGCCTCTCAGACATCTTTGGGCGACGATGGTTCTGGACAGGCAGCGCCATCTCTGCCCTTATCGGATCGATCATTGGCGCCACCGCGAACCGCATTGATGTCTTGATCGCGGCATCAGTCTTCCTGGGCGCTGCCTCTGCTGCGCAGTTGTCCTTCAACATCTGCCTAGGCGAGTTGGTCCCGCTGAGGCATCGCTTTGCGGCAAATGGTATCATCTTTTTGTCTGTGGTGAGTCGATCAAAGTCCAGGTCAATGACCTTTCGGGCTCAACGTACTGACAAGACTCTATTAAGCTCCCTTTCTCAGGACTCGGCCCCTACATTGCACGATTGTTGATTGTCAACACCACCAGTCACTTCAGAAGCATCTACTATCTGACCATTGGGCTCAACGCAGCGTCAACACTTTGTTGGTTTATCTTCTACCACCCGCCTCGCTTCGACAAACTCCACAATAACCGCACACTCAAAGATGAGCTAAGAGCCATGGACTGGGGCGGCATCGTATTGTTCGTTGCTGGTGTATTCCTCTTCCTCTTGGGCCTCTCCTGGGGCGGCTCTGTACATCCGTGGACATCATCATACGTCCTCGCGCCACTTATTGTCGGATTCTTCACCTTTATTGGCTTTATCCTTTACGGTACGTTTCGCTGATAGCAGCCACCGTGTCTGCAGAACAATGCTTGTCGCACTAACAGTCCGAGCTATGCTGACATTTGTCCTGTGAATAGAGATATACATGCCACTACAGCGTCCGTTGATCCCGATGCATTTATTTGCCAACAAAGACTTCGTCGTCGTCAATATCCTTTCGGCCGTAGGAGGCGTGGTCTACTACTCTGCCAACAGTAAGCATAATAGAGATACATCATCTGCATCCACATCAAAGCGCTCTCTACTAACGCACGCCCACTAGCACTGTTCCCAGTCATGGTAGCTACCTTGTACACAACGAACGTTGTCCATGCTGGCCTTGTGTCAAGCTGCGTCGGTGGCGGTGTGTGTGCAGGACAGTTCATCGGCTCCTTGATTGCAACTCCTGGTGGCAGATTCCGTTTCAAGCTCATATTTGTCTCCTGTGGCACATGTGCATTCGTGGGAGGGCTCGCGGGAGCCACGCGCAGTCAAGCTACTGGTGAAGCTCTGGCTGTATGTGCGGGCTTCATGGTTGGGGTACTTGAGGTATTTGTGAGTACGGCTGTCACGATTGTCATCGACGACCAGTCCGAAATCGGTTTGGCCGCTGGTGTGTTTGGCAGTATTCGAGCTGCCGCAGGAGTGCTGGCCAGTAAGTATCTTCTGCAACTACGAATAGATTGGGTTACACAATAGCTGAAACGGTCTTGCTCTCTTAGCTGCGATCTACAGCTCTGTTCTGACGAACAAAGTGAAGAACTACACCACCAATGTCCTAGTTCCTGCCTTGGTCACCGCCGGTCTACCAATCGACTCTGTCAAGCCTTTCTTAGCCGCACTGTCAACGGGCGATTTGGCAGCCGTGGAGAAAGTCCCTGGAGTCAACGCAAACATCATCCAGATCGGAATCACCGATTTGACCGATGCCTACGCTGAGGGATTTAAGATTGGTTAGTCAACACCCCAGACCTGTTTGTTATATGTCCTTTTTACTGACAACGTCTTATTGTTCTTGACAGTTTGGCTTGCAACGATTGCATTTGGTGGTCTAGCTGTCATTTCGTCTTTCTTCTCTGCTGATCTAGACGACAAGTTATCACACGACGTGATCAGGCGCTTGGCAGGCCCAGGTGGACGAGAGAAAGCTAAGGAGCTGTCCGAGGAAGCGTGAAAAACTCTTGCTGCTGCTTGGCCCTTAGAGCGAATTACGAGGGCCGACGAACTTGCTCTGCAGATATTGGGGTCTTTGCCTTACATGCCTTCCACTGCGACAGATGAACAGGCACGAAGTACAAAGCTTATCTAAAATATCTCGAGAACATTCAAGACACTTGTTTGGTTGTCACACTGACCTCACTTTGCCCACGTGTCACGACTATGTCTGAAGGTCTTGCGACGATCGTCTCTCCATCGGTGGAAATGATGTCAAACATTCGTTCCTGTTGCTACCATCTAAGGGACTTGCATACGATGGTAAACTCCCGCTCTCGCGATTCATGACATTATCTAGTACGAGCGAGGCAGAGCAAGGACCCGCTCTGCGATGTAGTTGAAAATCATCTCGCGCGAAACTGGCGCGAGGCGAGGCAACATGGCCTCGCGGAAATACCTCTCGACGTGGTATTCTTTGGCATATCCCATACCACCATGCACCATGACAGCACGTTCGCATGCCTCAAATGCTGCTTCTGCGCAAAGGTACTTTGCTGCATTAGCGTACTCGCCCGTTGCATGGCCTTGGTCATATCTAGGAAACTTTGTCAGTCACACATCATCACACGCTCCTGGGATATAGACAGGGGAGCCTTAGCCCTCACTCACAACTTTGCGCCCTGATAGAGTAGTAGTCGCGCAGACTCGAGCTTCATCCATGACTCAGCTAGTGGGTGCTGAATGCCCTGATTCTTGCCAATTGGGCGGCCAAAGACTTGCCTCTCGCTGGCGTAGTTGGCCGCCCGACGTAAGCCTGCAAAGCCTAGTCCTATCGCCTCGCCACCAAGAAGAAGTCGTTCTGCATTCATACCCTGCATGATCATCTTGAAGCCGTTACCTTCTTCGCCAATCAGATCTGCTTTCGGAACCTTCCAACCATCGAACATGAGCATGTTGCTATCGACTGCTGCCCTGCCGAGCTTTTTAAT
Source organism: Cladosporium velox (assembly GCA_024604135.1). Taxonomy (NCBI): domain Eukaryota; kingdom Fungi; phylum Ascomycota; class Dothideomycetes; order Cladosporiales; family Cladosporiaceae; genus Cladosporium; species Cladosporium velox. The sequence continues at coordinate 1,467,441 of JANIIF010000007.1, read as the reverse complement.
TTCCGTTATCTCCACAGCGGAGCGATCGAGGTCAGTGTAAAAGAGTGAGAGGCCCTCTGTAGACTTCTTCACCTCTTCCAGCGGAGTGGTTCGCACTAGGATGAGAATCTTTTCGGCGGTCTGCGCAGTTGAAGTCCAAATCTTAGAGCCACGGAGCGTATAGCTGTCGGAACGAGGATCTTTGGTAGCTAGAGACTTGAGTTTCAGTGTGTCTAGACCTGTGTCGGGTTCTGTAACGCCAAAGCATGCTCGCTCTTTGCCGGCAATCAACGGGGGTAGCCAACGATCCTTTTGCTCCTGTGTGCCGAATTTGACAACAGGCTCGAGTCCAAAGATGTTCATGTGTACCGAGCTCGCAGCCGTAAGTCCACCGCCAGATTCAGACAATGTCTGCATCATGATGGTTGCTTCGGAGATGCCCAGCTCAGCGCCTCCATACTGTGCAGGCATGCAGATTCCAAGCCAGCCGTCCTTGGCCAACGCCGAATGAAGGTCCAGGGAGAAAGTTCCATCATCGTCAAGTTTCTTCCAGTACTCGTCCGGAAACTTCTGACATATTTTGGCAATCGCTTCACGCACCGTGCGCTGAGATTCGGTGAGGTCTAAGTCGTTCATTTGCAAGTACTCGGTCGCCTGACCATACACGCTTCGTGTACCAAATTTGGCGAAATTCTGTAACTGCAGTGTCGATGGCCGGACACTTGCTGTCGCCGCTAGACTAGAGCGTATGGTGAGCCGCGGTAAAGATGCCATGGCTTGATCGATGTGCTGGAAACTTGGAAGACGAAGGAACAATGGATCGACCCAACAGTTGTCAAAAGTACCAGCCAGTAGTGATGATCGGATGCACGATATATTGAGCATCTGATGCAAGTAACGGTTTATGCCTTAAGATGCTACAAGCCCGCCTGGAAAGCCAAAGTTCTGGCTCTGGTGCAATCAGGGTTCGCTCGGTCGGATCTGGTCCACATTAGACTATGCCCAGTGGGAATAAAGCGGATATCAACGTCTTGTATAGTCTAATCTATCACAACTTGGACCCTCGCATCGTTGGGTCTTGCAATCTGACAACTCCCTGCATTTCATCACCGGCAAATCAGCTGAAAGTCAAAAAGAATCCCCAAGAATGATTTACCTCTTGTACTGCCGTGCAGATCAAAGTGCCGTGGTTTGAAAAGATCCTCTGCATAACCAGTCCTCTCCCATCACCAGCCCAAGGGGACTGCATCTCGGCACGCATCCACTGGTCTGCGCGCCAGTCGTCATGAGATTCCGCGAAATACATGGAGTGGTCTAAAGAGACCATCATCTTGACCTCTTTCGTATCATCCTCCCCTCGCCGTGCGGACAATGATTCCGGCAAGCTCTCTGGGTCTCGCTCCCAGCATATACCTTGCACGCGTGTGACTGTCGGCAAGAAGTAATTGTCGCTCATGTAGGCCAAAGCGGCTGTATGGAGACTTCGATCATCCGTTCCCATGATTTGCCGCGTCTTCATAAGTTGCGATATCCTGACGTCCTGCGGAGGACAGTTGGTGAGCTCGTCCAAGTTTTCCAAGTCGCTACAGATGAAAGGGCAGTCTTCTGCGCCTCCACCTCCCTTGATACCCGTGGCTTCCGTCACATTTACTGCCAGTGGTTTGGCAGCTGGTGCTGGAGCAGGACATGGCTGCGATCCAGGCTCAAAGCGCACAGTGGCGATGAAGATACATCTTGCCTCCTGAAATGCACGCACACTGCGCACTGTGTGAATGTTCGCTCGTTGAACAGTATAGTAGATCGAAGGTTGAGGCTTGCCACCTTCAATGAATGTACAGTGAACACTGGCTAATCGCATATGTCGGTCCGGCACCGTAGCTCCAGCAGCCAGAATACATTGCGCAACCATAGTACCACCGTAGATGGACGGTGCTTCTGGTGGCAGCCAAGGTTGTTCAACAGCTACGAAAGTGTCCGTCCCCACCTGATGCAGCTTGAGTAAATCCTCCATGTTCGAAGCAAATCCAGACGTGCATCGTCAGCGGCCAAAAACCCTGGGATCTTCTACTGACAACAAAATGTATGGAGATGACTAATTTCGAGGCAGATAATGTAGAAGATCACATATTCGTAAGGACGTAACATATAGTGTCTTGGCGGATTGCCCGAATCCTAACTAAAGAACCCTCTCTACGCACGCTTTCCGTTCAAATTTTAGCCATAGGGGTCTATCATCTTCATCTCGGTAATGGCAGCGTTGCCTTGAGCCCGACAGTTGAGACGGCTACCAGTGATGCACACGTAACGAGAGTCGTTCCTCGTCAACGGTCAGCCCCCACGCTCACAACCGCTTATTCCCGCGACATCTCCAAAAGTATGCAAGTGCCTATACCGATGATCAGTAAGCATCGGGATCAGACAAACTACGAGTACCTACAATTGCCGTCTCAGAGGGACTCAGTAAACCGCCTCAAACACAGCATCTCCTTATTCTGCAGAGCAAGCCCAAAGCCTTGTTGTATCCCATCACCACACCATGCCTTTCGAGACCGAACTGACCCGGAAGTTGGGCATACGAGGCAAGTGTCGTTGTGCTTCTTTTGCCCTTTCATGCAGCTATGCTTCATTTCTGGACTGCGAAATCATGACAGAACTCAGCTAACTTGACCGCTCTTCAGTGCCCGTTGTGCAAGGTGGCATGCAATGGGTAGGCTATGCTGAGCTGGCAAGTGCGGTCAGCAATGCAGGCGGCCTGGGCATCGTATGTATCGCCCCTGCTCACTCCCATTCCAGTCTCGGAGGCGCAGCGAGAATCTGTGTGTTTGGCGACTGATGTGACCACAGTTAACATCTCTAACGCAACCCACGCCTGAAGACTTGCGCAAAGAAATTCGCAGATGCCGCAAAATGACTTCAAAACCATTTGGCGTGAATTTGACTTGTCTGCCGACCATAAATCCGCCTCCCTACGAGGAGTACGCCAAAGTCATTGTGGATGAAGGTGTCAAGATCGTCGAGACAGCCGGGCTTGTTGAGCCATTCGTGGCCATGTTCAAGAAGGCCGGCTGTATCGTTTTGCATAAATGCACGACAATCCGACACGCCTTGGCCGCGGAGCGCAAAATGAATGTCGACTTCCTCTCAATCGATGGCTTTGAATGCGCTGGACACGTCGGCGAGACAGATATCCCCAACATGGTGCTCATGTCGCGCGCACGACAGCAATTGAAGACGCCATTTATAGGCTCTGGCGGCTTCGCAGATGGTCACGGCCTTGCTGCGGCGTTGTCTTTGGGAGCATGCGGCATCAACATGGGCACGCGGTTTATGTGTACGAAAGAAGCTCCCGTGCACGATAACATCAAACAGGCGATTGTCAACGCCAAAGAGACTGACACGCAATTGGTTCTGCGTCGATGGAGAAATACCAGTCGATACTTCCGCAACAAGTGTAGCGAAGCAGCATTTGACATTGAGCAAAACAGCTCCACGGGCAAGTTCGAAGAAGTACAGCCGTATGTCAGCGGTCAGAGGGGACGGCAAGTGTTTTTGAATGGTGATCCAGATTATGGTGTGAGTTTCTGCTGCATTCCGTTCAACCTTCTTGACCTCGAATGCGAAACAGTCGCTGACCAAATTTCATATTCTAGGTGTGGACGGCAGGTATTTGCATTGGACTCATCCACGATGTGCCCACGTGTGAAGAACTGCTTACGCGAATTGAAAAGGAAGGGGCAAATGCTTTGCGCGCGGGCGTGGCGTTTTACAGAGAGCAGGCGAAGATGTAGGATTGACAGAGACATGAATCAGGGCATCAAAGTGGCCGCCAAGACTGCGATCCATGGGATAACGTCGGTGATGGAGATAGAGGAAGCAAGTCTTGCGCATGGATTATCATTGATATGTATCCGTCATGACAGCTTGCAAAGCCTTCAAGTTTGCCAAACGCTCTCGTTGAATGACTCGAAAGTCGGCGAGCCCTTGAGCCCTGCCCAGCAAATTTATGTAGCGATCGAAATCACTTTTTCCCACCATGAGTCGCGCGTCGTCTGCAACAGCACGCTCGCTATTGTTCTTGCCATGTAAAGTCAACATGGTGCCTATGACAGCCTGTGATATATGTGTCAGTACCACAGCGACTGGAAATCGTGGGGAAATGCTGTTGGAGTAGCATGGAGGAAGTGGGGGCGACTTACGGCCATAGCATAAGTACGGTTGTGGACCGCCGTCCAGATGCGCATGTGACCAGGCGAAAGACGTACGAGCGCGAAGAACGCCGCCATACCTTCGTGGGCAGCTTGAATGGCGGCACGTACATCGCTGTGCAAGCCTGTCGTGTCATTCCTTTCGATCAAAAGAAGCATTAATGCATGGAAGTAAATGCTAGTGAAGGTGGCCATTTGAAGCACAAGACGAGGCGGCTGGTTGTCAAAACGGGTAGGAGTGATCTGGCAAAATGGTTCCTCAAGTTGAGCGTAGACTTGCCGGAAGCGAGCGACTATGTGGCTTCTGTGTGTAGCGTCAACGGCCAGAGGCTGAGATATGGATCGCGGGTGGCAAATAGTCTCCTGAATGAGAGTAGAGCACTGCCACATTGCTCGTACATACGCAGCATCAAACGAAGCGCTGCCGGGAGGAGCCGAGGAGAGTGAACGTATGTGGTCGGGGCTCACGTCGAAATGGGTTGTGGAAGATGGCTTGCTAAAGCGTAGAGAAAGTAGCGTGTCCTGGGACATGGCTGCCTGCCAAAGACGAAGACGTACTTGGAACATTTCGTCGTTCGCAAAGTTTTCCCCGTCGACGCTCAAACCCTCCGGATTTCGATTGAGCTTTAGACCGTAAATCTGACGCTGTACGATGCCAGAGATAGACCAAGCGTCTGCCACACGATCGCTAGATATCAGGAAGTGGCAGACCAAAATCAAAGTCTGGATGGTCAACAGCGAGCAGCGGTTGAAGTAGTTGGAGATACACAGACTTTGATGGCAGCAGCTCAAGTAGAAGGTGGCGGTGTTGAGTTGTCCTTCCAGGCCCTCTTGCAGACTTGTGTCATGTACAGCATTGGCATAAACGGCAAATTGCAGTGCAACCTGGGCTGGATCGTATTTGTGCTTTGCTTCGTCTGGCAAGAGCCAGAAGCTCTCGAAATCAGCCATAAAGGCGTCCCGCGGGACAATGGGATAGAGAGGATCTACTGCGTTGAAGAAGCGCTCAATAAGAGCTTCAGCTTCTGCCTTTCGTGGAAGGCTAGCCACGACTTCGACGAGCCCACCCGCGTCACTCCAGTAGTTCTCTACACACAGCAAAGTGTCAGCCTGAGCAATGAGCTGATGCATGTGATGATGAGGTGGCTGGTGAATGATTTTAGAGTGAGAACTTACGGAAGGGATGTTCAGTGCTAGCAGCGCCAAACAAGTTGAGCAATGCCCGTCTCTCAGTCGGGTAGGCCTGCGCAGATGGTGGTGATGGTATGAACACCGGCGCCAGTGTCTCAATGGCATTGCCAAACATGGGCGTCATCTGAAACATTCGGTCGAACTCATCAGGCGACGGGACAGGTTCCAGGTCCGGCGGCGGCTGTTGCAGAAGGTGTTGCGGGAAAACTGAAGGCGACAAGTGGTGGTCATGCTGTGAGGTGGGTCGCGGGTGATGACTGGTTTGGTCGATATCGTCCGGGACATCTTCAAGGCGTATGAGCGGCAACTCAGTGGGCATGTAGCTCACAGCAGTGAAGTCTAGTGGCTGTTGGTCCGGTAAAGAGGCTTGTCGTGGCCGCTTGCGGCGAGAGTTGGAGGCACTGCCATCGGCCGACGCAGCGGCTATAAGATGGGCAACAGGCGTGTATTGACATTCAGTCTGGCGCATTGCGCTGCCGTCAACGATCGCCAGTCGATCAGCTAGGATTCAAGAATACGAGTGCATGGCAATAGGATGATGACTTACCACAGCAGACACGAGGGCCGCGCGCGGTCGCATTTGGATTTGCGGTCGACGCATGCAAGACAGTTCAAGGTAGGTTTTTTGCGTTTTCTGATGCGTTCAGGTTGGTTGTTGTTATTGTGTCTCGGCGCGCGTTGTTGGACGTGAGACGAAGTGTCGACGTCCATGTCGTCGCCATCGCCATCACCATCGCTGTCGGCATTATGCCGCTCTTCCGTGAAGGTCGTATCTTGACTCGTGAGGAAAGGAAAGGCAGATTGTCGAGCTGAAGTATCGACGACGGTGGTAGTGGTAGTGCTTGTCATGGTTGATCCGCACTCACTCACTCACTCATACGTGAGACGCAGGGCAGAACACGAAACAAGAGATGGCAAGCGGTAATAAGGATAGCTGCATTTAGATATGGAAAACTATAGGCATTTTGCCCCGTGATCAGCGTGCACCATTTGTATGTAAATTGTAATATGATTAGATCTAGATCATCTCGCTCCGAAGATCCGGTAGTAAGTGGCGTAATTGAGGAGGGGGCGTGGCGCTTCCCCACAACTCTATACTGTTGAAAGGAGGGGAAGACCGAGGTTGGCATGATGATAATGATTAGGGAAGCTTTTATCGAATGTTTTGATAAAGAGAGCGCAAACCGAGAAGTCCGAATTCACCCAATCGAGCTAGTCGCCGCGATACCCGAAGATATCTTCCCCTTACAGCCTCAGGCAACCTGCGGAGTTCGAACTTCGAGGTATTCTGTATCTGGTATATCCCTCAACGTCCCTACAAACGATGCCATCAAGATGGCGTACCCGTCAGTGCCTCCCGATAGCTCTCCAGCTCGGCAAGACACTCAGTCTTTTTTGCTTCAAAGCCCACCGAACCGCACGCATGCTTCAACACGTCTACATATCGCTCGTAGTTGCCCACCGCCAGCTCCCTCCATGCCATTTCTTCCCCTCCCGTGTCATCGGTACCAGCAGCTCGTGCTTTCTCCTTGGCCGTCGATAACATCTTGCAAATCATGAGCTAAAGTCATTGTTGTTAGCCAGGGACTCACTGCATGATAGTCACTCACTACTGACTGTTTGAGCATAAGCCCGCGTGTTGATTGGCGTCCACATTGTCAGGAACGCGGCATCTTGGGTAACACAGCTGAAGAAGGCCGACATGGCTTTGTTGTGTGCCTTGAGTGCTCCGCGCCAATCTACCCGCACGTCGCTCGCAGGGTTCCGAGCGAGGTAGAGCATGGTGAAGGCAAAGTTGTAGTTGCTCTCGACCATGATCATTTGTCGCCAAAGACGTCCCTTGAGGCTCCGCAAATTGGCGTTGTTGAAAGGTGCATCTAAATTGGCGTATATGCTTTGCAGATCCGACAGCATTCCGAGCTTGTGTGCAGCGTCTCGCGCAATCGGCTTCCCTAGTGCTGTGGGCAGGCATATATTGGTCTGCATGAAACTCGAAAACTGCCACATAGCCCGTCGGTAGGCCACATCCGTCTTGTTGCCCACGAAACCGACGTCGATACGCATTGATGGTCGTTCCGACGCAAGCATCTCCTTTAGTCGGCTATGCGCATTGTTTTCGCCGGCATCAACCGGCTGCAGGATACTGGAATCAATGCTATGCTGGCATGAGGCTGGAACTAGCTCCAGGAAATAGGAGAGCGACACGTCCTGAAACATGAATGCTTGCCACAGCGCATATCGCAAGTGCTTTTCCGATATGGACAGATGTGCGGGTGGCGGGAGGTGCAAGTCGAGGCCGTAGACCACCTTTTGCAAAATGCCGGAGAAAGTCCAGCAGTCTGCCGCTCGTGTGTTGGTGACGAAATAGTTACAGATCAGGATCAGTACCTGGATCGTCTCAAGCGACCACTCGCTCAGAAACGAGACAAGGCAGAGTGCTCGGTAACAACACGACAGGTAAGTCTCAGGGATAGACACAAAGCCGATCGACGTCGCATCATGGACGAATAGATGTCCCGAAGCAAACACAATGAACTGCAGTGCGACCCAAGTCGTATTGAATGTGCTTCTACGTGAATCTATCATGAGTAGATGTCGCTCTATCAATACAAAGCTGGTCGTACCTTTCGTAAGGCGCTAACGCCCAGAACTCTTCGAATCGCGACCGGAACAGGGCTTCGGAAATAATAGGATATGATGGGTCGATGTATTTGAAGAATGCGTCGACCAGAACATCCGCTTGTTGCTTTGGTGGAAGCGCGAACAAGACCTCGTCTATAGACCCGCCAATACTCCAGAAGTTGCGAAAGGGATATATTTCGGGTCCGTTGCTCGGCATGTTATTGCCGTTGCTGTTGCCGTTGCCTTCGCCATCGATAGAACCCCATGAGTTCCCATCGACAAGGGCAAAGCTGCGGGAAATTCTAGGCCTGCTGCTCGTCGTCAACGGCGATTCGGCCATTGGCACGGCTTGCTGAACGTGCTCCGAAGACGCCATTATTCTGTTGTTGTTGTCTTGTGGCGTATTGTACATACGCTTGCAGCTGCGGGGTTGAGTAAGTACAGGATCTATGTCATGGAGTGTTGCTCGCTAGCGTACCGTTGTTACTTTCGGGTAACATTATGCTATTTCCGCTAATGCAGCTGCATCCGGATTGCTTGTAGCCGGTTTATGTCCGCTATGCAAAGTCGCAATGCAATCATACCTGTCGTGTGTGGGCAACAAAGGGAATCGTTCAAAAGCCGCCAAAACGATTCCCTTCATCATTTGCCGGCACATCAAGAGAAACTCCTGCTAAACGTGGAACTTGGATCAATCTCCTTAGATACACAGCTTAGACAGTGCATCTGGTCACATTGCTGGAGCACCTGGACTACAAGCTGGCCGAGCGGGGATATGACTGCATTTAAAGAGCAGGAAGTCGATGTCGTTGTCGTAGGTGCAGGGTTCGGGGGATGCTACTTGCTACACACTCTTCGCCAACAGGGCTTCCGGGTGAAAGTTCTGGAAGCTGGACAGACAATTGGGGGCGTGTGGTGCTGGAATGTGAGTCAATGTGCTTCATGAGCGGCGGTTTGAGGCTATGGGCTGACACCGGAGTACAGCGATACCCTGGCGCCCGAGTTGACTGCGAATTCCCATACTATGGCTTTTCCGACCCGGCCATATGGACTACTTTTCAGTGGACAGAGCGTTTTCCATCGGACAAAGAACTTCGTTCTTACTTTCAGCATGTGGCGAATGTGTGGAATCTGCACGACGACATCGAGCTGAACACACGTGTCACCGAAGCAAGGTACCAAACCCAACTGAATCGTTGGGCCCTGAAGACCGCATCAAGCGACACAGTTTGGCGGTGCCGATGGCTGATCGCTGCCACTGGTACCTCTTTCAAGCAACACATCCCGGAATGGCCGGGTCGTCAGCTGTTCAAGGGCGTGATTCACCATTCCGCACTTTGGCCCGAACATGTGGAGCTCCAAGGCAAGAAAGTAGCAGTTATAGGTGCCGGCTCGACGGGCGTGCAGATCGTGCAAGAAGCCTCCAAAGTCAGCGATCAGACAACACAGTTCATCCGCACACCAAATTATGCAATTCCAATGAGGCAACGCCAGATCACCGAAGATGAAATCTACTCATATCTGCCGCAAATGCGCCATGTCTTCAAAGCGTGCCAAAACACTCATTCTGGTCTCCCTGTGGAGGGAACTGGCATCAAAGTGTTCGATGAATCACCCGAGCAGCGACGAAAGCGACTAGAACATGGCTGGAAGCAAGGCGGCTTCAACTGGTAAGTGGAGACTGTCCACCATACGTATGTGACATGCATACATCGACGATTAGACTGACGTAAACTCCAATTAGGTCGCAGGGCTCATACTCGGACTACATCATCGATCCCAAAGCGAACCGGGAGCTTTACAATTTCTGGCGAGAAAAGACTTGTGCACGCATCTCGGATCCGGTGAAGAGAGACATCCTGGCTCCGGAGGAGCCTCCGTACTACATATCGACCAAGAGACCGAGTCTGGAGCAAGACTACTATGAGTGCTGCGACAGAGAGAACGTCGATATCGTCAATTCTCCAATTCGCGAATTCACCGAGACTGGCATTGTAACAGAAGACGGAAAGCACCGCGATTTCGATGTGGTCGCTATCTGCACAGGCTACGATGCAGTGACTGGTGGCTTGCGCACAATGGGAATTAAGGGTCGAGATGGTCTGGACCTCGATAAAAAGTGGAAAGATGGTGTAATCACTCAACTTGGCATGCTGGTGAATGGCTTCCCCAACTTCCTCATGGTCTATGGCCCACAAGGTAAGTAAAGGATAGCTTGTCCCGTGGGATTGTGAACATGGAAAGAACATGGCTAACGATCTGCAGCTCCAACGAGTCTGAGCAATGGACCACCGTTCTTGGAAATCCAGGGAGACTACATCCTGCGGCTATTGACCCGTCAAAGAGATGAGAACATCGAGACCATTGAAGCAAGTTCAGAAGCAGAGCAAGCCTGGCGAGAACATGTCCTGGGCCTGGCAGAGCGAACATTGCTAGTGAAGACTAACTCATGGTACATGGGTGCCAACATCCCGGGGAAGAGGAGAGAGTATCTCATCTACCTCGGAGGCTTGCCCTTGTATAAGCAAAAGATGGCCGAAGCTTTGGAGGATTGGCAGGGCTTTACGATTCAGCATCGTTCCAAGTTGTCTTGATGGTCGGTAGTAAGATAAATTAGATAATTGAGGATTGACAAGCAAAATGATTATCTCTCTTCGCTGGGTAAAGATTCAACACTATCTGTCTACAAGAATTTGATGCCGTCCCGCGTACCGTAGTGAGTCGAGAAGTCGAACACAACCGGAACCCTAAGATCATTGTCGGAAACGTACTCGGGAATAAGCACCCAACTGTTCTCTTCTGATATATCATCCATAGCTTTATCGACTCATGCTTCGTCTCTCAGTATTTCCATCAACGAAGATGACTTTATCAGAAGAACTCAGGTACGATGGACAGACTGTGGTCGTGACCGGGGCGGGCGCAGGTAACTTTGACCATGGCAAGACAATCAGAGATTCGTTTTGATAACAAGAACAGGTTTGGGAAGGGCCTACGCTCTCTTCTTTGCCTCAAGGGGTGCGAGTGTTGTGGTGAATGACCTTGGAGGCAGCCCAAATGGAGGAGGGCGTCAATCATTTGTGTGTATGGCCTGGTGGACGGATTCAGCGGATTGGAGAGATCTAATGAGGATTGCGTAGGCTGCAGACCAGGTCGTGCGTCTCATCGAACAAACCGGTGGCCACGCCGTAGCCGATTATAACGATGTCGCCAAGAATGGCGAACAGATCATTCGTACAGCGATCGATAAGTTCGGTCGGGTAGACATCCTCATCAACAATGCCGGTATCTTGCGCGACATCAGCTTCAAGAATATCACCGACCAAGACTGGGATCTGATTATGCAAGTCCATGTCATTGGGGCCTACAAGTGCGCCCGAGCAGCCTTTCCTCATATGAGAGAGCAGAGATATGGTCGCATAATTAGTACTGCATCCGCTGCTGGTCTCTTCGGAAGTTTTGGTCAAACAAACTATTCGGCTGCGAAGCTGGCTCAAGTCGGGTTCACAGAGTCTCTAGCCAAAGAAGGATTGAAGTACAACATCCGATGTAACACGATCGCGCCCATTGCTGCATCACGGCTCACAGCAACTGTCATGACTGAGGATGTATTGAGACGACTACAGCCAGAGTGGGTGGTCCCTCTGGTCGCCTTCCTGTGTCACAGCAAGAGCGACACGACGGGTGACATCTTCGAAGTGGGAGCCGGCCATATTGCCCAAGTTCGTTGGGAGCGTGCCCAAGGAGCCTATCTGAGGCCCGATGACTCCTTTACCCAGGGAAGCCTCTTGCGCAAATGGCATGAAGTGGTGGATTTCTCCCAACCAGAGCATCCCAATGGCCCTGCCGACTTTGCACAGCTACTCGACAAGACCAAAAGCCTTCCTCCCAGCCCCTCTGAATCTGAACAGACGCCAGATTTCACAGGTCGCGTTGCGATCGTGACAGGTGGCGCAGCAGGGATCGGGCAGGCCTACAGTCTCCACTTCGCCCGATATGGGGCAAGCGTCATTGTCAACGACCTCACTGATCCGAGCGGTACTGTCAACGAGATCCGGGCTGCCGGAGGTAAAGCATTGGGCGTTCAGTGCAGTGCCGAGTCGGGCGAGAGCATAGTCAAAGCTGCGATTGACGCATTTGGACGGGTCGACATTGTTATCAACAACGCTGGCATTCTCCGAGATGCGGCCTTCCACAAAATGACAGATCAGCAATTCCTGGATGTGCTTAATGTCCACCTTCATAGCACCTTCAAAGTCTCTAAAGCAGCGTGGCCACACATGCAGAAGCAACGATACGGTCGCATTGTCAACACAACGTCGACATCAGGCATCTACGGCAATTTCGGTCAGGCGAACTATGCAGCAGCTAAATGCGGAATCCTAGGGTTCTCTCGTGCCCTTGCTCTAGAAGGTAAGAAGTACAACATCAAGGTGAACACCGTGGCGCCATACGCCGGGACTGGCCTCTCCAAAGGTGCGTTGCCAGATGAGGTGTTCCAAGGATTCAATCCGCAGTATCTTTGTCCGCTGGTCGGCCTCCTTTGCTCAGACAATCTGGTCCCGGAGCCATCGACCGGAGGCCTCTTTGAGGCCGGGGCAGGCTGGGTAGCAGAAACAAGGTGGCAAAGGTCGGGTGGCGTAGCTTTCCCAGCACACGAGTCTCTGACTCCAGAGATGGTGATGCGACATTGGTCTTCTATCACAAACTTCGACGACGGTCGAGCCGATCATCCACGTGAGCCTGCAGATGGCACTGCAAAAGTCATGGCGAATCTCCAGGAGATAAAAGACGAAAATTCATCCGATAGCAGAGATGGATACCTGGATAAAATCGCCGCAGAGCAAAAGCGAACCGCGCCAGGGACCGAATTTTCATGGAGTGAGAAAGATGTGGTCCTTTACAGTAAGCATGATCCGAGAGTATTGTCTGGACTTGACTGACTCGCCTAGATCTCGGTATTGGCGCGAAGCACGACCAATTATCCCTTGTGTTCGAAGGTCACAAGGACTTCCAGGTGCTGCCTACATACGGCGTGATTCCACCATTTGACGCAAAAATTGACATCGCCAGCCTGGTCCCGAACTTCAAATGGACCCAGCTCTTACATGGCGAGCAGTACTTGGAGATTCGCAAATATCCAATCCCGACCCACGCCGATACCGTGAACTATCCAAAGTTAGTGGAGGTAGTTGACAAGGGCAAAGCCGCAGCCATCACGACAAGTTGCACCGTCAAGGACAAGACCAGCGGCGAAGATCTGTTCTACACGGAGACCTCGGTCTTCGTGCGAGGATCAGGGGATTTCGGCGGCAAGCCAAAGGGAAGTGACCGCGGACCAGCTACTCGGAACACTGTACAGCCGAAGCGTGATGCAGATTTTATCATCGAGGAGGTTACCGACGAGGGCCAAGCAGCCATCTATCGTCTCAGTGGCGATCTAAATCCGTTGCACATCGACCCGTCATTCAGCAAGCAGGGTGGGTTTGCCAAACCGATTCTGCACGGGCTTTGCTTCTTCGGAATCGCTGGAAAGGCGATTTTGACGGCGTATGGTCCGTTTAGAAACATCAAAGTCCGCTTCGCTGGGCCAGTGTTACCAGGACAGACTGTGGTGACCGAGATGTGGAAGAATGCAAAGAGCAGTACTGTCATCTTCCAAGCCAGAGTCAAAGAAACGGGCGAGCTGTGTATATCTGGCGGTAGCGCTGACCTGTACGGCGATGCGAGCTCGAAGCTATAGTGGGAGCCACATTTTGTCGTGATTGTTAGCATATAGCTCGAAAAGGCCCAGTAGTCAAGTGAATCTCACCTGCGCTGCACCCACGACATTGTGAGAGTTCTGCATTGTTGACGTACCAGAAGTGAATGTTTTGCCTACACTTGTGAGTCTTTCAAATTGTCCTCGATCCAAAGTACGAGTTCTACGTCATGATTCTTGATAAAAAGCAAAACTGAAAAGACGATGCTAACGTGTGCCCGGAGAAGCCTACTCAGTTCTTACATTCTTCTTGGCAGAACACTGTTCAAGATTCGGACGTCCGATTTCTTTGTCTAGATTCAACTCCCACTCAGCAGAAAGCAGGAAGAGACTTCTGGGGAGCAATAGATGGCCAGAGCTTAGTGGAGATGTCGCCATCAGCGCCTAGAAGTGATTGGAGTCGAATAGGCTCGTCTTCTGCCACCTATAAGCATGTAAGAAGGCAGCCTCTTCAGCTGTCTTGTTTCATCGGGAACTTCCATACCGAGAGATAGAGAATGCTGAAGACTGCCCTGCCCCTTGGCCAGACCTGCACAGCTTCAGCGGGGAGTGTATCCGCCGTTGTTTCCGGGCTGTTTCCCCTCATGCACGCTCCCGACCAATCACACACATTGACCTTTTGCAGTTGCTCGCGTTAAATCTTTTGTTGACCGTGATGGACCTGTGAATACATACTCAAAGAAGTCATGTGAGTGCGGTCTACGCTATTCTTCATCTGCTATCTTGTCCAAGCAGGGATCATCTGTATACCCCGACATGCCTGTACCGATGAATAGAGGCGATGTTGATCGGCAACAGCATTACCTCGGAGTATATGCAGCTTTGTTTCCGTATGAGCTTCTATAGAAAGCCGCACTCCTTGCTGGCGGGGCATCTCGAAAGTCGCCAAACACCATACCCATCTTTCTGAAGCAATCGAACCAGCAGCAGCCATGGCAGAGGAGAAAACGAAGAATGTCGAAACACTTGCTTACGTCGTGCATGGTGCTGGCGAACCATTCAAGCTTGAGCAAGTAACTCTCGATCAACTCGCAGCCGACGAACTTCTGGTGGACATCGAATATTCTGGCATTTGTGCTACCGACTTGGGCTTTCAAGCAGGTAAGATCAAGCTTTGCCCTTATCCCGCCATCTTTGGCCATGAAGGGGCAGGAAAGATCCTGGCCATAGGCGACAAGGTCCAGAACAAGAACTGGAAAGTCGGCGACCGGGTCCTGCTGTCCATGAACTATTGTCAGAAGTGCAAGTTTTGCAAGAACGACCATCCTGCAGATTGCATCGAGGGCACAAGGTTACATTTGTTTGGCTTGAGAGACAACGGGACGACTGCCGCCAAGCTGAATGGTGATGATGTCCGCTTTCATTTCTTTGGGCAGTCCAGCTTCGCAAAACGTAGCTTTGTGCATGAGACCTGCGTCGTCAAGGTCCCCGAAGGCGTCAAGGATGAGGACATACCTTCACTCGCAGCCATGGGTTGCGGCTATCAAACAGGTATTTCTAGACCCTCACGCGACGCGAAGCGAGAGTGACAAGCTCATTCTTCTCATCTAGGAGCCGGGACTGTCGAGAATGTACTGGAACCATCACCTGACAGCTCCATCGTCGTCTTTGGGCTCGGAGCGGTCGGTCTGTCAGCGATCATGGCTGCCAAGTACTTGAACGTGCGACAAATCATCGCCGTGGACATTTTCGACCACAAACTTCCTCTGGCAAAAGAGCTAGGAGCAACAGACGTCGTCAACTCGACCAAGACAGATGACCTCGTTCAGCACATCAAGGATCTTACAGGTGGTGGTGGAGTCGATTTTGCCGTGGACTGCTCTGGTGTTCCAGCTGTGATCGAAGCCATGTTAAGCATGCTAGGAATGCGCGGAACAGCAGCAACTGTGGGTGTCCCGCCAGCTGGTGCGAAAATCTCTATTGATCCTATGCAATATCTGCTATGTAGCAGGGGATACAAAGGAGTTCGTGAGGGTGACTCGAATCCCCCAGTCTACATTCCGCATCTATGCAATCTGCAGAAGGAGGGAAAGTTTCCAGTGGAGAAGCTATGCAAGGTGTACCCGTACCAGGACATCGAGATAGCTTTGAAGGACTTGAAGGATGGCAAGGTAACGAAGCCCGTGATCAAGTGGTAGATATTTCAGACGGAATGAAGAGTGTTCACCGGAAACATCGTTCCATGAAAAGAACGACTAACGTTGCTGTGAGCCAACTTTGCGCGACACTCTTGCCGACCGACTCAATCTACCGAGCTTACTTACATCGATGCATATACTAGCTTTGCATGCGTTCCCACATGTACATCCGATAGAATTCGCTCGTGGCCAATGAACTTATCAATTCTGCTGATTGACCGATGGTGTGATGGTATTGCGCCATTGCCGACGTCGGCTTGAGCTGGCACCCATCTGAGATCCTTCGACGACTATCTATATTTCGAGTACGCCACCTATAAGAAAGTAAACTATGACAAGAGAAGCCTCTGGGCCAAGCCAAAGGTTAATCTTGTGATCATAGCTTACAAGCGGCCTGTGGAAGATGGCTTCTCTTGAGAACGCCGACACACCTGCCAAGGATTATGCGAAAGAGGCTCGACTCGATGTTTCGAGTCCTGGCCTCTCGAACGATAAGACGAATGTCTTGTCTCCCGGACCTTCGAAGCCTACAGAACTTTGGATCCGGTTCATGACTTGGATTCGCTGGTACCCGAAAGACATGCCACACGAAGAAAAGAGCCTCACTCTGAAGCTTGATCTGAGCATCCTCATCTTCGGCTGCTTATCGTTCTTCACCAAATACTTGGACCAACAATCAATCACAAACGCCTATGTCAGGTGAGAACGAACTCATCTGCTTCACCAGATGCAACGCTGACGGTCAACAGTGGCATGAGAGAAGATCTTCACATCGTCGGCAACGAACTGAACTACATCACGGCCACGTTCTGGGCTTCGTATTGCACATTCATGATACCAGCTTGCTACTTCATGACACACTACCCAGCCAACGTTGTGCTTCCTGCACTGGAGATTGGTTGGGGATTATCGACATTCGGCCTCGCCTGGGCACAGAATGTGGAAACTTTGTACGCCATGCGCTTCCTGACAGGAATGTTTGAATGCTGCTCGTTCACGGGGACGATCTATGTGATAGGATCGTGGTACAAACCTCAAGAGATTGGTCGAAGGGTTTCGCTGTTCTTCATAGCCTCCCCTCTGGGTACAATGTTCGCTGGCTACCTGTGTGTCGCATCCTAGAGACATCCTCGAGTGATTCGTATACTGACTGGGATCCAGGCAAGCGGCTGCTTATACTAATCTGAACAACGTACATGGTCTCGCTGGATGGAGGTCAGTCACAGGCTATCATTCCATTTGATACTCGCTATGCTAATTTACGGGTGCAGATGGCTTTTCATCGTCGACGCAATAATCACAGTCCCAATCGCTTTAGTGTAAGTCTTCCTCATCCACAGGCCTTGCACCGTATTGACCATCCCAGTGGCTTCTTCGTCTTCCCCGACGTCCCATCCCGGAAGAAACCTCGCTTCCTTCAAGCAAGCGAGCACGCCCTCGCCCGCCAACGTCTCGACGGCATTACAGCGCCCCCTCAAGCAAAGCTCAGCCACAGCATCTTTAAACGAGTCTTCTCACGCTGGCATTGGTACCTCTTCGTGCTGCAATGGACTCTCATGGACCAGAACTTTGCGCCTTACTCAACGCCCTTCTCTCTGTACCTCAAAGCGAACAGCGACATTTACTCTGTGGTCCGAATCAACACTCTTCCGACGGTTGCTACGGCTATTAGTATTGTATCGGCTGTTTTGTCTGGTCTGTTTGCCGACAAGACTGGGAGATTCTGGATTCCTGTTGTGGCTGTCACGCTACCGGTACTGATTGGTATATCGATGCTCGTGGCGTGGGATGTTGGGGAAAATGGACGACTGGCGGCATTCATGCTTACTGGTTTCGAAGGAGGTCTGTCACGATACCTCACATTCTATCCCAATTTAACGACTAATCAGATGTTCAGCTGTCTCTCCAATGACCATGAGCTGGGCATCCGTCGTCATGGCGAACGATGCAGAAGAGCGTGCAGTGGTGATGGCCAGTATGAATGCCATCGGCCAAGCCATCGCCGCAGGCACACAAGTGGTCCAGTGGCCGGCGACAAGTGCCCCCAACTTCCAGGTTGGCTTCCAAAGTGCTCTTGGTACGACTGTAGCACAACTCTTCATGGTCGGTGTCATACTATTGTTCAGCTCGAAGGAGTTCAAGAAGAGGACAAAGTCAGTGAAAGTCAACGAAGCATAAGCTCAAAGCCTAGTATATCTGCCGACAATCGTGTGTTCTTTCTCGAACATCAATGGTGTTCACCATGCTAGCACATACGAACGACCGCTCAACTATGAAAACTGGTCACAGGGATTGTTTGACGACTATTTCGTTTGTCTTCGACTTTCTATCAAAGTAACTGTAAAACCGACTCAATGGTGTTTCAGTATATCTCTCTTGCTAAGGCCGTTAGTTCATGAACGTCCCTTGCTCTCTGAGCCCATCGTGTAACGCGTAACACAAAGCATAGCATACTCAGCATAACCCAAACGCCGGCCCAGACTTGTACTGCGAAACAAAAGCAAGAACCCCTCAACGGAATGCGAACGCCGCCCCAGGCCCATGGCTCTCACGGAGCTCCCTCTCAGCTTCTCCATTAGCCTCGTCGTTCTCCCGTTCACGTCTGCGCCTCTCCTCAGCAACACTCTCTCGGGCTGGTTCGTGAGGCACCGGAATGACATCCGGCCACTCGAGCACCGCACGCTCCTCCTCGGCCATCATAAGGTCAACAATGTCACGAACACTCCTGATCGAGTGCGTGCTCCTTGCAATCCTCACCTCCCTCATCTGTGACGCCCAGAGCAGGAACCTGCTCTGCTGGATCGCACTCATAGCGTCGAACCTCGCGACGCCCTGACCAGCGACGACAGCATGCCTGCCCGTGCTGTCGTGCTGTTCGATCTCAGCGTAGAACTCGCCGACGCACCATACAACTTGCTTCAGGTTGCCAAGCAGCTCCGTAGCCTCCTCCTTCCCGTCCCTCAACGCCGTCAGGTCGAACCACCGTCCACGGCGGGCCATGAACCTGGCTTGGCAGACGGTGTCGTCGAGCAGGCGGACGTACTTGATGGGTAGAGGAGCATCGCCTCCGCGAGCGTACTCGTAGACGGACTGGTGTTTGTCGGTACCGCCTGTGGCGATCTCATCGCGGATGTCGGGTTCGACACAGTGGTAGCCGACGCTGAGGGCTTTGTACTCGCGATCGAGTTTTATGATTGAGGTGTTGAGGTCTTCGTACCAGTCTAGCTCTTTTTGCAGGTCTTCTGCCTTTGGGAGCGCTTCCCTCCTCATGGTGGTGGTGAAGGTGGGGGGAGTGGGGGAGTGGTGTTGCTTGGTGGAGACATGATTGCCCTTTGCGTGGAGGGTGGTTTATGAAGCATTATTGGTGAACGAGCGCGAGGCAAAGGCGTTGTTGGTGAACAAGCGCATTCACGGGTTGGAACAAAGCGCGAGGGCGTTAGTGAAGGGGCTGGGTAGCTGTCAGCTCCTGTATAATACACCGTTGAGCGTTGATCGATGGTGCTGGAATGGTTCAAGACATAGGTTGAGAGCGTTAGTGAAGGGCCAGAGTAGGCGGCGGGTCACGTAGATTTCACTGTTGGATTGCGGTCAATTTTACTGGAAAAGATTGGAACGATACATGTGTTTAGGGTTAGACATTGATTGATAGTGTAATACTTACTGTTCTGGTCGATGATCTGTAGGACATTAGGAATGAAGACTTACCACCGAGCATACAAGTTATCGCTCACAGCTTGCATCGCGTCGTCTCGCCAATCCTCCATCCTGTCAAACCAGTCCATCGCCTTCGGAACCGTCACCATAAGTTCCCTGCTCGGTAAGCCGTCGCTGCAGTACTTGCTTTCCTTTTTCCTGTTTTTCACTTTAGCCATCATCTCAACCCCATCGAGCAAATCGTCAAAAGGGCCGATGATGCGGCCGACATGAGCGCGGGCGGTATTGATGTGCACGAACGCCTGCTTGACCTCCCAGTGCGACTTACTGGTCTTGAGAATGGCCTCGGCGCGTTCACAAAGGACGAGGATGTCGTCGATGCGGGTGAACAAAGGATCCTCGCTTCTCGGGGTCTTCGAGATCCAGAACTGCTCGTGAGCGGGAGCGCACTTAGGATGGTCAGCGTACTTAGCCTTTTGCGAAAAGTCAAGAGCCCAGTACTTAGCGCCCGTCTCGAGGTACATCTGCTGGCTACCACAGTGGAGCCAGCGAAGTTGCCAGATAGCCTCGACGGCACGTTTCTGCCAGAAGCTGACGCTGACCGGCTCTTGGCACTTGGGACAGTTGGTTTGGCAGGCGACGTGGTCTTCAGTTGCGATGTTGTTCAGGTCGCTGTCCGCGGTTTGGGACAGGGCCCAGAAGTCTTCCGTCGCGTTGTCGATGATGTCCTTTTGGGACATGGAGGCTTCTGCGCTTGCGGAACAGAAGTGGCCGCAGGCCCAGGTGATGAGTGTGTTGGTCATTTCGATCGATTGTTCTCAGCGCCTGCGATGAGATAGTTGTCGATGTGGGTTGTCAAGAAGAGGGCAGTACGACGTCCTGATATAGTGATACTCGACATCTCGGTCAGAAATAATAGGCATTGTCATCTCTTTGTTCTTCCCAGACAAACCCATTCAAGTTGTGAATGCCAGGTCCTCGAAATGCCGGTAGGTCCTTTGTTCGCCGTCCAAGACATAGAAGAAGTTCACAGCAACAGCACGATGCCATGGTCAGTCAACACTGACCAGGCATGGTGATGACAGGAGTATAACTGTATCAACGATCAGCGGACAACTCTCCTCTTTTCTTCCATCACAATCGCTTGCTTTCCGGTCGAGCAAGCGAGCTGCTCATCACCACACAGCGCACCCGATCCCACCAATCCACCACAGCAACGGTAATGTTCTCTCTCGTCGCCTACATCCTTTCCGCCAACACCCGGCAGCAAAACGCCGCCCCGAGCACTAGCTCACCATGCACGACACCTCAAGCGGCGTCCGCCCCGCAGAGCGCAGAGACCCAGAGCAAGACCCCAGCCTCACCGTCCGACCACTCTTCGCCGTCGAGCCTCTCTTCGCCGAAGGCCGACAGCGCGAAGCAAGCTCTGGCGTCGGACTTCTTTTACATCGGCCAGTAGGTGAGGTTGTGAAAGTTGAAGAGATCATGTCTGCCATCGATGACGTGTTGCGGGATATGGCGCTGGAGGGCTATCTCTTGCCAGTCGCTCAGTCTGAGGTTGTGAAGACGCTAAAGGAGATTCGCAGAACTGGTAAGGTTGGTACGTTGCCACATGATGGCGTTGCCAGCAGGAAGTGAGTTGTGTGGAGCTATAATGCGAGCCAAGTGCATTGTACTGCCAATAGCCAGTGAGAGCATTGATCGTTGAGAGTGATTCTGTCCGGTCGAGTGATTTGTCGAGCATGTTTAGATCTTCTCGAATAGCAATAATGAAAGAAATAGTGATCAGGAATATACTTGCCAAAATCTCCCAATTGTAATCGTGTCAAACTTAAGCATTTCGTTCTACGTTACCTTCACTAGGCAGAAGCGGTGCAGTTCACTGCTCTCACATGTCAGCAGACTGACTTCTGCCACCACTTGACTTCCAACTGCTCTCCAGACTCCAGACACTTCTGCGACGCAGCGACCTTGCCAACTGCCATCAATACTGACCACTCGTGCCATTGAGAACGCTTGTTGATCTCCAATTAGACCTCAATCAAGACAGCGCTCCGATCCTCCAACATCGCCCCATCAATACCATCCAACCATGGAGAAAGACCAGACTCTCGCCGGCACTCACGCGAACATCGTTCCAAGGTCCCTGACAACAGGCCAAACGCTGCTGGTGGTGCTCTTATGCACACCACTCCTTCTCACCGGCATCATCCTCGCCGCGTGGTACCATCAGCGACGTCAGAAAAAGCGCTTCGCAGAAGAATTGGCGGAAGCGATCCTCACCTCAAGGGCGAGGAGAGCGGCGTGGGAAGCTCGCGCTGTGGCAATGTGGGAGACTGGGCAAAGGTGGGCCATTGAGGGGGAGAGAATCCGCACTATGGCGGTTCTCGAAGGCTTGGTCCCAGAGGTGGTGAGGACAGACAGGTCAGATCCTCGATGAAGCTCTGGGACGCTCTCAATGGCACACGCGGTTGTGGATGCCGACAACTCTGATGGTACGACCGCAATGGGGATACGACAATCCACGAGACATGGCACCAGCGTCTGCTAACAATCCTTTCGACAAAGCATAATTATTGCAGAACCACAGTACACGGATGAAGATACTCTTTCCTGAGAGATCAAGCAGCCTCGAAGTGCGGTCGCCGCGGGAAAGCTGACAACACCGTCTGTGCTCGCCGCAAGTGGAGCTGGCTGATTTTGTCCTCCTCCTTGCCCGCCGCACACCTCCGTCTCTTTCATCAACACCACTTTATTATTTCCTTTCTGTCCTCTCCCATCACAATGCCTCCCTCATCACTACAGCCTCAAAGGCTGGTACACACCTCATTATGCATCAGGTCGCAGGTCGTCCCTGCGTCGCGCTCCTTCCACACATCTCCGCGCTCGCTCGAGGGAAACCTGAGCAAGACGAAGCTCAAGCCAGGGAGATCGACGAAGCTAAGGCGTGAGATGGCCGAGTGGTTTGCCGGGCCTGGCGGCAGGTTCAGAAGGCAGTTCCCGGGTAGCACCAACTACTTGTCTGCATACGGGAAGGGCGGACAGCTACGACGCAGGAAGTCTGACAACCGAGATGCTCAGACTGTCGACCCTGAATTGGAGAAGCGTCGCGAAGCAGCGATTCTCAAGGCTGAAGAAGAGGAAGAGCTCGACGAAGCAGAGCGTCAAGAAAGAGCTGAAGGCCGCAAAGCCGTCAGAGCACAGCGTGAAGCACAACTGAACCGCACACCTAAAGAACGCGCTTCCGACCTACGCCCCTTCCCTCTCAACGAGAACTTCAGGAGTCAACCAGTGCTCTCGGAAGAATTCAGAGAAGAGCTCTACCGTCAGATCGTCGTCAAGAAGATGGATCTTCAAGGTGTCTCCGCCGCATATGGCGTTGACATGCGCCGCGTCGCTGCCGTGGTGCGGTTAAAGACCGTGGAAAAGCAGTGGATCGAAGAAGTGAGTCTAACCATACACCCCAACACCTCCCACCCCCGTGCTGCTTCTATGATGATTATAATTACAATCGATTAGTCTTTAAGACAAAATACATGGTTACATAACATTAGCATGCGAGCCTCTCTGACCCTACAGCACACAACACATCTTGTCACTGTCACATCATCTTGTCAAGAACATTGTACTGACAAGATTTCGCAGGGCAAAACTCTAGCCAAACCATATAGTGAAGCTGTCCTCGCCATGCTTCCCACCACACCATACGAAGCTGTTGCTGGCACTCCCCATGAGAGCATCAATGATCTCCCTGTTCACTCTGCCACACGTCAACAGTTGTTCTACCCCACATCTGAGTCGAGGCAGTTCACCCGTGAGGACGCCGCGAAGGCCTTCTCTTCCACCCTTCTTCCCGCCGACAAGCGTATACCACACCCACAGCTTGTCCAGCTGGAGCGCTGGAACGCCGAAGACATCAGCCGTCCCGAGCGTTTACAGCGTTTCGCCGAGATGGAAGACAAAGAGACCGCTGCCGCCGAGGAGAAGGCGCGCAAGCAAAAAGAATGGGCGGAACGCACACAGAGAACCGTGCAAGGCCGTCGCTGGGACTTCCAGTTCCAGGACATCAGCGCGGATGTTGTCGGCAAGGATGGTCGCAGCAGCAAGGGCGTTGGTCACCGTTACGGTATGCCGCACACAGAGCGGAAGAGAGGCGAAGTCAAGATACCCACCAGCGTGGTTTGAAATATTGGCACAGACCACGGCTGCTTTTGTATTATGAAGGATTAAAGCGATGGGCGGCGTACATGGGCCGCGAGCGAAACGATACCACTGTTGCGAATATGTATAACTATATTACTGTACCAACTACGAATGTGCGATGCTATACCAGCATGATGCACTGTATTCTGAACAACCATCCCTTCCCGTCATCAACTTTACCATCATCATCAGTATGCGTTTTCCTCAGCAATCCTCATCATCGGGAACATGTTCGTGTGTTTGTGTGCGGCGCTGATGGCAATATGAGGTCTACTGCGAATTATTATTGCGTCAATGTCTATGCCAATCGCCAATAACTACAGCTACCAGCATGTTCTACTGCTTATCTGAGTTCTGTATACATGTAGAGTCATTCAACCATATCAGGAGTTTGTTATATCTTCACGACTACCCCACTTGCTGCTGCACCCCACGAAAATTGAATGCGATTGAGAGGCAGCTCCAACTTTTGACTTCTGCCACCACCTGACGACCCGACTCGATCACAAGGCACAACCGCGGGTGAGTGTGTCTTTGGTCCACTCTCTCACTCGTTATACCATAACTCGCTTGCTGTCGCTACCTCCTGCAAAGACCACTCGGCTGGCTACACCGCAAACGCGCCCACACTCAGAGCTCGAGTCCGGCAACCTCACCCCCAACGTCATGGCCTTCACCACCATCCTCGCCTACGTCTGCGTCGGCGGCCCCGTCGCTGTCTTCCTGACCACCCAAGCCCTCTACGTCCTCGCCAGCGTCCTCAAAAACCAGACCATCGACTACTACGCCCGCTGCGCCGCCTCCTTCACCGCCCTCGTCATCTGCGCAACCTACGGCACCATCGTCTCCGCGCTGCTGAACGTCGTGGGCTATGGCGGCCTCGGACAATGGACCACCGCGCGCGCGTTCAAGTACACCATGCTGCTGTTCACGGGCGTGTGGTTCGAGATCGAGGACCCGGACGGCTTGCTGCAGGGCGAGACGTGGGAGAAGCTGAGGCCCGCGGTGCTGCTGGGCAACCACCAGACGGAGCTGGATGTCGCGGCCGTGGGACACATTTTCCCTAGGTACTGCAGTGTTACGGCGAAGAAGAGCTTGATTTACGTGCCTATTCTGGGCTGGTTCAGTAAGTGCACCATGGAACTTATTTTGTCGCAAGCACAACCTCTCGCTAACAATACTCCTTCCTCTCCACAGTGGCACTCAGCAAAACCGTCTTCATCGAGCGCAAATCCCGCACCCAAGCCGTCGCCGCCTTTGACGCCGCCGCCGAGCAAATGCACAAGAACCGCCAATCCGTCTACATTTTCCCCGAAGGCACGCGCAGCTACTACGACCACCCAGACCTGCTTCCTTTCAAAAAGGGCGCTTTCCACCTCGCCGTGCAAGCGCAAGTGCCGATCATCCCGATCGCGATCGCAAACTACAGCAATGTGTTGGACGTGCGGAGGAAATTGTTCCGTCCCGGTACGATCCCTGTGAGGGTTGCGAAGCCGATTTTGACGAAGGGGAAAACGAAGGAGGATGTTGATGATTTGATCAAGGAGACGAGGGATGTTATGCTTGAGGAGTTGAGGATTGCTACGGGAAAGGCGAGGAGTAAGGGTGTTGCGTTGAAGGAGGGGGAGAAGGTTAATGGCGTGGCTAAGAGTTCGGGGATTGAGCTGAATGTTGCTGGTGGAAAGGAGTTGTGAGCTCTCTGCTATTTGGTTTTGGGGAGGAAGGAAGAGACTCGGGGGACGCAGCGATGATCATGAATTGACGTGTGCATACACTTTGGAAGAGATGTTGGACTGAACGGTTTGTATAGGTTGTGGTTTTCTATCTGTTTCGCGAAGATGATAGAATGGCTAGCGACATAGATACCCTGGAAGCAAGTGATTGAAGAACAATTCAACCAAATCCAGCCGACGCCACCGAGACTCGAAAGAGAAAAAAAAAGATGAAACCTAACGACACCAAAATATATCTACCTCACCACCTCAACCAGTAACGTTCCTCTGCAACGCAACATACGAAGTATAATCAACCTGCGTCACACCCCCATGCCTCAACCCCTTCGGCGTCAACGAAGGCTCACAAGCCTCATACGGCACCTCAAAATCCCTCGTGTAATAACACTCATACCCAGCCCCACTGTAATTACCCTCAAGCAGATAATACTTCTCCGGATCCAAAATATCCCGATACGACGCCGGACCCTCCCTCACCGCATCGACGGGAACGCCAATCCTCTTCCAGTCCCCGAAAAGCCCATTATCCGAACGTTCGAGGATGACGCGCTTCACCTCGTTCGTGTCGCTGAGGTAGCGCACGTAGGATTCACCCGAGAGATATTGGATTTCCTGGTCGATGACTGTGGCTGTCCAGCGCTGGGGGGACGTGAAAGTTTTGAAGTCGGAGGTGTGCGAGTAGAAGATGTAGGGGCCTTGCGAGGGGCCGGTGTGGGATGGGTCGGATTCGAAGAAGATTACTGAAGACCAGAAGACGGCGTAGGAGGAGGTTTGGACGTCCCAGGTTGCGGAGGGGGCCCAGACCTTTGGTGGTTGATTTGTTAGTATCAATGGGAAGGGTGGCGTTCTTTGCGGGTGGGGTTGAAACTCACGTAGCCTGCTGTTGGCGGCATTAACTCGACGAGACGCTCGCGAGACCAGGATACGCCGTCGGCGGAGGATTCCCAGACGTAGATGCTCCTGGAACCATTGGCTTGCGCGGCGCCCCAGTTGGTCTTGCCGATGTCTAGGTCGGTAGCGAGCACGATATACTGAAAGAGGCAACGAGTCAGTCTTGTCACAGCCTTCGGGATAATTCGTGTCTCACCTTCGATTTATCCTCTGCACGGAAGATATAAGGGTCGCGAGCTCCACCCGTCCCGGTGGTGGGAATCAAAGTCGCTTTGTCTCCATTGAGAGCTTGGAAAGTGGAAGGGCTGCTGGCTGGTGCTGTCAGGAAGAAGACGTGTGGCACGTCACCTTTGAATGCTGCGAAGCTGCTGCGGTTGGATCGCTCGGACTGCCTTGGGGGAGAGCTTGTCCTAGGACGCTGAGAGAAAACAATGCTGCAATGGAGCCAATCATTGCGTTGACTGTTTAGTGTATGAAGTCGTTTCTGAATCTTGCTTCAGTGTTAATGGCAAAATTGAATAGTCCTAACGTGAAAACCGCCTGCTTTAAGTAGTTAAGCCACAATATAACCATATCGGCAGAAGAGCATGTGGAGCCGGGAGTGATACCACGCGCCAGGTCCCTGGCCTGTTTTCCATCACTTCAAGACTGCAGAGCCAAAGACGCAGCTAAGCGCACATTAGCCGGGTCGTGGTTCGCAATACGATGTTTGGGGGCAGTATTTGGTGCCATACTTTTGCTAACCTTACCGCGGCATTCGTAAAGAGAAAATGCGGAGTGAAGGATGCAGATCACTGCTGAAGAGTGATTAGTGCCCAGACACTCCGGAGGGTCTTGTGGGGAGTGAACTAAGAACACCTTGAAGTGTCTTGGTCATTCCTTGGTTGTCGTATCGATCGAATTGCTTCCGAAGTATTGCCTCATTCAAGTTGGTTTGTTGGAGGCTAAAGCGGATTCCAGGTGGTCTCTAGAAGTGCAGTAGGCCACAAGCTCAGGGATACTCTGGCTCCTTGTGAAACAGATGCCGAGTAGCTGGGTTACTCTGAAGACGGCACTAGGCCGATAATCATGGTCAGATCAACTAGATCCAAGTACAGTCTTGCACGAGGCTGATATGGGTCTCAGCAATGATCACACCCAACGGTCGTTGATAAAGTGACTTCTCTAACTTTATCTCTTGCATTTAAAATACTATCGCTCAAACACGATTTTTCCCATTGGCATCCCCACACGCTGACACTAGCCTCTGACCACGAGGCCTACAACAGTGCCTCCGTATAACATCGGGAGCACTAGGCAGCTTTGCTAACAAAGCTCCAGTCCTGCTTCTTGAAATAATCGGCAACACTGGGAAGTCTAGGCGGGTGCTCAAGCTGTGATTGTCAGTAAATCGACCTAAACATGGAAGCCATTGGTCTTCACATACCTGACTCGGATGAATCACAGTTGAATCCTCCCTCGCCTCGTATCCGAATTCATTGAAGAATCCCCACATGTCGTCCACCACCTGCTGCAGATCCGAAGGAAGTAACCCTTTAGGTTCGCCGACAGGCAAAGCCACATACTCAGCTGGCAATCCTGTGGCCGTTGTGAAAGCGGCTACCAGCTCGGGGAGGGTCATCCATTCGCGGTAGGCGATGAGATGTTTTCCAGGAGCCGAGTCGATAAGGGCCTTGACGAGCGGGCCTGTATCTTCTTCTCCGGCAATCAAAGGCATCTTCAAGTCTTTGTCGAGGTTGCTGACAAATTGAATGGTGCCGTTGACCTATCGATGAGATCAAGTTAGCAACCTGCGGCAGATCTGATGATGCTGTCACAGCGCAGTCGCTACTTACATTTCTCGGCATTGCCATCGGGCTCGAAATATAGTTACTCGTGAACCAACCAGCCTGGAAAACACTCGTCTTGGCCCACAGCTCAGGATAGGTCTTCGCAGCGTACTCCGCAGCCCTGGCCTTGAACTCGAAGTGGTAGACGTGTTCATACTTTCCGCCGGACCATTTGCTCGCATTCTGCAGGCTGGAGAGCACAAGTCGTTCCAAAGAGGGGACTTTCGCTGCGGCGTCAAGGGCGTTCGTCAGCTGCTTCTTCTCGATCTTAGCAGCTTGCAAGTACAACGACTCGCTCCGGTCGGGCTTTGCGCCACTTGCGAGAGCGCCAAGGGTGCCCCAGTAGTCGCTGACGATAAAGATGGCATGAGCGCCAGCGAAAGCCGATTCGAGAGTCGATTTTTTGTCGAGGTCTGCGGCGACCATCTCGACGCCTTGCTCCGTGAGCGCTTTCGCTTTGTCGCTGGAGGTGTTGCGAGTTAAGCCACGGATCTTGTACTGCGGATGTTCGAGGAAGGTCTTGATGACTGAGCCACCCTGATTTCCGGTGGCTCCCAAGACGACGAGTAACCTTTGCGAGGACATTGTTGTTGGTGTTGGCGAGACGATGATAGTAGAAGGACGATGCTGTTAGATGCCATATCCTCAGGATTTACCAATGGTATTTATGAACTTGCAGCGTTCGTCTCGACATCTTGCCGCCATGTCGAGCGGGCGAACTGACTGTCCGAATCAATGGAGTTCAATGGAGCGGAGGAATAGTTCCATGTCGCCAGCAGCGTCTGGGCATTCTGAAGTTTGATTTAGCCCTAGTAGGGGCACTGACTTGTTTGCAGTTCAAAACCCTCCGGCCTCCGATACAACTTTTATGCTGGCGGATAGCAGTGAACGAGCGCCCCACACGCATTACAAAGACGTTTAGGGCTTTTGCGCTACTTACGCTTTGGCTGCGAGACACTTTGGATGACATTGATATGTGGCGCAATGGTATTATGGCAAGTTTATGGCAAACACGCACATGCATTCTTTCCATCGGAGAGTTTCAATTGCCCGTCTTTATCCTCGAACTTGTCTGTTCTATAACCTCAGTGTCTCTGTTTCCTTCCTCTCACACTCAATATACACGCCTCCGTATCTACCGCCTCCTAGTTCCTGACTTACAGGGTGTTTCCAGCGGTGTTGCCAAAGTTGCCAATAGTGGTAGGCTGTTGAGCGCTCGCAGCACCTTTACCGATCTTTGCCACGGGCTGATTGTTGTTGCTAACAATCGCCGGTGAGGTCTCGTACATGTTCCTGACGCAGCTACGTCCGAGTGCGGCCTTGCAGGACGCATCGTCGGTCTTCGGTGCGAAGATGTAGCCAGTGTACTTTTCGACGGTTGCCTTAACGTTACGGAAGACGTTGCCTTCGAGGAGCGCCCACGCAGAAGCGCCCTCGATGGCATGGCCAATGTTGTCATTCCAGAAATTGTTGACGATGTGGACGACGGCGTTGCCTCCGAGCTTGGGCGAGCGGCCTTGGGTGTGGGTGATGTAGTTGTTCTTGAATGTGATGGTGTCTTGAGCGCCGGTCATGTACACTGCCCAGTAGTGGTAGGTGTTACAGCTGGTAGACCACTTGGTGTTGCCGTCGATGAAGTTGTTGGAGATTGTGATGCCGGTGTTCTTAGCGTTGCCGGTGACGATGTGCTGGCGTCCGATGAGGGATGTCTGTCAAATATGTTAGCCATTTGTATAAACATTAAACGGCCTCAGCATAGGCGTTGAACGTCGACGTACGCGAATATGATCGACCCAGACGTTTGAGGAGCCGTCAAGAGTGATAGCATCACCACCCCAGACGTACTGAGGGTTGAGATCTCTGATTTCGAGGTTTTGAATGATCACGTTGTTGGCGCCTCCGGCGACTCGCAAGCCTTTGCCTAGGATGACACCATTCCTGCCAACACCCAAAACGGTCTTGTCGCTAGAGACCATGAGGGGGTTCCTGGCAGCCTTGTCGTAGTTCACTTGGGCCTTCGGCGCAGTCTTAGGGCACCAGTTGTTCGCGTTGATAGCCAGCTGGCACGCGGGTCCAGTGCCGTAGGGAGCGCATCCGGTCTCGGTGGCTCTGCCTTCGGTGCCTCTGAAGTCGAACGTCTTGGTGATGATGATGTTCAGAGGGCCTTGTTGACGGAGATAGTTGGTCAACTCGGCATTGTTGTTGGGTGTGACTGTCGGTCCTCTTACACCACCAGTGGCTTTGGAACCAAAACCTTCGGGCTTGCCTCTGACAGCAGCGGCGCTGACGGTGGAGAGGATGGCTGCTAAAGCGCTGCCAAGTGCGATGCTGCCCGTGAGCTTCATTTTGTAGGGATTGTGATTTGTGTTGCAAAGAT
This sequence comes from Cladosporium velox, assembly GCA_024604135.1. Classification (NCBI taxonomy): domain Eukaryota; kingdom Fungi; phylum Ascomycota; class Dothideomycetes; order Cladosporiales; family Cladosporiaceae; genus Cladosporium; species Cladosporium velox. Next base: position 1,436,858 of record JANIIF010000007.1, on the reverse strand, counting down.
GATATGATGGATTGGACTGTGGATGGAAAGACTTGGAGATGCTGATGAGAGACTTGCATGTGAGGTTCTTGCAACAACTTATACCATCGCACGCTTCGGGCATCGGGATATGCCCTCGCGTGCAACATTCATCTTTGTTCGATGAGTTCAGTAGCCAGCAGTAGTCTCTCTCGGTTTTCGTCGGTGCAATGGTACGTGAATGTTTGTTGAAGACTCTTCGTCGAAGGTTTGGTCCGTTCGGTTGCTGAAGATGCGAATGCACGCAAACCCTACATGTCTAAGCCTCAAAACATGTGGCACGCATGGTAGGCACACAGCACCGGTATTGTGGATTTGAAGTCGGTCCGCGATGGCACCATGGAGCTACTGGTGGATCCTGATCCTTCGAGCGCAGATTAAGCTTCGGATCGCCTCCTTCATCGCAGAGCCGCAATATTTCGACTTCCATATAGCGGAAAATGACTTTTCTGTCGGAGACGTTGCATCCATTTGCTCATATACCACGAAGCACGCCAAAGAGCACAGCAGTCAGTAGATAGATAGTGTGAAGGGGCCATCTTGAAATTCTTGAGCTAACGGTGTGCATTGCGAGCGAAACGGCCTTTCTCGATGATGCGTTGGCATCGCAAGCGAGACATCTCGGATGAAGTCTATCTTGTGAAGGTTCAGAGCCAGGTGAGACCATACTACTAGTGAACAACCACGAGGAGAGATCGACTGGTGTGGGACCGAGCACTTCAGAATATCTGTCGTGGTAGAAGGAGGAAGGAATCTGCGAAGATCCAATGCGGATGTTTCCGCAGACAGAGATTGAGTTTGCAGTAGGAGAAAGGAGGTCATGTACGAGTTGTCCTTCGTGGTCTGCATGCGGCTCCACGTAGGTTGTTATCCACTTCTTTAGGCTATTCTTTTTTGGAAAAAGTTTATGATCGGCGAATAGCATAGCATTATGAGGTTACCTTCGGGGGATGAGTCCGAGATTCGTGCTGAACTCTACGCAGCAAGATCTTATAATACGCATGCAAATCGGAGAAATTATCGACATCCAGAAAGGAACCGCATCGAATGCCTTGACTCGAGCAAGATCGTCGTCTTTCACGTGACTGTCGGCTACTGACTGCCCAGGTGGTTGCGGTTGTCGTCGGCTCCGACTTGCTTGCATCAATGCGCGACCTTCCAATGCGCAACCCTTCCGTTGACCACAACTCCTGAACCATCAACGCACGAGCAGCAACCATTGACGACTTTGCCGAATGATGGCAGGCACCCTCCGGATATGGGGCTGAGTACACCCTTCTCACCCACACCACCACAGGAGTTTCCCGATGTATGGTATCTTCCGAGACACTGCACATTGGCGTGTTGTCGATGATGATCCTGCGACTAGCACCTTTGTCTGGCTCGAATTCGAACAATGTAATGCGCTACACAACGCTATCGGTCGCTATGGCCAGCTGAGGTGTGGTCATGACCTGTCGGATCTTTCTAAACAGACGCGGTGACCTTCGCGCGATGATGGACCTGGTCTTGAGGAAGTCGAGTCTCGTCTTTACCGCTCCATCGCAAGCGTTGTGAAGCGTGCCCTAGGTTCTGGCAATTCTCCTGGTGACCCAGAGGTGAAGATTCTCTTCAACTGTTTAACGAGCAGACGTCATGGATGAATGATGCCTCGCCGTGGGGCCACTCTGCTGGATTCTACACAAAGCATCTTCAAACACGAGGGACTCCAAGAGACTAGCTCAAGAGTCAGTGGCCTCGCTTGAACCCCTGTCTCGAAGCCCGTGAACGAACCTTTAGCTATGTAGGTACGCGCCTTGTACTACTCCAATACTGAAAATGCTTTGCCACACCTCAATTCTACCCAGCGCCGCCAACCAAGTAGACTCGGAGCTCGCCCACGTGTCTCTTCCAGCAATGATGTTGTGTTCAGAACATTTCCGCTAGGCGAAAATGGCTTCGCTCGAACCACTGACAAGAGCTCTCTTTGTGCTGGCGTAAGTGACGGCGGCCCATGGGAGTTCTTTCAGCTTGGCCAGAATTCGTTTGTACCAGACCGCTGAGGCCAACTACTCGCCTTATCAAGTGGTCTGTTGATAATATACGGACCGGTGGGCACCGACTGTGCGAAGAGAGATGCGGTTGCGTTCCTACAGCGCGCTGCAAAGTCGATGAGCACATCATCTATCCCAATTGTCGGCTTATGGTCAGCGCAGGCGACCAGTGTTAATAACGTTGATTAGAAATCCTATGCCGCCTGCCAGTACAAATTTATTGACTACAGATGGTTCTGAACAGGAATTAATAAAGCCGTGTCTCTCTACTGTGAGTTTGGAAAGCACCCGAACGTACCGGACTAAATCGGATGCATCCAAGTATATATACATGCAGCATGGCTGTCGTGAACTCTACACTGCATAAGCAACGCCATAATGATTGACGTGACAGCCAAGCTTCAAGGCCTCATCCGATTCCTGAAGTTGAGCGCGCAATCAATTGATTGATTGACTTATCAATCTCAGCAGTTCTGGCTTCAGATTCAAGAGTAAGGATGAGTCGAACTCCATCACCACCATAATCTCGGCTATCAAAGTCGCAGTAACCAAAACAAGCCTGGTTTGCGGGTGACTCCGCAGCGAAGACACTCGCTTGGCCTCTTAGCGTATTGCTTGCATGTCGCCATGTCGATAAGCAGGTGTCCCCTTGGTCGCAATACTGCCAGCTTGAATATCTTATTTAAGGCATTGGAAGTTGTAAGAAAAATGTACAAGTTATACTTTTTCAAGCACTCGGCGAGATATCTCAAGGAGCCATGGTAATACTCGTTGCAGCCGCGAGTACAAGCATCTTGTTTGCGGCCTTCTACCGAGTGACACAACGACCAGTCTACCATAAACGACACCATGTATACAGCGACGATGATGGCGATGCTGTCCCTGCTGAGCATGACGAGACTGGAAACCGGACAGCGAGGATTTCCATAGCATTCTTCGCTCTAATCTCATTTTCATTATCTGCTTGGAATTGGACCGTACAGAAACACAACACGGAACTCACTATCATCACAATCGCATGGGTATGCCGTGTCAGTCTAATCACTTTCCGACTTGTCTAACACGGTTTCCAGATGATAATCACCTTGGACTCCTTCTTCCTCGCTCTACGATCGCCCCAAAGACCACGACGCTACGCTATCGGTCTGCTCATAGCTGCTTTATCAATCACATTGTCACTTGCCTTGGCAATTATCACTTTCAAGGAATGTCCACACCGAATTACATCTTGGGTTCAGGTTTCCCTTGGAGTCTTCTTGGCTTACACATGCTGCTTGTTACAACGGCGACCTGGCGTGTATTACAAAGGCAGCATCGTCGACGGGCAATTCACTGGTTCCGCCATCTCAAGGTGAGCTGTTGCTTCTGTTTTCCATTAAACACCTAGGTACTGACCGCAGTAGATACACCTTTGCATGGATTCGTCCGCTCTTGGACCAAGCACGTAAATCTCGCGGCCTCGAATACGACGACTTACCGGCACTCGGGCATGCCACCAGGTCGCAAGATTTGGATGTCGCGTTCCCGTCTAATGAGGTCTCAACACGTCCTCTCTGGAGAGTCATCGTCAGCCATCACTTTGCCCGCGTATGCCAGCAATGGTCTGTGGCTGCCGTCGAGAGCTTCATTTCTGTCATTCCCGCAGTGTGTATGTGGAAGTTGTTGTCGACCCTGGAGAATCCCACGTCACTCGACCCTACTGCAGTTTGGCTCTGGGTCATTTCTCTTGCGCTATCCAAAATCTTGCATGTTGGACTGGAGAACTGGTTAGAGTGGATAAGCTTCGCTATGTTTGCGATGCCTGTGCGTTCACAACTGTCAGCGGCCATTTTTGCAAAGTCCCTGCGTATGGTAACCGTCCAAGCGGATACCTCCGAATTGCACCCTGCCAGAAAGCAGCCCAGCGACCACAGTGGCGAATCGGAGCCATTACTGGCTCAAAAGACAGCTGATTCAAAGCTGCAAGCAGAAGACGAAGAACCTGCCAGTACAGCTGCCAAGGGGATCATCAATCTCCTCGGAGTGGACGTACAACGTGTATCCGACTTCTGTGGTTACAATCAGGATCTTTTTCGTGGCGTCGTCAAGGTCGCCATCGCCGCTGGGTTCCTTGTAAAACTGCTCGGTTGGTGGAGGTATTTACACCTAGCAGTCATTCTTATCAAATCCATGCTGACCCTCGTTTAGCACACTTGCGGGTTTCGCTGTTCCGGCAACTCTGCAGCCATTGAACGGCATCGCCAGCAAACACTATACGCAGAAACAGCTTGCTGTCATGGCGGCCAGGGACAACAAGGCACATGTTGTCACCGAGGCGTTGCATGGTATTCGACAGATAAAATTCTCTGCGACAGAGAAGCAATGGGAGAAACGCATTCTGGCTGCACGTGAGCAGGAATTGAAGTCTCAACGGGATGTCTACATCTGGGCAACCTTTCTGACATTCACCTGGGTTGCCATGCCCGCTTTAATAGGCGCCGCTGCACTCTCTGTCTATGCCTGGCAAGCACAGCAGATCGAAGCCTCGGTGGCTTTCACTGCACTGTCCGTGTTCGCGAGCCTTGAGTGGACGATCAGCGCCGTGCCCATGACCATCACGGAGATGCTTGACGCCCGCGTCAGTACGGATAGGATCCATCAGCACCTCAAGTCCGAAGAGCGACGGCCAGTTCAGGAATCCGGATCATCGGTACAGCTCAAGAATGCATCGCTCGCCTGGCCTGCAGAGACCAATGCCATACTGCGAGACCTAAACTTGCAATTTCCTACCGGAGCGCTCAGGTAATGCAAGCTACAGACGTCCAGACGCCCATTTGCTAACAATTCACAGCGCGATCCATGGCAAGACTGGCACCGGCAAGAGCTTGTTGCTGGCAGCTATTATCGGCGAGGCTCAAATTGTCAAAGGCGATGTCGAAGCCCCACGGGCACCTCCGATGCACATGAGAGGCAACGAAAATGCTTCTCTCGAAGACTGGATTATACCTTCCGCTGTCGCCTATGTGGGTCAGGTGCCTTGGATTGAGAATACTTCAATCAAGAACACCGTCTTGTTTGGGTTACCCTACCACCACGAGAGGTATATGCAAGTAAGTCAACCATGTCTTTTTATGGATTCATGCAGTTTTGTGTTTGCCACTGGCGACACATTATTGATTGACATGTGATCACCAAACGGTCTTGTATTCCTGAGAGACGCTGACGACCATCTCCACCGCAGGTTCTACATGCATGTGCACTCTTGCCAGATATCGCTATGCTTCCGGATGGAGAAGACACCGAGGTCGGCGCGACCGGTATCAATCTGAGTGGCGGCCAACGTTGGCGGCTAACCTTTGCAAGAGCACTATACTCCCGAGCGGGCGTACTTGTCATGGACGACATATTCAGCGCTGTAGACAGCCATGTTGGACGCCACCTACTGAGCCACGGTATTCTTGGCCAACTTGGAGCCAACCGGACCAGAATATTAGTCACTCACCACGCTGGTCTGGTCGACCGTCACGCTGCATATATCGTAACTTTGACCAGCGATGGAACAGCAAACGTGGTGGACAGGCCTTATCCCACGATTGAGAGCCCTCCGGTACTCAGCCAGGACCAGTTGCGAGATCCGGAACTGAAGACTTGTGATCCAGAAGTCGACAACTGCGAGCCCGGGAATGAAACACTGAAAGCAAAGCCGAAGAAATTCGTCGAAGACGAGGTCCGGGCTCAAGGACGGGTGAAATGGAGCGTTTACAAGATGTACCTTATGGCCTCCGGTGGACTCCGATACTGGATCATGATTGTCTTGGTATTTTCGCTTGCTGCTGCCTCTACGATCGGACGCTCCTACTGGCTGCGCCTGTGGACAAGCTCATATGCCGACAATAGATCAACATCCAATGCCGCAAGCCACCACATGAAACACGAAACACAACCTCAACAACATCAATTGAGCTACTATTTGGGCCTCTACATCTTGATCTCTTTCATATCGGTCGCCTTGGTTGGTATCAAGATCATCTTCGTGCTGGTCTCCTCCCTCCGCGCAGCTCGCCATCTATTCGAGATCGCTGCTTTGAACATTCTTCAAGCGCCGTTGCGTTGGCTTGACACGCAGCCCATCGGCAGGATCCTCAATCGATTTGTGGGCGATTTCGCTCTCATCGACAGCAGACTTGGGGGCGACATCCTATGGTCTACAAACGGCTTGTTCTCAGTTGCCACAATCGTTGCGTCTGCACTGTTTGTGTCGCTCTGGATGTCAATCCCGGTGATCATCCTGTCGCTTATCTGCCTCTACATCGTGCACCTATACTTGGACGCTGCCCGCGACGTCAAAAGGTTGGAATCGACCGCCAAATCACCAATATTCGAACTGGTCGGAACTGTAATCTCCGGACTGCCCACTATACGCTGCTTCGGAAGGGTCGACGATTACCTGGATCGCATGTACGGACAAATCGACCGTTACGCACAATCGTCATGGTACGTTCTCCTCGCGACGCAGTGGATGAAGTTCCGCCTCGGTGTTCTTGGTGTTGCGTTCACGTTCTGCATCGCTGCTGGAGTAGCATACTTCCCGGAGATTGACGCTTCACTTGCTGGCTTCGCGCTCAGTTTCGCTCTAAATTTTGCTACTGTTGCCGAGACCACCATTAGCAAATACACGGCGACTGAACTGGACATGAACTCGATGGAGCGTGTGCTGGAGTACATACAGCTCGAGACAGAGACAACTGCTGGAGATGAAGCCGAGCCTTCGTGGCCTTCGCGGGGCCACATTGCTTTCCAGGACCTCGAAGTTGCATATGGTAAGGACTTGCCACCAGTGCTGGAAGGTCTCAGTTTCGAAGTACCTTCCCGCCATCGCATTGGCATTGTTGGCCGAACTGGCAGTGGCAAATCATCCCTCACACTTGCGCTGTTTAGATTTCTACAAGTGCGCAGAGGCTGCATCGAAATTGATGGCGTCGACCTCAACAGCCTCAAGCTACATGATGTTCGAAGTCGACTAGCCATCATTCCACAAGACCCAGTTTTGTTTTCCGGTACCTTGCGGTCAAACTTGGACCCTCATAACGAGCACAGCGATGTGTCTCTGCTGGAGGTCCTAGAGCGTGTGACTCCGACCCAGGCTTCATCTCGTGAAGAGTCGCAGAGCCGCAAGAGCATCTTCAAGAACCTCCAATCCTCCATCAGCCGTGGAGGCTCCAATTTAAGCCAAGGAGAGAAGCAGCTGATATGTCTCGCTCGCGCAATCTTGACACGGCCAAAAATTCTTGTGCTGGACGAAGCGACAAGTGCTGTAGACATGGAGACTGACGCATTGATCCAGCGCAGCATACGTGAGGAGTTCCGCGATAGTACTGTGCTTGTCGTAGCACACCGGCTGAGTACCGTTGCAGACTTCGACAAAATTCTAGTCTTAAGCGATGGAAACCTTGTCGAGTACGATGAGCCGCGGGTGCTTGCACAGAAGAAGGGTCCGTTCTGGGAGATGGTGAAGGAGAGTGGCGAGGATGAAGCTCTGAGACATTTGCTCGTGTGAAATGTGTGCTATGGATAAGATTATATGTCTTAAATGGTATTGAAACCAATGTCACTACCTTTTTGGCCAATAAGTTTCTGAATCAATGAGGATCTGTTACTCTCTGGACTTCATACCACACGTTGTTAACGGACTTCTAGCCGCGCACATTTCGATGGCAACCAAATGAAGCTAAAGATCGAGAAAGCCACACGGGGAGCTGCAACAGTATCCATGAGAATCATGCGCCGGACAATGGGGAAACTCTATCATGCACAAACATGCAAATGGCGGACATCCGGGTGTTCATCTAATCTATGCTTTCTATATATTATATGTAGAACTGTAATCGGCCCATCATTCCACGACTATCGGCTTCCGAGGCTTCCATTTTATCGGAGGCGGAACTTCGTTCTGGTTCCAATGCTCTGTACCATAACGAAGCCAATGCGCGTAGGTGTTAGGAATATTGTCGGATCCGACATGCCGCCTCCACAGTGAGCTTAATGTGTCACCCATCACACGTAGAATCAGCCCGGTCGCCAGCTTAAATCCAAAGCTTCTCGATAAGCAGCTCTCCACTATCGCACGAGCCCTTTTCTGTTCGTCCGACTCAATGTCACCATTGCGAGGAGTCGGAAGGGACATCAGGTTGAATGCCAAAGATCCATCCCAGCTTGTGAGATCGTTGATGAGTTGAGCACCGACCATGAACTCGATGGCGTAGACGTGTTTCGCGACATACTCAGGCCCGTTCCATCCGTCTTGGGGATCCAGGGTAGACATCGCTTTTGTGAGTGCCTGACCCTGTATGATGTAGTCCGTAAGCAAGGCGCTCGCTTCCTCGATGCTGTATGTTCTGCCGTTTTCGCTGAATGAAGGAGCAGTCATCATTGGCACACCTTCCAACAATGGGCTGTTGTGCATTCCATCTGTGCTGACTTTTCCCCCATCCTCGGCCCAGAGCGCTAAGAACAAGTCGTGTGCACGTTGAAACAATGGGTTGCCACGATTTGAGCAGAGAAAGTAGTTGGTGAGTGCATAAACATCGTCATTACCGCCGTGGTAAGACAACACCGTGTAGGGGCTCTCAGGATTTCCGATGGTATCGTTCCATAATCGATCGAGATCTCCAATTTGCATCATCCCAACATCAGCATATACACCTCCGTAGTGCAACAGCAGCGGCCAGCGAACCAGGTCAGAATTATGCTGAGCTGCGTATGTGCCGCCCAGGGTTCCCTCCGCGAAGGCTTTGGGAAATAGCGACGGATCCGTGATGTCAAGAAAGTTGGAGATGTTCAATGGTGATCCGGGCTTCCTGTCAACAACGCGAACCACCCATCCGAGTCTCGAAAACCGCCGGTGCCATGCGCGGATGTTACGCTGGCAGTATTCGTGCATTCCAGAGTAACCGTTGTGCCAGAAGAACCAGATATTCTTTTCGTCGTCCTCAGTTATCGGTTTCGGGTTGATAAGATCCTTGTCTACCTCAAGATCTGATCGCAAATCGATCAGTTCAGGAGGAATGACGTGCATTCCGTCGGGTATTTGATAGTCCATGCCGGCGATTTCAATTTGATGGTCGAGTGCTTCTCCAGGCATCAATGATGGAAATCCAACAGAAGATTGGGAAAGAGTGGAGTGATTGTTGCATTTTTGTGCTTCGCAACTGCTGATCTTTATGCCATCCGGTAACACGAGGTACGCTCACCAGCGGGTGTATCAGAATGAGTCATTCTGACCACTTATGGCATCTGCTGCACATCGAAGCTGTTCTTTCACTTGGGCGATCCTTCAAAATCCTCCTCCTGAACAATCTTCATGTACGCGCTCTCACTGGCACAGCTTGAAGTTGCCGTTGTCTAATAGGGACAGCACCGTCCGTATCAGCTCCGTCTCAGCCCGTCAACCTGAGAACCCGCATTCGGCCACTGGCGTGACGGAAAACCGCTAATCAAGATGCTTCCTCCTCGATACAGAGTGGAAGTCACTAAAAAACTGACAATAAGGGGCCGGTTAGCGATTGTGCCGATTGCGGAAAAATAAAAAGGAAAACATACAACAGGCGGGATTCCCAGATGGTCACCCACTCTAGTACTAGTCGCCCGGTTCAGTGCTTATGTATGGCAGAGCGGACGGGATGCCCAGTTTTCACTGACCTATGGTCGTATGTGCTTGTTCTGCAATCATTTGCCAATATGAAGCTGTGATAATTGTGTAGCAAGTTCTCATCAGCGTCTGCCTAATCTCCAGATCCAAAGCCACCCTATAAAAGCGTTTTCGTTTCTCGCAGAACTGCCAGTCTCTATTGGATTTCCATCCCACTTCATCAACAACAATACTGAAATTACCACTTGCAACCACAGGATCGCCGCTCCAGCAACTCTAACCCATAACCACATTTGGCTCCCCAACCTTAACAACATAGCACGCAACAACTTTCAGATCTTCTGTCTGGCTGACATTCTCCGCTCGCGTGTGCGACAGCTCTGCGTAGTCGAGGAAACTATCCCCAGCGTGGAACACCTGCGGTTCCGCGTCGCCTTGCCATTGCGAGATAATGCTTCCTTGCACAACATAGTTGGGACCTGCTATTGGGTGATGATGCACAGGCGCCCCAACCCCGGCTGGATATTCCAGTAGAACCATGCGGTGTTCCCAGCCCGGGAGGGCAGGTATTGGGATGGCCTGGAGAATGGTGCGCTTCACCGACTTTTCTTGTTGAGTGGTTTCTGACATGACTGATTTGACTTGTTGTTTGGTTTTCGAGTGGTAAAGATAGTAGCGCGATGAATGGGGACTTGATCTGCGTTGTATAGAAACCTCTGGATATGTATGAGTGTGTCAGAGGACCAGGACAGATCTTGACTTCTTGAGCAACATTTAAAGACTATGCCGTATACTGTGGTTCCTTCTATGTAGTTGGTACGTGTATAAGAGCCTGTCGATATAATAAGCATGCACGCCCTCCTCAGTGTCAGTAAGCAAGTCTCACTCAAGATTACTAATCTTGCCCAAAAACAAGCCTTAGCAAAGCCAATCAACTAGATTTCTGCAGCTAACAAGTATCCGGGCATTGCTTACGCCGATCTAAGATCTGACAGTATGGATTCAACCGGCCGCCCTCGAGGCTTACAGTAGCTTGGCTCGCTTGGTAAAACAAACCCTGCAGGAATATACTATTCTAGTTCGACCCATCCCTTACTAAGCTAGGGCGGTTTGCAAACCCAATCCAATCACTCAGCACCTTCAGCACTCTGCTTCACTTCTCTATTGAAACTTGCAAACATCTCCTCCAATAACGGTCTAACAGGCCCAAACGTCATGAACAGAAAACTGACACCTCCGCTCCAAGTCTCGCGCTGCACCAACCTCGTCGCAGCACCATTCTGCAGAGGCATAAACTCCCAAGTGTGAGCAGCCGTAGTCCACAGCTTAGTACCTTTGAGTGCGAAAACGCTGTCGGAGTTCTCTTGCACAGCAGTGCGACCAGAGCCGAAGTAGTTGTCGATCTGAATCACATCGCCCTTGCGCAGAGTGCGGGCGTCGTACACTCGGGCGGATGTGGCGAGGTTGATGACGGAGATGTTGGCGCTGAACTTGTTCGTCCAGTCATTTTGTAGGGCGTAGTTCAAGCACTGATCGAAAGTCATTGGCATGGAATACAGATGAAGGCTCGGCATGTGCTTTGCGATGGACGTCTTGTGGCTGGGCGGATGTTACGCACCTTTTCACGAACAACAGCTGCTGTGGCATCGATGTCTTCCACCGTATAAAGACTCGCGGTATCCCATGGAGAAAGGATAAGAGCAACAAAGATGCTCAGTATGGCAATGATAGTCGCCGAAAAGCCGTTGAGCAGCATATCGCTATTGGTATAGGATGTTGCATACACAGCAACTTCTTGAAGGAATAATCACCGAGCCGGAGCGCGGATTGGAGATCGAATATTCCGGTTTGATCATCACATGGCACACATGCGTAAGCAGATCGAGGTAGTTCAGCCGCACCTGAAGGATTCGATCGGCGTTGATCCTGCAAGGAAAGAGACTAGTCTGACTGTATAGAATAGCTGTGATATAGTTACCTCCCGCCGACGATTCCCAGCGCACTATGTAGATGGAGGGAGAAAATGACTACAAATCCCGTCACTACAGCACAAAAGACTGAAGTCGGGTTGACAGTCGCCGGCTCCGGAGCAGGCTCAGCGATTGGTGAGGCCGCAGATGCAGAGATCAGTAAAACTATAGCGTTGAAGAGAAGCATTGCTGCAAATTCTGAGAGCTCGAGGCAGCACGAAACGTCTGCTTCAAGTGTATTGCAAGCGTCGAGTGTTACCATCGAACATACCAGCTTTATTACGTTCCGCCGCCAAGTTTGTGGTCCACGTAGCAAAGTTATCCATCAGATACAGTACCAGCGCCATGAAGCCTATCATCGGGGCTAGATCTTTCTGTCGGAGTTGTATAAACCGGCCAGAATGTATGATCGCTCTTTGGCCAAGGAGACAAAACGAACATTCTCGCTCAAGCCCAAGGAATTCGGTACCGGCCGTTTGGAAAGAAGTGATGGATAGCACCAGCACCTGGAAAATGCGTTCAAATCGATTTGGGTGGCCGAATGTGGCAAGTCGTGTCGTTGGCATGGGATAAATCCGCGTATCGTCGAAGAGCATCACAGAACGAAGCTTCGCACGCTCCAGAGCGCATGAGCGAGTATAACTCTGGAGTCTGATTATGCTGTCTGACCACGTGGTACAAGGATGTAAGCCTGCAGCGGGCTCGTGGTGGTAGTATGATCATAATCGAATGGTCAGTGTTCGATGAGCAACAGGCATACAGCATTTGTGGCTGGCTGGCGTCCAAGCTCCAAAAAGCTTATTACATGTATACAGGCCCTCGCGGCTCGAACCCAGACTACACGCCATCTCGGCTACAGAGGTCTGAGTTGAAATCAATCAGCTCTAGATCATCAATCTGGAAGCGCGAGAGAGAGGCGCCCTACAAAGTAACCTATGCGGAGAAATAGTGATCAAGATGAGTGACACAGACACCAGCAGTCATGCAATTGAATGCACTGCAATATCCGATGTAGAACTATGTACCATGTACCTTCTGCTGCAAGATCGCAATGACTCGAACCCATGAGCCATACCGCCGACGGCTTGTTCGCCATCAGAGTTCGACAACAAATCATCGTTGGAAATCGCTATGTTCAAAAACTGGCTCGGAACTCTCATTTGTCTATCACCTCGTCAGTACCTTGCCTCGCAGCAGTGCCTCATCATAGCTGGAGGAGATTCCCTACGCGAATTACAATACTCATCGTCCGAGTCGACGAAAACGTCGCAATTCCTGTTCTGGCACAAATCTATTGCCATCGTCAGTATCAACGAAACCTACGAGAACAAAAAACAGTTCGCTCACGGCTGGTAATACGTACGATCGGAGCAGTAAGAATACCCGTCTTTGATCCTCGCAGGACAGAAGAAGCACTTATCTATAGGTTCCGGAACCTTATCAGCCTACTTTCGACTGACGAAACAAACGAAAATTGAGCATAGAGCTCGAGGTGGTAGAAACTCACGGTCTTCGCAGTATGAGCTTCCGTCCTCTCTCAGGTTGTCGCATGCCATACAGTCGTCTAATGAAGCCTCGAAGGTCAGTCGCACCAGGTAACAATAAGGTTGTCCATGCGCTGGCTAGCAGTGTTGGGGGCCAAGTCTGCGAGTCCACCACCTTCACTCACGGTCTTTGCAATAGCTCTCATATGCAAATCGCTTCTCGTTCGGACACGTGCTCACAGAGCAGACATCTGGCAAGCAAGTCAGTATGTCAGTCAGCTAGAGCTTGCGCGAGCTGCAGATGGGCATAACCCACGATAGTTGCAAAAGTTCGCATTAGTGGCAGGCAGTCTAGTGCAGCCCTTCGTCCTACATGTCCCCATCCGCTGGGCCAGGACCGACATGCCCTGACCATCAATCGAAAACTTTGTGAGGCTCATGGCATAACGCTGACTCGATAGTGCTCTGCGAGGGTGATAAATGACGGGCCTGCCTGTCCTTGGAAGTCTAGGTGGTAAGACGGAGGATGAAGAGCGAGGTGAGTCACCGTCAACGGCAAGTGAGGGGTGCTCATGGTCCGTAGCAGCCTCGCGCAGGCAAAGGCAAGCCCAGTCTGCACTTGAGCTCAAGCGAGCGAATAGGCTTCATTGTCGCACAAGGCTGAAGATTGGCAGAGACGTAGGTGGTGCTGCAGGCGGCCAGATCCGTGACAGTGTGATGAGCGGCAAGTCGCCATGTAGATGCAGTTGTGTCGAAACAAATCGTGGGCCTTCCTCTGTGGGTGTTGCGAGCCAGCATGTGTTCGTTGGTATAGGAAGCATGAGCTTGGGCACTAGCGATGTGAATTCTCTCGCCCAGCTCACGCACATGGCTAGTTTCAACGACAAGTTCCGCACCCTCACCGGCAAAGACATCGAGCTGGACATCGGGCCGGACTTCAAGGTCCAGCGGATAAAGGAGCGCGTCGGGGCGAAGCAGGGCATCTCCCCTCCGCAGCAGCGTCTGATCTACGGCGGCAGGCAGATGGCCGGCGGCAGCAGCTCGTGAAGACCGTCTCGTATCTGTTCTGCAGCTTGCCCTTTTGGAAAATGTACCTCACCTGAAGGTTGACAATTGAGCTGACCTGCTGCCAAAAGAAAACACAAAGTCAACATTCCCAGTCCAGCACAAGAAAAAAACATACCCTGCACTGTCCCAAGAATGAGGACGCTGTAAGTCATAACATGTCTCATTCATTGCCAATCATGAAACTCCCTCCCATCTCTATACAAACGCGCACGCGCACTCGCCAGCAACACGCACGCACGTTTCCAAATGCCACTCTAATAACTCTCTCCCCCACTCACCGCCATCCTCACCCCCATCATCTCCACCGCAACCACGCTCAAAAGTCAAACTCTCCCCTCAGCGCATCCAAATCCATATCCGGGCCCACGCGATCTGACAAGTCGCGCCTGTTCATGCTCATGAACGTCCTGCGCAGCGTATCGTACAAGTTCGTGCTCTGGTTCTGCGCCAACAAACCCTCAACAACCGAATCGTCGACCGCATTACCACTGCCATCAGAAAGCAGCTCAGCAGCCTTCTGCCTGCCTTCCGTCTCGATGACGCGATGCATGCTCAGCGCGCCGAGCAAGTGCGAAGCCGCCTGCTCGTTGACACCCAAGTTGATGCAGCTCACGCCCAGGTTGTAGCGCGCGCGGACGAAATTCGAATTGATTTCCAGCGCGCGCGAGTACGCCTCGATGGCCTCCTCGGAGCGGCCGCTGTTAGCGAGCGTGGCGCCGAGGCGGTTCCACAAGAGGTGCTCCTCGCCTTCCTTCTTCATGCTGCCGTGCTGGGCACTATCGAGCGCGGCGGTGAAGCAGTCGACGGCCTTGTCGTAGTCTTCGCTGCCGTAGAAGAGGACGCCGAGGCCGACTTGGACGTCGACGTCGACGCCGGTGCCTTCGGGATTGAGCTGCGCGGCTTCGAGGAAGAGGTCTGTGACGCGCTCTTGCAGCTGGGCGCGGCCGGTGAAGCTGATGTGTTCCTCTGAGGGGTCGTCGAGGCCGCGGGGGGTGACGCCGAGTTGCGGGTAGCGGACGCTGACCCAGCGTTCTAGGGATCTGTAGGCGAGCGAGTCGAAAGACTCGT
Organism: Cladosporium velox; assembly: GCA_024604135.1. NCBI lineage: Eukaryota > Fungi > Ascomycota > Dothideomycetes > Cladosporiales > Cladosporiaceae > Cladosporium > Cladosporium velox. The sequence continues at coordinate 1,421,590 of JANIIF010000007.1, read as the reverse complement.
TGGTGTAGGAGACTGCTAAGCCCATGAGAGCTTCGAGGTTATCCGGGTCCAGTTTTAGGGCCTGCTCTAGTGCGCGTATCGCAGGTGATTCTTTCTCGTTCTGTGCTTGTGCCTGTCCGAGCGCCACCCAGGCTTCTACAAAGTTCTCGTCTCGTTGCACGGCTGCTTCGAATGCGAGTGCTGCGAGAGACAGGTTGCCGCCTTCGCGGACAATCTTCATACCTTCCTCGTACGCGTTCGGGACATCCTTGAAAAGATTGTTCTCCTCGAAGAGATAGTGTCCGAGCTCTCCAGAGAATTGATCGTGCGTCCGTAGGCCATCGAATCCTTGTGCGCTGTCGAAGTTCTGCCATGCATCTGCCTCGTCCCCAAAGTGCTTGTAAGCTTCTTCCTCCGCGAGCATATCCCTAGTAGCGTTAGTCTCCTGCTGTATACCATTCCAAATGGATTCGAAATCGCCAAAGTTGGTTTCAGACCTGCAGCGCGTAAGCTGCAAGCCCTCGTGTCCGCAGTCACAAAAAGCGAAGTAAGACTCACCGATCAACACCATCAAGTTCCTTCTCAATAGCCGCCTCAGCCTCCCGATCAAGAGCATCCAGATCCTGCCCCTGATCCGAACTCAACTCCTCAAACTGCTTCTCCCAGTCCGTATCACTCAGCTCTTGCACTCTGCCTTTCCCCTTTCCCTGCATCTGCTCCGGCATCTGCGGCTGCTGCATGCCCATGCCACCCCCAAACATAGGCCTCTGCATCCCCATCCCCATCCCACCACCGTACATCGGCGCCCGATACGCCGGCCCCTGCTGCTGCTGCGCAAAAGCCGGACTGCCCGCCCTCTGCGCAGGACTCATCTGGCCCTGCCTGAACTGCGCAAATTCCTGCGGATTAAACCCCCCACCTCCTCCACTCCTCATCTTCCCCATCTCCTCCGGTGCAAACCCCCCCTGCTGCGCAAACTCGCCCGCCCACTGTCCTCCGCCGCCACCACCACCATAGCTCCTCTCCAACGACTCCGCCTCCCTCCTCATCTGCTCCATGTGAAACGAGCTATTGGGGATCTGCTCGCCGAACTGCGGGCCCTGCTGCGCGAAGTCCTGGAATGCCGCATCGTCGGGCAGGCCCTGCTGGGAGCGGAAGCCGTTGAGCTGAGGGTTGCGGGCGTTGGTGAGGCGGTCGCGCTGCAGGGATGTGTCGGCGGCGGACTGCTTTTGGAACTGGGCGAGGGGGTTGGCAGCTGTGGAGCACTCTGGGCCGCCGAGGAAGGACATGGTGAGGGTAGTTGCTGTGGGTGTTGTGGGTGTGGCGATGTGTTGATATCGCTGGTGGAGGGGTGGAGGATGAGTTTTGGTGGGGTTGTCTTGGGGTCGCTATTGGTCGCCTCACGCGGTGTGGGAATGTGCTGGCTGGTGTAGGGCGTAAATTTAAGTGGCGAGTTGTCCTCTGATGTCTTGTAGTATAGAAGAGGACAACAAGTGGGGAGTAGACAAAGTCACCAAGAATGCTCAGATGGCCGTGGTCGGTTGACTAAAGCACGTCTCTCTGCTTGTGCCGAGGTCTCGCACGGCGGCGTAGATTGGGATTATGTCAGTCAGTCCCTTGCTGCTGTGTCGCCCGGTTCACAAGCCGGCTCGGCTACTGCATTCTCGCTACATGTACTAAACGGGAAGTCATTTCCGAAGAACAACTGCAAAAGTACCTGATGTAGCAAAGTAACAACGACTACAAATAGCAAGACTCACGTTCATGTTATAAATAAAAATACACTTTTCGGATGTCTATTCTACACTGCCGTACAGCCATCATATATGTACAGCAAAGGGCCTTCAACTATCTCATCTCCGCCAAATCGTACAGGCCTCGCCACCAAACGGTGTCTGCTTCGCTTGCGATGCAAGTATACCTAGAAGATATCCGGGTATAGTGGAAAGCAGTCTCTGGTGCTGGCGGAGACGTCGTGTGGTATCAAGAGTATGCGATCACTTCTTCAACGCTCTAGTCGAGGTCGTTGCCGTCGTCACGGTCGCGCCTCTCGCGTCTCTCGTACCTGTCGGTCCTGTCGGTCCTCTCGCGGCGGGAGGGTCTGTCACCGTCCTCCTTCGCCTGGCCAGAGTAGTCCACTCTAAGCTGACGTCCGTAGACAGATTTCTGCTCGAGAGCCTTCTTTGCGACAACAGCGCTGTCGACATCGGTGAAGTCGGCGTGTGCGAAACCTCTCGGTTGTCCGGAACGACGGTCGATGGCAACCCTGACGTCGAGCACGTTCTTGATGCTTCTGAAAAGGTCTGTGAGGTTGTTGTTAGTATTCATTCATGAGACAAGATGTTGCTCGACATTTCTTACCGTTCAAATCCCTGTCGCTCATCTGGTAGGACATGTTGCCAATGAACAGAGTCTTGCTGGGCTCTGCGGTTGACTTCTGATTCCTCTTGTTGTCCCTGCTGTTGTTGTTGGCTTCGCGACGCCTGTGGTACTGCACGGAGATCCTTCTGCCCTGGAAGACCTTCTGGTCCAGAGCATCGCGAGCAGCATCGGCTTGCTGCTGGTTGATGAACTCAATGTATGCGAAACCCTTGCTCAGGCCCCTGTCGTCGGTAACGACTCTGCTGTTTGTGACCTCACCGTACTTGGCGAACTCGGCCTCAAGCTGGGGAGCGGTGACCTCAAAGAAGAGGTTGCCAATGTAGAGAATCTTGCTCGGGGGCGCAGGCGGACGGCTGTCGTAGGGCCTGCGCTCCTGGAAGGTTTCCCTGGTGGATGCGGCGGTGTTGCGAGCATAGCGGGTTGCCTCGGCGGCGGCGGATTGCGTCTGTTCGCTGATTTGCGAGGTGGTTTCGGATGCCTGCTGGTTGAGCTTGGAAGCAGTCTCTGATGCTTGCTCGCTGACCTTGGAGGCAGCATCCGACGCCTGCTCGGAGGCGTAAGTAGCAGCATCCTGGGCTCTCTCCTTGGGCTCCTGGGTGAACTCGCCAACAGCCTGGGCGGCCTTTGCGGCAGCATCAGAGACAGTGTCCTTGGCCTTCTCCGCGATCTCAGAAGCCTGCTCGAGGACAGGCTTGGACTGGTGCTCGCTCTGGCCTACAGGCTCAGAAGTGGTGCCTGAAGACTCGGAGAGCGCATCCTGGCCGGAAGATGTGGTGCTGGACGAGGGTGTGGTGGTGGTCTCAGATGTGGAGACGCCTTCTGACTGGCCGAGAGGCTCAGATGTGGTTCCTGATGACTCGGAGACGGCGTCCTGGGCAGCAGTCTCGGTCTCCTTCTTCTGCTCCTCGGCGCGCCATATTCTAGACTGGTGGAAAGAACGGGTGAGGGAGGGAATGGAGGACTGGAAGCTGTTCACGCGAGGGGTGGCGCGGAGCTGGCGGGGCGCAGAGACTGCGCGAGCGGCGGCGCGGCGGAAGATGTACCTGTGTTTGATGTTAGTTGGATGTCTCGCAGTGGAGAGTGTCGATGGAATAGAACGTACATGGTGGCGGAAGGGTATAGAGAATTGCGAGTAGCGCTGGATGCAACAAGAAGTGCAGTCGCCTTTCAATGATGAGATGGCGATATCTGCGTGCGAAGAGAAGGAAGGTGTAGATGAAGTGATGGGTGTTTGTGTTGCGATTGTTGCAATGTATTCGCATGCAGATAGGGTCTTCGTCCCCAGCTGGAACATTTGCAGCGCACGACCCCCGAGTCTGCTGGAGGTCTCTCTCTCTCTCCGCATCTACATCATCAAGCGAGCTGGCCTAGCTCACGGATAGCTCCGCCAAAGGTACGTGTTCAGTTGTTAGAGCTCCCTCAATCACCACCACCACCAGATATACCCACTGCTTGCTGCTACACCACCCTCCAATGCCACCACCCTCCACTCGCTAAACCACCCTCCTCTCCGCCACCGTCACCATGGCCGCCGACGTCGCGTCCCCGCCCGGTGCCGACTTCTTCCTCAAGGGCGAGTCTGCCCGCAACACCCGTGGCCTGCTGCGTCTGATCATCCTGTGCACCATTGCCGCCGCCGCCGTTGCCAGCAGACTGTTCTCTGTCATCCGCTTTGAGAGCATTATCCACGAATGTATGTCAATTGATCGATGTATACTGCTATTGCATGTGTACAATACATCCAGACGAGCACACACTAATCAAGCCATTGAACAGTCGACCCTTGGTTCAACTTCCGAGCCACCAAGTACCTTGTCCAGCATGGCTTCGCCAACTTCTGGGACTGGTTCGATGACCGTAAGTATTCCAATCCGTTCTCATCGATCAAATCAACCCTCGCTGACATCTCTGCCCTCCAGGAACATGGCATCCCCTAGGCCGCGTCACCGGCGGTACCCTCTACCCAGGCCTTATGGTCACATCCGGTGCCATCTACCACGCCCTCCGCTGGCTCACATTCCCCGTCGACATTCGCAACATCTGCGTGCTGCTTGCGCCTGGCTTCTCCGGCCTGACCGCCTTCGCCGCATACCTGTTGACCACCGAAATGAGCACGAGCCCGTCAGCTGGTCTGCTCGCGGCTGTCTTCATGGGCATTGCACCCGGTTACATCTCGCGTTCCGTCGCTGGCAGCTACGATAACGAAGCCATCGCCATTTTCCTCCTGGTCTTCACCTTCTACCTTTGGATCAAGGCCGTCAAGGTCGGAAGCATTATGTGGGGAGGTCTTACAGCCCTCTTCTACGGATACATGGTCAGCGCATGGGGTGGATACGTTTTCATTACCAACTTGCTGCCTCTGCACGCCTTCGTGCTGATTTGCATGGGTCGTTTCAGCCCGAGGCTGTACGTCAGCTACACCACCTGGTACGCTCTTGGAACGTTGGCTAGCATGCAGATTCCCTTCGTCGGTTTCCTGCCCATTAGGAGTAGCGAGCACATGTCTTCGCTTGGTAAGTTCCGCCTGAACAATCAATCAGGAGCCAGCACTAACATTTTTCAGGCGTCTTCGGCCTGCTCCAGCTTGTTGGTTTCGCCGAGTGGGTTCGCTACCAGCTCCCCTCCAAGCAGTTCCAAACTCTCCTCCGCGCAATGGTCTTGATTGTTTTCGGTGGTGCCTTTGCTGGACTGGTCCTGCTTACCGTCTCTGGAACCATCGCACCCTGGACTGGCCGCTTCTACTCTCTCTGGGACACTGGCTACGCCAAGATTCACATTCCCATCATTGCCTCCGTTTCTGAGCACCAGCCGACTGCTTGGCCCGCGTACTTCTTCGATCTCAACATGCTCATCTGGCTCTTCCCCGCCGGTGTGTACATGTGCTTCCGTGAGCTCAAGGACGAGCAGGTCTTCGTCGTCATCTATGCAGTCCTTGCCAGTTACTTCTCTGGTGTTATGGTCCGTTTGATGCTTACTCTCACTCCCATCGTGTGCGTGGCAGCCGCCATCGCTCTCTCTCAGATCTTGGACACCTACATGGTGGCTTCTGAACCCGACGAGGATGCTAGCAAGTCCAATGGCTCTGCCAACGGCTCTACCTCCATCAAGGACAAGGTTGCATCTGCTTCCGACTCTCTGCGTTCTACCAAGTCCCCTATCGTTGGTATTTACTCCTACCTTTCCAAGTCCGTCATTACCGGAGCTGTCACCGCATACCTCCTTCTCTTCGTCCTCCACTGCACCTGGGTCACCAGCAACGCCTACTCTTCTCCCTCCGTCGTGCTTGCTTCTCGCATGCCGGACGGCAGCCAGCACATCATCGATGACTACCGTGAGGCATACTACTGGCTCCGTCAGAACACCGAGCAGAACGCCAAGATCATGAGCTGGTGGGACTACGGCTACCAGATTGGTGGCATGGCCGACCGCCCCACTCTGGTCGACAACAACACCTGGAACAACACCCACATTGCCACCGTCGGTAAGGCTATGAGCTCCCGCGAGGAGGTCAGCTGGCCCATCATGCGCCAGCACGAGGTCGACTACGTTCTTGTCGTCTTTGGTGGTCTTCTTGGCTACTCTGGCGATGACATCAACAAGTTCCTCTGGATGGTGAGAATCGCTGAAGGTAAGCACAAGTCTTGATCCCAAGCCTAAAAATTGACTCACCTACTAACACCAATTCCCAGGCATCTGGCCCGACGAGGTCAAGGAGCGCGACTTCTTCACCGCCCGCGGCGAATACCGCGTCGACGACCAAGCCACCGACACCATGAAGAACAGCCTGATGTACAAGATGTCCTACTACAACTACAACTCGCTCTTCCCCGCCGGCCAGGCCCAGGACCGCGTCCGCGGCTCCAAGCTGCCCGCCGTGGGCCCCGAGCTCAGCACCGTCGAGGAGGCCTTCACCAGCGAGAACTGGATCATCCGCATCTACAAGGTCAAGAAGCCCGACAACCTCGGCCGGACGCTGCAGGAGGCGACGGCGTTTGAGAAGGGCAACAAGCGCAAGAAGGCGGGTAAGAGGAAGGGGGCTAGGGTTTTGAGGGTTGAGTAGTGGTTTTTGGCTGCTTTGGCTCCTGGTGCCCTTGTCTCTTCTTCCTCGAGTTGAGGAAGGATGTTGCTTCTTTTTTTATGTAAACATATTTGAGTCGAATCTTTGATAGAGGCTGATCTTGAAAAAAGTATGTGATTTGGCACATGATTTGATTTTCTTTCGGGGATTTTTGTGCTTTGTGAGTCTCGTGAATGAGATTGGTCACGGTGTCGCAAATATGCTTAAGTGACCATATCATCGTGTATCCTGCTGGTAAGAGAGTACATGCACGTGTATATGCTTCGTTCGTGGTGCGTCTTGTCTGGATCGTTTACCAAGAGATGCAAACCGTGGTGGCACAGCGTGTAGTCAGAAGGGTTAGGGTTAGTGCAACGACCAGCATCGATCTAATCATGGAAATCGGGCAAATATTCATCATTACTTCTGTATATCGATTAGATGTTAGTGGTGCCGATTTCTTTATCTTGTGAATAGTGATTCGTAGCTTATAGCTAGGTTCACCGAAACGTTAGGCACTGTCCGCTGCTGGATTCGGATGCTTGTCTAGAACGAAGTGCTGCCGATCGATGGAAAGTTGTGTCGATGGATTTGTCGTGATGGATGAGCGAGCATGGGCGATTGATGAGCGATAAATGACGACTGTGCACTACGCTCTCGATCTGAACAATCCTTTGGTACATCAATCTACATGCGTTTTCCGACCATGTCCGGCCGGGCTACGTGCTTCGTACCGTGCAATAGTCACGACAGCCGTGAGGAAGCTAAACTGTTTCCATCAACGTCGTATGCATTGTGCTATCGATTTGTATTCGTCTAGAAGCCGGTTTTGCCAGTTTGGAAATGCTCTTCTTCTTCTTCTTCTCCATAACACTACGAGGCCGTCGTGCCCGAATTATCCTCGCAAGAGAATGCAGAACCTGGAAAAGAATCGTTAGCAAGAAGTCTCGAACCATACGGACATCGCCATGAGATCGACTCACCGATCCGTCCACTAGCATACGCATCCTTGATCTGCACCACCACTCCATACGTCCCCCCAACACAAACAAACACCCCCAACGGAATCATCAGCGCCGTGATCCAGAACACAATCTGCTGCCAGAACCTGCCCCGTCGCCATTCCATGTTATCATGACACCACAGCCAGCCCGGCAGCGAAAGCGCAATAGGAGCAAAACACAACGACCCCGTCAGCGAAAGCAAATAATTGAAAATCGGAATCGCCTGCGCGAGGATAAACGCGATCGCTCCGAGCCCGCTCGTGCAGCCCAGCCATGTCGCCCAGTGCACCCAGGTGTCTGACTGCAAGTGCTCGGAATGGCGCAGAATCCGCACAAAGACGTACTTCGCTCCGACGTGCAGGTACAAGCAACCAGAAACCAGCAGGCCGATAAAGCCGACTCCGTACGCGATGATTTTGATCTTCGGCCCAGCGGATCCGAGCGATGGCACCGCAACCCACGCGCCGCAGTAGTAGTACACCACGAGCGAGAAGGAAGTGTAGGAGGCGATCACGATGGCCATGCAGAGGTAGAGGGACTTGCGGAAGTCGCGCGGCTCTCGCATTTCGGAGATCACGGGCAGGAAAGCCGAGGTGCCGGCGTAGGAGACGAAGATGGAGCAGGTGGCGACCATGCCGGCGGCGAAGGTCGGGTGGGCGATGGCGGCGAAACCGAATTCGAAGTCGCCTGTTTGGGGAGCTGCGGCTGGGCGGTCGTTTTGGGTGACGGCGACGACGACGATGAAGACGGCGATGAAGACGGAGGCGAAGCCGGCCCAGGTTAGCCAGCCGATCTGGAGAGTAGTGTTAGCAATGCCTTTGGAAGAATTCACAGCTGTGATGTGTGATATAACTCACCTGTGACATCTTCCTAAACGAAGCCGCTGCAACAACCAAAACCATCGCCACAAACGAAAACCAATTCGTACAGACAGCATGTCCAGAAAACACATTGAACGCGATCGAAACGCCCAAAATCCCCGATCCCGTCAAAAGCACATACGCAACAATAAACAGCGCGCCCGTAATCTCCCTCACAATCGGCCCGCCAACAACCTCCGCCATATCAGCAATACCGTGGCATCCACGATGGTTGTTGCGGAAATCGCCCTGGATCACGGCGGCCCATGTGTTTAAGAGACCCCAGCCTAGGACGCTGAGAGTACCGCCCACGGCACCTAGATCGTACATCGCAGTTGGGATTGTGAGGACGCCGACGGCGAAGATGACTTTGAGGAAGATGACGGTTGCGCGCGGCCATTCGACTGTGCGGAAATTGACGCCGGCGGTCGTCTTGAAGACTTCGAACTCTTCGTTGTCGTTGGCGTTGAAGACGCCGCCGGCGATGGGAGCAGGCGCATCTTTCTCCACGTCGGAGTGAGCATTGTGGGGATATTTCTTCTCCTGTGGCGTGTTCATAGTTGATGGGGAGTGTGAGGAAGATACGCAGGTATGGAAAGGGCAGGAAGACCCAGGGTATATAGACCAGCAACCTACCGCGACCTGTCGATCGACAATGGCTGCTACATGGGAACTACCAGTGGCAAAAGCCGTCCAGCGTATCGCATCGCATGTACTGATATGATAGCTCGACAAGAGAGCAGACGGCATGCCCTCAGGCCCAGGGAGTGCCTACCTACCAGGCCCAGCGATAAGGCGGCGCATCATCATCAGGCGACGGCGCAAAGCAACGGGGCACGCATCGGTGCATCAAGACGACAGCATAGCCAGGGTTCAAGTTGGCCAGAGAGGGATTGCAGCCCTTGGTATCAACAGCACGTGCATGGTTATGTAAAGCCAAGCGGGCACTCCGTGACGAGATCGTGGGGGATGATCCGATAAGGACAAGAACGGCGCGACGGCGCGGAGGAGGAGACGACGATAGCGATAGCACGGTGGAGAGTGAGGAGAGGGGAGGGTTCATGTTTGTAACGAGCTTGGTTTCGTTCCCCTAATGATTCCAAGGCGGCTGAACTGCGGGTTCAAGGTGCAACGAGCGGGTTGACAATGAGACGTGACGTTATTGCCGATACGAGACACAGCACAGCATAGCAATGGCCACCGACGCCGATGGAGCCAACCTCATTGCGTACGTCCGCAGCCATGCCTCGCGCGTCAAAAACCCTTCTCGACGCACGCCCGCGCGAGGAACCATCTTCATTAATGCAGACAACGTTGAGAGACAGCTACAAGAAGACGGTCATAAGACCTGGGGCTGGGTGATATACCGCTGCACCTACGCAGACGATGAGGAATGGGCAGAGTTTATGGCTCGTCTTCGCTACTGGAACGAAGAGAACCTCCGTTTCGACAATGCTCTCGACATGCTGCTGAGCGTGGATTACCAAGTCTTCGAGAACCCCGACCTGTTCGACAATGCGCACCCGTCCACTATCCGAGAGCATTTCACGCAATGGGCTGCGACTGCGCCGCAGCAAGAGCAAGGTGAAGGCGCTTATCCCATGCGCTCACAGCGGTACAACCATTGCATTCACGTCGACCAAGAAGCGCTACTGTCTGTTATTCGAGGACCGCCTCCTTCCGAGACCTTTTTTGGTCCGGGGTATGTCAACTTGGTCTGCAAGCGAATTCTCGGTGGCATGAGGCCTGAGCACACCTACGGGCGCGCTGAGCAGGAGCATTGTTTCATGCGCATCAATTATCAGAATCTGATGCTGCACTGGTATAATCAGCTGAGGCCGCAGGGGTCTTGGGGTAACGAATACTGTGTACCGCCGGAGATTGCGAGAATCTAGTCGCGGTGTCTACGACTATTTGCCACATGAGCATGACGCCGAGTTGAGCGTTTAATTGACTCGAAAGACGGCGGCCGACTCTCTGTCATAGTGACAGGCGGGAACGTGGTTTTTCGAAGATGAAACTTCGTTTGCAATCGTTATCTTTTTGATACCGCGATCTCGAAACCATCAGGCCACTCCCATCAAGTTCATAGTCGAACCTCTATCACCACTTTACTCAGTGGTAGGATGCGTGGAGCGTCGGAAGCACTGGAACGCCTTGTCAACTCACACGAGGAACAAATGAAAACAGATCATTGCTCGAGACAGGTATCCATCGCCAGAAAGTCTCTACTCGCTATCATTCGTCGTGGGCGCCCCCTCTCGCTCTCTCTCTCTCCAAGAGCAAGACATACGCCGCCGACCAACGATCGTTGATGAAGCCGCGGTGTTGTCCATACTCGTTCAAGCCTTGCACAATGCTTGCAACAACTGACTAAAGTAGGTCTGCAAACTTGTAAGCGACTTTCTTGCTGGTGTTGCCTTCTTGCCGAGCAACGGCCGCATGGACAAGTTCCATGTATTTAGGAAGTAGGTGAGCAGCCTCTTTTGTGTATTCCAGAGCTATCTCTCTTGTTTCGATGAACCCTAGGACTGGACGAGAGATCTATAAGTTCTAGTGGCTATGAGAAGCATGTGATCACAAGTCTCTGATGCGGAAAATCTATGTCGTAAATGCTTCGTATGCTACATGTTTTCAGCGCTCTTCTACAAGCCAGAGTGGAGTAGAAATGTCCTCCCCCAGTCACCAACAACCACCAGAGTACTACAGTCTATGCTCGCTCAACCCAAATGCCTTTTCGCTTGATCATGAATGCGTGGAATGGATTGCCAGTCTACAAAAGAAAAAACATCAAAAGCTCATCTGCCACCCGTATGTACTTACGAGCTTCAAGAACCACACGAACCCCGAATCTTACTCCTCCCGTTCCTTTCCCTTTCCTTTCAACCCAGATCCTTCAGTCTCGATCTTGAATCGCGGAGTCCCAGCAGGTCTCGCATCCTTGCCCTCGCCTTGGAAGAACTCACACGAGAACTTGAGCGCTTTGCCCGACTCTTTCCAGACGACGACTTCATCGCCGGAGTAGAGCCTTCCGAATTGCCGCTTGCCTTCTTCTCCTCGCTTCAGGTGCACGCCGTTGACGAAGACACCGGCGCTGCTTTCAGTGGAGATGATGCAGTGCAGTCCTGGTAGTTTGGTCCAGGAGTCGTCGCCTTCGGGGACCTTTTCGATGTCCTTCGCGTGGAACCAGAGCATGAGCGCGCGCTTGCCGACGCGAGTGTCTGTTGGGTCGGGGTACACTTGGGTGTTTGAGGGTGCGCGGCCCCAGGTTGTGAGGCGCGAGCTCAAGTTAAGAGTCACAGGACCCTTGGGCGTGTACGAGTCTGAACTAGAGACAAGCCTACCAACACGTGGCGGTGGCTTCAGGAATTGCGTGAAGCCTGATGGGGTGTTCTGGTCGTCGATTTCTTGTTCAGGATTATCCTGCGTGACTTCCCTCGTTGTAGGCTCTGTTTGGTAATTTTCATCATCCTGATCTGTGGTAGAGTCATGCTTGAGCAGATCGCGAGTAGATGAAGCATGAGAGCCTTCAGGTGCACGTCGAGTCGGTGGGCCTTGACCATCACTTCGCGTTGAACTTTCACTCTTCAATGAGTTCTGCCTGGTGGAGAAGTCGTAGCCGCTGACCTTTGATGCGTATTCGATGTTGTGAGTGCTTGGGTCGTTGGTGTCATAGAAGAAAGAAGGTGAGATGTCCAGTCTGATTCGACGACTGAAGGTGGATGGATTGGCGGGCTTTGGCGTGATTGTAGCAGGCGTCTGTTGCTCAGCTCCCGACTGTGTGTGCCACGGCGAGTTCGGGGTTGTAGGCTCCTGAGCACCTGGGCCAGGAGAACTACTGCCCGGACGCTTGGGAGAGCCCACATGCAACTCGCGGACCATAGACTCAGCACCTAGTAGGCTTGGTGAGGCTAGCAACTCCTTTGCCTCCCGGAAATTGTCGCCATTGCTTGATCCTTGACTCTTAGTCGAAGTGTCGTCGGCATCTGTGTTCTGTTGAGCCATACCGAGAGCGCCAGAGCTCTCGAGTGCAGACTGGCTGATCTCGCCGAACAGCTTAGGATTTGCTGCGCTAGTGATTGCTTGCCGTTCGGAACCCGTTTGACTTGTAGGCATGCGGTCGAACATAATCTCTGGGCTCGATGCGATCAGGGAGCCATCAGCGTTGCGGTAGGCAATAACCTCTGACTTGAAGCGCTTCGACTTGCGTGGGTCGAAGAATTTGAAATCACCAGAATGGAAGTCGAGGTCGCTGTTCTGACTGTCTTTGAAGCGATTCTTCTCCTCAAGACTGAGTTCCGCAAAGCTGGGCTCCTCAGCGATAACATGAAGACCGCCTTCCTCGCCAGCACGAGCAGCGCCTTCCACTGCAGGCTTGTTTACTCCGAACCAACTGTGGTTGAGGCAGTAGCCAGGCGATGGTCGGGCCGATGGATCCGTGTTAAGCATCTCGAGCATCAAGTCAATGGCTTCCTGTGATACTCGCTTCCTGTGCAGCTCGGTTGTGTCGAGGGAAGTCATCATGATTTTGTTGAACATACCATCGCCCGTAGCATCCGCAACACCTTCGAAAGGTGGCTGGAGGCAGAGTGCGAACCACAAGACCGCGCCGTAAGACCAGATGTCCACCGATTGACTGTAGCTGTGGAACTTTTGCGGCCCCATTGAATTGCCTCGCCTTGCACGCTTCCTTCCCTGGCGTGGGGTCTGCGAGTCGTATTGAGGAAAGACTTCAGGGGCACAGTAAAGGAGAGTGCCACAGAAGGTCTTCAAGAAAGTCTCATCGTTGCTCACAACTTTCGACAAACCGAAGTCAGAGAGTTTGATCGTGAAGTTTGCCGGGTCCAGGTCGGCCAGAAGAATGTTGTCGGGTTTGATGTCGCGGTGTGTAATCTTCTTCTTATGAAGATATGACAGCGCATCGAAAACCTGAGCAGACATCGTCTTCGCTAAAGGCTCGAGCAGGCTGCCGTAGTTGTTCAAGTATTGTTGCAAGTCGCCGCAAGGCACAAATTCCATGATGATGTAAAGGTAATGACCTTGGTCCTGGTATTCGACGTATTGAACAACGTTGGGATGGCTGATAGCCTTCATGATCTGCAACTCGTTGTCAATTTTCCGGTCGAGGATTCCGTTCTTCATAAAGCGGCGCTTCTCCAGCTCTTTTGCGGCGAACAGTTGACCATCACTCTTGGTGGCGAGCTGATAGACTGTAGCGAAAGCTCCCTTGCCAATCTGGCCTACGACATTGAATTTGTCGCCTCCAGCCCAGTGCATGCCATATCGGTTCATCGACAGTGGTACCTTGTGATGCTGTGTCGGATTGCTTACAGCAGCGGGTCTGGTATTCTTAATAGCCACAGCGCCGCCAGAAGCATGTGCCTCAGCTTCGGCGATTGCCATTCGCTTCAACATCCGCTCCATATTTTGTTGGTACTCGTCGACAACACCGTCCCGATTCGGGATCCGCACGATAAACTTGATGTGCTCTTCTGCTTTTGGAGAAACGATTTGAATTATTGACCCGCCGGTCAGCATACGTGTGCGATTTCCAGTCTTGCCTCGCAGCACCACATCATCTACCATGGTGCCGTTTGTAGAAACGTCTTCCAGCATCAGGACACCCGAATTGTTGGCGAAAATGCGGAAGTGCACGTTGCTGATGCGCTTGACCGTGTCCGTGTCCAGCACAATGTCGCAGTATTGCACGCTGCGTCCGAACACGAAGCCCATGTATGGCCTGACCACGTTCGCAGAAAACCGCAGAGCCAGGTCCAGATCTTGCGCTTGGACAGCCGATGGTGAAGCTTGTAGTATAAACGTCTCTTGCTCCTCCAAAACACTCTGGCTCACACCGTCGTTGTACCTGTCATAATTGTGCCCTTGCAAGACATTCTGAGGCGAGCGATTGTAGGTATGCGCAGCGATCCTGAAAGCCGCCGGAGTGCATGGGTGGAGGATGCATAGCAAGTCTGCAATGTCCTCGTCGGCAAGTCCAGAGTTGTTTCGGCCCATCCGGCGTGGATCAGCGGCTTGGGATTGTGTTGCCTGCGTCGCTTGAGTTGCCTGAGTTGCTATTTGTTCTTCTTCCATGGCTGCGTTGGGGCGCGGTCCAAAGTTGTACTGGTAGATGTCTCGGCACCAGGCAGCAAAGGGCGCGGGTACCAGCATACAACAAGGGTCTGGCTAGGCACCAGTGGCAGTATAATGATAGAGTTGAGGCAGCAATAGGCGAATCCTGGTAACGAGTGTAGAAACTTCAACAATGGTATTCTTCCATGCAACTATCACGCTCTTGCTCCAGGGTGGATGCAATCACCGAGTCTGGCCCTGGCCTGTTGTATCCGCACTGTAGGCCAGGGCAGGAACTTCAATGGGAAGCTGTATCATCTGCTGACGAAAGGCTCAGACAGTTTCTCCGAGTCGTGATTTGTTTCGTGGGATGAAGGGTACACGTCGCGGTGGGAGGAGAGGTGAGTCTTAAGAAGGACGACGATCTTTGTATCAGGCAACCGTGCTAGGGCGGCCTCAGATCCGAGACACTCTGCGCAACTCGTAAGCACACGCAGAAAAACAGGGTCAAAGGAGAATGATATCAGGTGTGATGGCAGATGGGCGATGGAGCAATGAAGTCGACTATTGAGCTCATCGGCATCAGAGTTCACGCGTAAAGCTGCGAAACTCTAAATTCTTCGACGCGTTCACCGGAAATCGAGGGTCCCGCCGATGACGACGTCTTTAAATTATTGACTTTACCGTCGAAGAGCAGACCATACACTAGTGACATCTGAGATGGAGATTTAAAAACAATGCATACGCTCATTCAGGGAACATCTAATCTGCTGCTATGCAAATCAACAAGCTCATGTTGCAGCCAACGATAATGCGCATCTCCCCGATGATGTCCAATTTGCACTGCCTGCTTCTCTTTCAAGCAATAAATATGCTTTTCTCAACCTGCAATAGCAAACCCAAAAGCATTCTACAAATAACGTGTTCGTGCACATACTCCTGCAGTCGTGGTGTTCAATGCAAGCATGCCAGTCCGTTCAGCTATCCAACGACTCAGTTTTCCAACGATATCTTTCTCTTTAACGGCGACCCCTAGTAGCCGGCACCAGATCCAGCTTGACCGCGGCGAGTCCTGTTGCTTGGGCGCGACTCTGTGTCTACCTCAGGGTCACTCTCGTCACCAATGCCCCAGCTGCGACCGCCTTTGCGGTTTCCAGTGCCGTCACCGGCTGTTGTGTAGATCTTCTTTTCGGTCTCTCCGAGAATCGGGTTGTAGCCACCCTTCCTGCCACCCATTCCATCACCAGCGGTGGTGTAGATGGCGCGGTTCTCGGTTTCTCCAATGATCGGGTTGTAGGCACCCTTGCGACCACCCATACCATCGCCAGCTGTGTTATAGATCTTGCGTGGTTGGGGTGATTCGCTCCAGGATGGCTCGTTGTCGTTACGTGCAGACTGGCGGGTGGGGCGAGTGTTCTCCTTGGTGTCGGCCTCGTGGTCGGCTCCCCAGTGGCGCTCGTATCCAGGGTTGTTCTTCTCGACTACCTTGGGTGGAGTGGCAAAGTCTTCAAAGCTGAAGGTAGCTTCCGACTTGCGGTTGCTTCTGCTGCTTCCAGGCTGCTCGCGCTTCGCATCTTCGCCATTTCCGAAAGCGAAGTGGTCGTACTTTTGTTGGTAGGTCTTCTTGCCCTGAGGTGTGCTCACGGCGTCCGGGTCATTCTCGTCGAACAAGCGGTTGTCAGAAACATGCTTGCCGGCACCAGCCTTGACATTACGACCATCGATCTTCGCCGGGCTATCGCTGCGGTAGCTGCGGGCAGATTCCTCGCCAACGAAAAGGTCACCATAGTCTCTGGGAGCGGGTTTCGATGAAGGACGGGTAGCGACCGTGGGGCCAGTGTAGGTGCTTCCAGCGTCCTCGCTGGGGTCACGAGGCGCGAAGAGCGCAAGGCTTGCATGAGGATCGTTGGTAGGGTGCACACTCTCCCCACGCTTGTGGCCGCCAACTACGACGTCGCGTTGGCCGTTGGCAGCACGGCCGCCAGAGCCGTTACCTGCCTGTCCGGTTGTGTTGATGCTGTTCTTGACTGCCTCCACCAATTTCGGTCCCTCCCTAATCGGCCAGTTGCGGCCGGTACGTCCAATGGCCTCGACCTGCTTCAGAAGAGTTCCCTGGTCCCAGTAGAGTCGCATCTGGCAGATCTTGCCGTTGTTGTCGAAGCTGACGACGTGCACAAGCGGGAAAGTGACGATGCGCTCGTCAATCACATTCTCGTCCATGCCGGGGAGGAATGCGCCGCCTCCATTGTGGAATTGCAGTGTGACTTCGGTTTCGAGGCAGAGGCCGTTGCCGCTCTCGATAGTGTACAAGATCTTCTCATCCTTCTTGACGACCTGCTTCTGTTGAATTTGCAGGTGCTTGATGATCGCGGCGGGCTCGTAGACGGTGGTGGTGGTTGTGATGTAGTTGATCGAAGCATTGGGCGCCAGGGCTCCGGCGCTGGGCGAATTGAGGAATTGCTGGTACGTTGCCGCCATTGTCGCAATCAAATCGCAATCTCTGCGCGGGGTATTTGATCTCTCGAAGGGTTGTTTGGTGTGAAGATGCAGAGTTGTGGGTGCTGGAAGTTGTGGAGCAGACGGGGATGTTGACCCTGCGATTCTCAGGGCTCTGGCAATCTGCACGACGCTGACACAGGGGCAGGCGCAAATGCGATGTTTATACCGTCCAGCAGGGAAGACGCGAAGCTGTAACGCGCCGTTGGTTGGAAGGTGGGGACCGCGGCCCTTGCCGATTGGACCCCGCCGTTTGGAAATGTCGCGTGTTTCAGGTTCACTTCACTCTTGTTCTATTTTCAAATTTGGTACGGTCTGGATCCCTATACCGGACTGATTATAATTATTCACCGCTATTATGATGACCTAGCGATGGCTAAATCCTGTGTCACTAGGGTTTTGACACTGTGTATGTGTTAATGACACAGTGTCATGTGTGTCAGAATCGTGTCTCTTGGCATCTACTGTCTCTCCTAATAGGCCCTATCTAGGATCTCAGATCTCTTGTCGGTCCTTTCCAGACCTAATCAGACTAGCGTCAAAGTAGTGACATTGTGTCACCGTAAAAAATGACACAAAAACACTGACACGCACGTGTCAGTGTCACTTGTGCCACTGTGCCATGCCATCCCTATGATGACCTTGACCACATGTACTCCGTAGACACTGACATGATTATAGCTATGCTACATCGCTGTCGTTTGCCGACGATGTCTAAGCCAGGAGACACACAGGAGACGCCTATACATATGCCCGTATGTCTCTTGTAAGCAACTGCACTAAATCAGGTTAAGTATATGCCTTCTCTTTGATATCTCAGGATCACACTTCTCCATATACTGGACTCTAGGCGTTGATGCTCATGGCATGGGCAGCAGTCAATGCCGACCCAAGCCGCTAACTCGATGACTGTCAACAAAAAGTTACTGGGCTACATCAGGGAATTCACGGATATAGTTGGATGACCAATGGTTGTGCTTGATGTCAATGTACGGCATTAACTGCATACCAACCACCACCACTTCACCAGGCCATGGAGGGATTAAATGCCCACCACGTGTGCACTTGTTTAACCACCCACCCACTCAAGATCACAACCTCACCCACCAACGACTTTGGTCAACCACGAAACGCGTACAACATATCCAAGCCCAGCAACAAGACTCATACCGCGCATCACACACCACAACATCAAGCATGGCAGCCCTTATGAAGTATGTCCAGCTTCAGCACGAGGACTTCACCAAGCTCATGAAGCAGGCCGAGAGCGACGACAAGCCTCTTTACGTAGACGTCAAGGAGAACCAAGCCTCCAAGGACAACGCGTCTGTCTCAACCAAGTTGTCTGCGAGTAGCACCAGCAACACGCTTCTCTCCCGCCTTGAGGCCTATCGCAACGCCTACCTCGCGCTCACTCCTCCGGACAACTTCGATACCCCTCTCTACAAGTCCGTGGAGATTGTCTCCGGAACTGCCTCCTCCAACGGCATGTCTGGCATCGCTACCTTCCGCGTCAAGTTCTCCGCTCAGTACTGCAATAAGTTCGGCACCGTTCACGGCGGCGCCATCGCCACTCTCCTCGACGGGCTTGCTCAGTGCTCCACAGCTGTCGTCGACGGGGACGCGAACGAGGTCACCATGGGGCCTAAGAAAGGTAAGGTCCGTGGAGGAGCTACCAGGAGTCTCCAGATCGGGTATCTGAGGGCCATGAACGTTGGAGAGACTATCACCATTGTCTGCGAAGTCCTCAAGTCCAAGGGCAAGAGTACTACTATCCGCGAGACCGCCACTCGCGATGCCGATGGGGAAGTCTTGGCGATCTGCGCCATGGAGAAGGAGAGGCTTGAGAAGTCGAAGTTGTAAATCAAAATTCACTGATTCTGCGACTCAGCTGGAGAGTGTCGCGGACTGGGTTCATGGATGCAGTCACTGTAAGTGCAGGAGTTGAACGCGTTCTTTGAATATGCGGTTTACGATTGGTGGGCCAGCCTGTCGGGTACGTAGCTTGTGCAGCACGGGAGCTGCTCAGCTGCGCTTTGTTGGGGCGTTTACAAACGTGATCACTTGGGTAGTGCTTAAATGCAAGGTCTCACATCTCATCCTTTCCCCTTGACGCAAGACCATTCCATCCACACATATATTCGCGCAAACTTCTATTTTGACTGCCTTCCAGCACAACCACATCTACCACTTTCGCCAAAATGCCGAAGAAGCACAAGAAAACAGAAGCAGCCAAGAAGCAGCATGAGGCTGCGGTGGAAGACATCATCACCCACTTCGCCGCAACATACATTTCCACCGGCAATGAGCGCCTGTCAGATTTCCAGCAGCTGTGCGAAGACCTCGATGTAGAAGTCGGTACCAGCCTGACGAAGTGTAAGCAGGTAAGCTGGTCCCACCGATTGACGATAACGCGTTGTGCGTGAGCTAATCCGACCGTATTCAGAACATCAAGCGCGCCTATGTCAACATTCACGACTTCGTCCGTGTGCAGAAGGCCGGAGGCGACGTGAGCAAGATCAAGTACTCCTCGTACAAGGCTCTCCGAAACAACATCGGCAACAACTGGCGCAGGAGGTTCCCACTTGAGAGGGCGAAGGAAGATGAGCTCCTGCAGGCGATGCTGATTACCTTGTGAGCTCGTGCACCGGGTGGTGTTAGGATGGGAAGCAGGGACTTTTGGAGTAAATCAATCATGGCCTTTCCACAGATTAGACCGTCTCTCGTCGATCGTGACTGCTCTCTTTCTTTTTCGTGCATCTGGACTAGTACATCGGCCTGACAGCTTAGTCTACTGACAAGTTCCTCGCTCACAACTTGGGCTTCGCTGCACTCTGCCTGTACTTGTCGTGTTGACAGATAGCCAGCACCGTCCCATCACTCTCCCGTTTCATCACACCTTTAATCGTAGCCAGCCGGCTAGCCAGCTGCAACACTTCGCACTCGACCTCGATCCGCTCACCCTCCAGAGGCGGTCGAAAGTAAGTAACATTAAGATTCCTGGTCACGCCCGAATGGCCCCAATGGTTCTTGCAAGCAAACACAGCCATGCTTGTGGCGTTGTCGAAGAAAGTCGCAATCGCGCCGCCGTGGATGGTCTTTGCGATCGGGCTGTTGCCGCACAAGGGCGGGATGGTGAGGGACCAGACGATGTTGGCGTTGTTCGTATCAGATTCTTCGGTGACTGATTTGAGGGTTGCATGTCTGACGAAACCGCGATCGATGTTTTCGAGCGGCATTGCGTCGCCGTACGCGTTGATGTATTTGTAGATCTTGTCCTTTGCGGACATGTTGGCTGTTTCTGAGGACATCGTTACGGGTTGTCGTGGGATGTTTTGTTGAGATAAATGAAATCGAGCTTTTCGTGCTTCAACGATCGAGTATGTATTTATTTCTTGTAAGGTCAAAGGATCAATAAATCTATCGTGGCACACGGGCATGCGGCTGAAGGTCAGGTCCCCTTGGTCGCCGAAGCCGAGGTACATGCGAAAGTCTACACATTGGCATACGAGCTTGACGAGGTATCACTCATCTCAAAGCCAACAACAATGATTTTCGATCTGTGCCGGATGGTAGTGATATCGTCGATGATGAGATGATTGCTGGACTCCATAAATACCCCAATCGTGACATCTCGTTCGATTGTCTACCAGCAATGGCATTTGCGAGGAAGCTGTTGGACTTATGCGCAAATTTGGGACCATGAACTCAACGTCTATTAATATGTGTTGCAGTCGATCGTTGTAAGCGCTATCATCGTACTTTACTTCTATCACCAGCTTTAGGTCCAAGTTTATTGTGGTCTTGTCCATGAATGCTACCTTGCCATCCATCTGTCTGATTGACACGTGACTTGCTGAAGTGACTGGTATCTGTACTTATGACCAAGGCTGTTAACAAAGAACCTAATTCTAGCTAACTCAGCATTAGCTAAGATTAATTGCCACTAATTAGTCGTCTTTGGTCACTACCAAATCGACATTTCCAATGCTATGTAAGTAGCTTTAAAACACTTCCACTCTTCCAGACCCCTCTCGCTATTTCTTAACGATCTGTTATCCTCTATAAATACAAGCCGCATCTCTGATGAAGTCGTTTCTTGCATTTTCAAGTTTCATCTGCATCATCGCAATAGCCATCACAGCTTTCTACAACAACATCGCAAACGAGTACATGCGCTCTTTCCTCAGATCGACATCCAACAACATCTCCAAAACTCTCAAGACAAACACAACAAGGACACAGACCACTATGTCTCCATCATCAACATTCGTCGGCCTCCCGGTCATCCCTCCCAACGACCCTTCTCTCACAGCCACCTCTCCCAAGACCCGTGGCATCGCTAAGGTCTTTGAGGCTATTGAACAGGCCGAAGGCGCTGGAGCTACCGTGAGACGATCCATCGGAACACCCAGACTTCGCAACTTCAGCCCTTTCCTCATGCTCGACCACTTCTCCATTGCTCCTGGCGCTGGCTTCCCAGACCACCCCCACCGCGGCCAAGAAACAGTCACTTACCTCCTCAGTGGCGCCGTCGACCACGAGGACTTCGCTGGAAACAAGGGCACTATTCACGCTGGCGACCTCCAGTTCATGACTGCCGGCCGCGGCGTTGTTCATGCTGAGATGCCGCACTTGAACGAGGATGGTTCAAGTAACGTCGGTATGCAACTTTGGGTAGACCTCCCACGCGATCTAAAGGCATGCGAGCCTCGCTACCGCGACGTCCGCAGCTCCGAAATCCCCATCTACAACAGCACCGACGGCAAAGTCACCGTCAAAGTGATCTCGGGCCAATCCCACGGCGTCGACAGCCTGCAAGAACTCGCCTACACGCCCGTCTGGCTTCTCGATATCACAGTGCGACCCGGCGGCAGCATTACGCAGCCTCTGCCCGCGGGCTGGAACGCCTTCGCATACTCGCTCAGCGGCAAAGTCACCTGGGACACGGGCGCCGAGACGAAGCAGGTTCCTGAGTTCCACAACACTGTCTTCGAGCAGAAGGGTGACAACATCAAGGCGTCGGTGCCGGAGAGTGAGAAGGAGGCTAGGTTCATTTTGGTGGCGGGTATGCCGCTGGACCAGCCTATTGTGCAGTATGGACCGTTTGTGTTGACTGATGCGACGCAAGTCCGTCAGGCGTTGATGGACTACCAGAGTTTCTCGAATGGATTTGAAAGGGCGAAGAACTGGGAGAGTGAGATTGGAAAGTCTATGCAGTAAGCAGAGTCAGATTGTGAATAGATTCGGGGATAATTCTCATTTCCGTTAGATAGTTGATTATGATACCATTATGTTAGTAAAACAATAAAAGGAATGTCTAGCAATCCGATCACTTTGTGCGATGTCGCGAGATTGTATATGGCAAAGTGTCACTGGAAACGACATCAGAGTGCTGTAGTAGAGCCGATTTGAAATTGGAACAGTAGTTCGACTTTGTAAATATTGTGTACACGTGAAATTCTGCCGCAGATATCGTACAGAGTCTGGAGTCGGGCACCCATTCATGGCCTTTCTCCGCCAGGTGCCGCCCACTCTTCCTCTCTCCTACATGACCGTCCCGTGTTTTTTGAGATGATACTGATGATCATCTCCGCATGTACCCGGAAAGAATGCTTGGATTGTTCCACCAATGTCGCCGGATGAATAACATATCCACGATCAAAGGCGCGCGTCTGTCAGTCCTCACCAGAATCGTAATCGAATCCCAATCAATTGACCTCGCCGCTGCTCAGCTCATCCTCAGTCCGTAGCCGCACCTCCTTAATCTTCAAGATAGTGTAGCGGTGCTTGCTCTTGATGTTCTTCACCTTCCTCTGTCTCCTCTTTGTCTTCTGGAGAATCCTCAAAGGCTCGCTCTCCACGCCCATCACCACGGCCCTGCACACAAACAGCCTGTCGTCCAGATAAGGGTACTTGCCCTTGGCGATATGAGGAATGAAGTGTGGCGCCGCAACAGCGTTGGGCGCGCTCGCAAGAGATCCTGTGGGCATCACACGGCTGGTGGATGCCAGGTTTCCTGTTGTCGGGTCCAGAACTTCTATTGTTTGCATGGTCGGGCTCTTCAGCTTAGGCGACTTCACGGCAGCCTTGAGTGTGTAGTCTCTTGAACCAAGGTGTGTCGCACGGTCGAGGCGGATAATGTCGCCGGGCTCGACGCCCTTCATGTAGAAAGGTAGCCTCAAGGTATCGCCTTGAGTGAGGAGGTAAGGTTGCGCATGGATATGCGCAGAAATGTAGTGGGGTCCTTGGGCGCGAAGGAGTGGTAGCAACTCGCGGACTTCGGGCGAGATCTCTAGAGGTGCTTTCGGGCTTGCCGCAGGTGAGGGAAGAGCGGTCTTCTTGGAATTCTCAGCCAAGGATTGATCCAGAACATTCTTCATGTGTGCTAGGTGTTCCAAGGACGAAGGTGAATCGTTGATCTTCTCGGTAGCATTGGCGGTGGTGGAAAGGTTGGCGGTCCATGGTAGGAGGAAGGTCGGTGGGAGCTGGCCGCGGCTGTCCAATACCGCTCGCCTGAGGGTTCGTGAGATTATGCTGGCCATTGTGATGTATTTCGCTGTGTATTGCACGCTACCACTTGCGATGGCCGCGTCCTGCTATTGCTGGCTGCGTCTAGGAGAATGGAATCTTGCGGGCAGCGGAGGTGTCGCTCGCGCCTGCCTCGCAACATCGGCGCTTACTCGGCTGTCCCCGTCCAGGCCCTGGCTTTCCATTTTGCCTCTCGAGATTCTTTTCATACAGAGACACCCCACCGCCAACTACACATCCACCCACCACCGCCATGCCTCAGAACGAGTACATTGAGCGCTTCACGAAGCAGCACGGAAAGCGCTTCGATCATGAGGAGCGCACCCGCAAAAAGGCTGCCCGTGAGGTGCACGCCGCTTCCGAGAGGTCGCAGAACCTGCGTGGTCTGCGCGCCAAACTCTACCAGCAGAAGCGTCACAAGGAGAAGATCCAGATGAAGAAGCAGATCAGGCAACAGGAGGAGAAGAACGTCAAGGGCAACGAGCCCGCCGCACCCTCCAGCACACCACTGCCCTCCTACCTGCTCGACCGTTCCAATGAGACCAACGCCAAGGCCCTCAGTTCTGCGATCAAGAACAAGAGGCAGGAGAAGGCCGCCAAGTTCTCTGTGCCTCTCCCGAAGGTCAGAGGTATTGCTGAGGAGGAGATGTTCAAGGTCGTGAAGACCGGCAAGAAGACCGCGAAGAAGAGCTGGAAGCGCATGATCACCAAGCCCACCTTTGTCGGTCCCGACTTCACTCGTCGCCCCGTCAAGTACGAGCGTTTCATCAGGCCTATGGGTCTGCGTTACAAGAAGTGCAACGTCACCCACCCCGAACTCGGTGTGACCGTGCAACTTCCTATCATCAGCGTCAAGAAGAACCCTCAGAACCCCATGTACACCCAGCTTGGTGTGTTGACCAAGGGTACCATCATTGAGGTGAACGTCTCTGAGCTTGGTCTGGTGACCGCTGGTGGAAAGGTCGTCTGGGGTCGTTGGGCTCAAATCACCAACAACTGCGAGAACGATGGTTGTGTGAATGCGTAAGTGCTGCCATATTGATTTGTAAGAAGCCCTCAACTAACAACTCCCTAGCGTCCTTCTGGTTTGAGCGAACTTCAATCGATATGACCATTTATAATGGTGGCTGATCGATCGATCGAACTCTCGATTGACGTGTTACACGATCGACTCAACATCAGCTCTGTCTCTGGTTCTGGCGTTTTCATGGTACTCAAGGGAAGACGCTCACGCGCACATGGACTCGCGTGAGGAACACGACACGACGTCGTGTCAGTGCTCAGGTCGCAAGTTCGCGATCGGAAGAACACTGAAGACGACTACTCTCGGGGTAATTCCAACTGGCTCGGAAGCATTATCGGGAAGCGGCGCCCAAGTGGATGGGAGCCCAAATGGCCTAACCTCCGATGTTTGTCTCAGCAAAAGGGCATTCATGGAAGACAAAAATACGATACAATCGCAAGCATCAGATTCGACTAGTCTGAGCGAATCATCCCAGTTTTCGCGACATTAGGGCGAGGTACTACCCTCCGATTGGCTGCAGAGGAAAGCGCGAAGCATAAGCGATAGGACCACAAAGCTCCCGGCGTCTGGCGATAATCATTCAACTTTCGATTCTTGTTGAGTATGCATCGGAAAGAAACAATACTTTAGTTACCAACCAATCTCTCATTGATACCCAAAACAATCAATTCAATAGTCATAACCAAAAAAATCATCCCGAAACAACCGAGCTCACCAGTCATCCTCTAGTTCTCCACCCGCATGTAAGTTAAAAAGTACTGGGTACTTGTACCTTGCACTATACAGCAGATCTCACGCACATGATGCATGCATACGCCTACACACACACCTGCGCCGCGCGTTCCGTTCCCGCCTTCCCCGGCCGGAACCAACTGTTGCAAAGTAAGTAGTGTTGGGCACTGCTGCGTCTGGTGCCGTCTCAGGTTGTATTAGTAGACTATCTTCAAGGTGAGTCTTCCAAGGAAGAAGGACGAATTTGTCCTCTGACTCTTCGAGAACTGGGGTTCCGCTCGTGCCGTGGGTTTGAGCTTCTTCTCGCTGGTTGCTAAGTGCAAGACCCTTTGGGCGCTGATGGAGACGGCTTGATTCGGGGTGATTGCTCAGCTAGTAGAGATGGACGTGCGTTGTACGGACAGGTGAGGGAGAAGACCCTACGGTGGTTCTTGATGTGGTGGTTTGTGTTTGCGCTTGCTTCTGGGGCCGCCTGCCGCTCTATGGGATCGGGACTACCTGTTCTCATGTGACCTCTGATTTCGCTTGATAATTCAGCCGAGGTGTGTTCTGGACTCTTGGAGATGGTCTTGTTTTTGGCCCCCGCGGAGGACCCTTGGGGCCCTTGGACACGAGTTGGGAGGGAGTGAGGAATTGCGCGATGCGGAATACTAGTCTATGCTACCTTACTGATGGTGCCAGACTTGGGAGACATGATTGCTGCGGTGGTGCCTGAGGCGGCCGGGTGGGATTTTGATCTGAAGATGAGAGATGTGGATCGAGATTTGGATGTATGGGTGGGTGTGAGCGGGCTTTGGAGTATTGGTGTTCTGCTTTGCTCTGTTATCACGCTGCATGTTGAATCGCAGGTCGTGTGAATGTTCTAGATACTTCGATACTATCATTTGATATACGATGGTCGCTTTCGAGTCGTTGAGAGCGCGGGACTTCTTGTGTCAGGCCGATGATGTTCCTTCATGCTGATACCTACACTTCCACTACTGGCGCAAACGGCCGCAACGAAGCTGAGGTGTTTATCCGGTCCGGTTCGCCAGCAGGAATCAGGAATGGCTTGGATAGGGTCATGTGGAAGCACGAATACGATCCTATTCAAGCGCGACCCTTGGACAACCAGAACAAAAGCTGATTTTGGACGGATCGTGGGGAACGAAATGTTCCGATGGACTAACCGGACTACAGTACTACTACTACCACCAAGTATCTCGCTACCAGAAGCCAAATCTTCAACGCATGTGATGTTTTGGTGGTGCTGTCGATCGTCGCAGCCATTTGCAGTTACGCGATATGCCGCTGAGATTCAAAGGATTTTCGCATCAAGATGAGATGAGATAGACGTTCTTCGTACAAAGCTCGCTTGGAAGGTGCCGCAGAGCGGTTTTACGTGTATTCTTACATGTACTGTTGAGATGCGCAAACCTTTGGTAGCGACCGCCACACCAAGAGGACTTGTTTGCGTAATGTAGGAGGTATTCTGCGGGTGAGACAACTGCCGAGCCCTGACTTGAGTGCCCTGCTTTACTCGCAGGCGTACAGTCAATGTCATCATCGTTAAAGAGTTACTCTAGTGTCATCGTAAGTACTGCGAAATTACTTGGACGCATACGCAGCAAGCAGTGCTCACGGAAACCTGCACATTCGTGTTCTCGTCTCGTCCCGGTGTGAAATTACATCCTATCGCTTTAACATACCTAACATTAATTCTGCCACTCCGCGCATCCGCTGTGGCTCTATCTAAAAACAAATCGGCGGTATGACCTCTAACTATAGTCATGTATGGGATACGATAGACGGTGTGCTGACTCGGTCGTGCTGCCGGGACAAGGAAAGAAAAAAACAGGATTCGGACATAAGAATTGGGCTTACGGAGCAAATCGACTCTCAGCGGTGAACTGCTTGCCCTGTCTTCCATGTCATCATAGACGGTCGTCGCAGTGAGCAACGGTGTATGACTGCTGCGGCTGTCGCAAGTGATAACAGAGCCATTCGTCTCGATGGGGCAGACCAAGGACGGACGGCGACCAGCCGGAAGCGATGGCGCTCGCAATCGGGAGATGGCGTTCCAGTCGTTCGTGAGCGGGAGCTGCAGGTCAGCGCAATGCCCGACTATAGCGAAGGCTTAGGCTGGTTGCGAAACGCGCGACAGCTGTAGGTGGCAGCGGCAGAGAGTCGGCGGGCGGCGGGCCAGGCACTGGCATTACTGTATTGTTATAGGCGATACGGGTCGCGATTAGGCTTTTGGCTTGGTGGGTGATCGGGAGTATTGAGCCTTGGGCCTCCAGCGGTGTTCCCTGTTGCACCTCGTTGCAAATTACTTAGGTACACGTGGGAGGCTCGGGCAGGTGCTCCCGTTCACTCCCGTGCCTGCCGCTTCGATCGCGTACCAGATTTTGGGTAGCGGTCGACGACTTCACATGTCGTTTTGCGCTGTGCTATTGCCTGGTGCTATCGTAGAAACGTGAGTGATACCAGACACCATGCCACCGCACGCGGACTACCGCACAAAATGTCACGGGACCGCGACCTGCTGAGACAGGCTGTCCGTTGGCGCTGGCGCTGTTGCTGCTGCTGCAGAGCTCCATCGATCATGTGCTCGTGACCGTGGGCGATGCACGACGGCCGTGCCGCCCGCGCATGTGCTGCTGCTGCTGCATACACCCTACTCTCTCGCACACCCTCTCGTTCGACCGTCCACGCACGCCCATGAGACAGGCGCATGCTCGTGTGAGGCCCGCCTGACGCCCGCCCCGGCTCGTCGCTTGCAGTGCATCAGATACTATTAGCACGCAAGTAAGGTACCCGTGTACAGACATCTCTGCTACCACCACACCAGCCCACGCGGATTGGCGGTAACCGACGCACCCAAGTGGGTTTGTGCTGCACGCCGTCGCCCATCCACCAACCACGCACGCCCGCTCCACCTCCGCCTGCATCCCTACCCAAATCTTCAGGCTGCGCCGTTTGGGGCCTTTGGGCTCTGTCGTGAGAGTAGTGCGCGCTGCCCTCGCTGCCGCTCCTGAGCTGCTGCTGCTTGCTTGTCGCCGCCGCTGCTGGCCAGCCATCCCGCGAGCGAGCGCTGCCTCCAGTCCGGCCAGTCCAGTGCCTGTCTGTCTGCCTGCCAAACAAATCCACCGACACACTACTTGCCAGTGCCAGTGCCAGCCTGCCTGCGCCGGCGTCATCCATCCTCGCACCCGGCCAAGGCCTTGCACCTGACGTCCACCGACTGCTCCGGAGCCCTCATCAGGGGCGTGTATGAAAGCCAGCTTGACCCTGTCTCTGTTTGCCACCCAACTCCTCAATCAGCATTGATTGTCGCTGTCCAGACCCTCCTCACGTCGCTGCCCGCGACTTGCCTCCACTCGTCGTCTATCTTCACGGGCTACAGCCTACCGCTAGCTAGCAAACACCGCCGCCATCCGTGGCCCTCGCCGTCGCCAGCAACCTTCCCAGCTGCGCGCCCACCCTTGTCTTGCACTCGCCCGGACACTTCTGCAACCTCGTTGTTGATCTGTCTGTCTGTCTGACTTCGCGCGTTGCGCCGCTGAGACTCGTGAGCAGACGCTGCCCCAGTCTTGCTGCCTGCTAGTCGCTTCGGCAGCATCAAGCCGAGCAAGCCGAGTAGGTAACTCTTACACCGCTCCTCGCCGCAGCTTGAGCGCAGCCTCGATCGCCCGCCCGGACTGTCACCGTTTGCACGCTTGTGCATTTGTCAACTCGCTCTGCCCCGGCATGGCCCTTGCTGCTGCACGCAACCGGTTCGCGTACGAGCAAACACGCCCAGCAGACGCGCCTATCCAGCATCAACTTCACCACTCGCTTCACCAGCATCAAATTCAGCCCGACGCGAAAAACGCGACCTACCTTGACGACGACGACACTACAGCTATCCTGGACGCCGACATCCTCGATGCTGACATCATGCAATCTCCTGCCAATCACGACATTTCTTTCCGCAAGGACTCTTTCGCCCAACACTCGGGCGTATTGTCGCCTACGGATGGTCAAAATTGGGACCAGCACTACCCAAATGGCCTACCCATCGATACCTCGATGACTGCATTTTCAGGCAATTTCAACAACGACCCTAACAGCTATGGCCGGCATCACAGTATCTCGCATCCACCCTCACATCAGCACCAGCCGCATGGCGGTGTGTGGTCTCTCACCCAGGACTCGGGTCACTGCACGCCTGCTGGAGCCATCGATTCCATGCAACAACCTCCAACGTTTGACGGTGCACCTTATGTGCACCAGAGGGCAGATAGTGCGCACGCCAGCTTCAGTCATCCACCACCACCGGCACCCTTCAACGCACCCACCACAGATGCTGGTTTCATTCCTGCCCAGCAGACTCAGGCACCAATGTCACCCCACTCTCACCAGGACTGGATGGGCATGGCTCAGCAGGAAATGGAAGGTCGACCTGGACCTAGGCAAATGAGGCCTAGTAGTCCACCAAGGACGATGGTTGATATTCAACGAAGGGATGGGATTCGGAAGAAGAATGGCCGAATCGACATTCCCCAAGAGCGCAATATCCACACGATCGATCAGCTTATCGAGACCACCAAGGACGAAGACTTGCTCAAGGAACTGAAACAACAGAAAAGGCTCTTGCGAAATCGAGAAGCCGCGTAAGTCACATTTTCTCACATGGGTTCGTTGTTCGGCCTGCTAATTTTGTGCGATAGGCTCCAATCACGACAACGCAAGAAAAAACACACCGAAGACCTCGAGACCAAAGAGAAAGGTTACGCACATCAAGTCACCATGCTGGAGCAGCAACTTGCCGAGATCAGTATCGAACGCGACAATCTCTCCCGAGACCGACAAATTCTGGTTCACCGCACACAAGAAGCCGAGCGCATTATCGAGTCACTTCACATGGAGAAGCGAGATATGCTCATGAAGCACACGGAGGAGACGTCAAATTTACGCAAGAGGATACAAGTCATGACAGACCGCCTCGAAGCCGGTCCTGCGCCCGCCATGTCCGCTGCCCCAAGTAGTACTGGTTTCAGCGAATTCAACGCAGAATTTGACGATCTCAACATCGGACCTCATGTTTGGGATAGCCTTATCTTCCCGCCTCCGGACGGAAATATGGTATCCGACGAATTCGGCTTTGGACAACAGTCGATGGCTCCGATGAAGCAGTCGCTCGAGAAGAAGGCTTCCACAAATACCATCGTTCCGACCCAACCACGAAAGAACAACGAGAACTCCACCGAGCAGCCCATCGCTTCGAGTTTGCTCTTTATGTTGCTGTTATGTGGCGCATTTGTAGCATCCAAGCCCTCCTCCTCTTCCACGTCCGAGCTCCCCAAGATGCCGGCAGATGTTCGAGCTGCAGCTCCCACCGTCCTGAGCAATCTACTGTCGGACGCCCATCCCTCTGCGCAACAGCAACAAGCTCGAGCAGCTATGCAAGCTTTCCAGGAACCTGCTCCATCTGGTATCCCAACCATGAACAACCCAAACATCAACAAGCTCGATCAGTTGCATCATCATATGATCAGCCCAAGCAAACAACAATCAGATGAAGCAGCTTTCGCAATGACCCAAGCGCAGTACGCAGCCCTGACGGATATAGGTCCTCCCATGAACGATTATCGAGACCCTAGTCACGCTCACCCAGCTCGCCGCAGCCTTGCTGAGGCGTTGGCAAATGAGCACACTGTGAGCTCTGGTAACAAGGCCGATATCTACACCAGGAGTCTACTGTTCGAGCAAATCCCTGCCGACGTTGTGCGACAGTTCAAGGAGATGGTTCGCGATCGCAATCAGAGAGATCAACAACAACAGCAAAATCAGCAGCAGCAACAACAGCAGCAGCAATACTACAAGGTTGAGACCTAACACGCCACACTCTGCGTGAGCAGTTCATCAATCCTCGTGGGGTCTGCGCCATGAGTGGCAGCGACCCATCCTGCTTTCGAGCAAACGTTACATCCACCAACCCTCGCCGCTCTAAGCTCTGAGCAGCGAAATTTTCGGCTTTCTATCTTACTCAACTGTGCCTAGAGGCTCAACCATTTGTCAAATATGTGTTCTATTTGTTCATTGGTGTCTGAGAGACAGCCAAATCCGATTGCGGACAAGCGACCTGCAGTACTCCTGCAACCTAGAGATTTCTCATTCCATCACGGATCTACGACCTTTACGACATGCATACCGACCCAACTCTCATAACATTCTTGCACACGACTCGGCCCACGTGCCGACTGTTCACTACGACACTTCAACTTGTTGAATTTACCATCTTCTTGATACCCGCCTTTGGCTTCGCGGAGACGTACACGGATTTTTGGTAGCAAAGACCATCTCGATTATTCTGCCTTTCAAGCACAGCAAACTCTGGCGACAAGGTAGCTCGGGCTCGACCCTGCACCACCACCAATCCTGGAACTGTCAATTTTTATCTCCTTTCTTGATCGTGTCATTTTCATGCCTATATGCTCTTTGATCTTTTTGCTTTTCCTTTGAACTTCAGATGTATCTTGAAAAGAACAGCTTCTCCCACTTGAGAGTGCGATTGCAATTGCGACTGAAGATCGTCTTGCTTGATCTCCTGGAATTCTTTTGTTTTCCGTTCATTTGTCTTCTATTTTTATCCTCCTGTCTCTTATTTTTTTCCTTGGTCCTGACGATGCTGCTGCAGAGACGAGGACACGAGAACCAGAACTGGCATGCGGAACGAGAATGAGACAATGATGACGACGACGACGATGAGAAAGACGTGCGTTGATTTTTCTATGACTTAACACAATCTTCTTTTCTTCACAAACGGCGACTTTGGATCCGCCCTGCTGCCTTTGCTTTTGCTTTCCTCTGTATTCTCCTGGAAAGCCAAACCCTTTTTAATGTAGATATGGGAAATCAAGCCTCTTTGATTCTGATCATGATGATGATGAGAGGAACAATTTGTTTCGTTCGCATTTCTCCTATCCCACATATTTGTTACCTCAACATTGTCCCTGATCTGGGTAGAGGCCGCTCGTCGCAGCGAAAATTGGTTTTCTGACGGGCGAGGAAACGAACACGATTGCGAAAACACCAACCGGTGACTCGCGAGCCCCAGCGTGTTTGGAATATCTCGAGATCGATGAGTCAACAGGCCATATGGTGGACCGGCGGTCAAACGTGGGAACTCAGGAGTACATGTAAAGGTTTGATTTGTGATTTCATTTTTTATCATCGTCAACTTGATGTGATCGGCTTTCTTGCCACCGGACGCCATGCTAACGATAACGCCCATGTCCCATGATGCCCCCAAAAGAACGAAACTACGACCCAAAATCGAGCTATTTCGGATTGTACTTGTCCTTCCAGATCCTAGCAACAACAAGTCAGCATGTCAAGTCCCATTCGTCGAGGCACACAAAGTCCTCGCTCCCATGCTCTGAGGAGAGGAAGTGCGGAGTAAGGAAACTAACTCACCAAGAATTGCCGACAGTCTTCGAGCCCTTCTGCTCCGCGAGGCGAAGGTACTGCGCTGCTTTGAACTGTGTGAGAGAAAATATGTCGTCAGCAAGTCGTCTCACATGCGTGCGTGGGGATGTTCCTATTGGTTGGCAGTGGAAACAAGCAAAGCAGGCTGTTGCTGCAAATAGGCACGGCTGATGGCGCATGGCGGCCCAACTTGCGGTGCGTGAGCAAGAACAGAAACCTGCTGAGCGAGCCGCTCTCGCTTTGCTTGGGCATGGTATTGGCGGGGCTGCTGTTTTGACAGTCGGGGGTGAAAAGAAGCAGTGCGCGAGAACAAGTAATGCTGGGCTAGACTCACCTTATCTTTCGGTCCGCCAAAGCCTTCCAGATAACACCATGCCGCTTCTTCCAGGGCGTCTGTGTCGCCAAGGTTGGCAGCAGTTTCATAGTATTGTCGCGCAGCAATTGGGTCCTTCTTCACTCCCCACGCATAGCGGAAACAATTCGCCAGTTCGAAAATGGCCAGCACCAACTCTCCTTTCGCCGCGCCGCCTTTCGTCATGCCCGCGGCCAGAGCGGCTTGCTCTACAGCAGCAGAGTTCGAGGCTGCGAGCGACAAGTAGTGAATTGCCTTGTCTGGTTCCGGCGGAATGCCCCAGCCATGGCGCAGCGCGAGGCCGTAGAGGACTTGGCTGAGGGCGTTGTTGGCGCCTTTGGGGTCGGCGAGCTGGCCGAACATGTGAGTTGAGGTGGTGAGGTTGCCTTCTTCGTGCAGGCGGATGGCTTCTTGGATGTTGACGTCGCCTTCTTGGTCGGAGATGCTGCGGCTGCGGTCACGATTTGGAGTGGCGATGCTGGTGGTCTCTAGGGAACGGCTTGCTCGTTCTTCGCTGCTGTTGTTGTTATTGTTGTCGAGTAGTGAGGGCGATGACGCTAATGAGGGCGAGGATGCCAGTATGGTGGCCCTTTTCTCCCATTGTGCTTCGCGCTGGGCGTTCGCGTATTTGTTGCCTTCGTCTGTGCCATCTACGCGGATCGAAGGAACTGACACAGCGTCTGGCGCAGCCGGTAGGTTCTCTGGCAGATGCGAGCTGGTCGTCTCGTTCGTTTTAGACCGCGATCGACCGCCTATGTGTAGCCGCTCGGACAACCTCCGGTCATTCTTTGGTCTTATAGCCAGCGACTGCTGCGATCCCTTGCTATCCTCCGCATCGAGCGACCTGCGCGTCTTCTCCGTGGTCGCATTCTTCGGCGTTCCCGCGCTCGCAGACCTGCTGAACAATGTCCGTCTCCGTTCTCTTTTGGGCTCCTTGCCTGCATTCGCGGGCTTCACATCGTCTCCTTCAAAGTGTGGTGGCTCGATAATCTCTTCGGTCTCTGTGGTGGTGCGAATGATGCGGAACTCGGGCACGGCGAGGTCGGCGTTTTTGCTGGGCGGTGGTGGTGCATTTCTGGCATTGTTATCTTTCTTCGTTATGTTGTCCTTCTTCTTGAGGAGATCCTTGAGGCCGTTCATGGTGCGGGGTGGATGCGCCGTTCGAGACCAGGTATGCGGGAATCGAGACAGTTGGTCGTCATGCGCGGGGAATGTGTGGAGAGAGGATCAAGAAATGAAACGAGATGAAGGTGCTAGAGAGATCAGAATAGAAGTAATGTATTCAATAATACAAGGAAAGCAGCGTCGACGACCTACCGTGTATGCGAGGGTGATGTAAGGCAGGGCAGTACCAAGCGCTACGAGGGCCAGAATAGCAATTGCGCTG
Source organism: Cladosporium velox (assembly GCA_024604135.1). Lineage (NCBI taxonomy): Eukaryota > Fungi > Ascomycota > Dothideomycetes > Cladosporiales > Cladosporiaceae > Cladosporium > Cladosporium velox. Next base: position 1,387,262 of record JANIIF010000007.1, on the reverse strand, counting down.
CGCCCTGCTGGGTGTTTGAGGCTTGCGGAACCCTTATTAGATGCAGGAATCCTTCAAGGGTCATCGTCGTAAGTGCTGATGCGGCTGTAGGGCGCGGTTAAGGTTACATAGCTCTCGTTGCCAGCTCCGTACGCTAGTCGTGCATGAAGACATGTGGAGCCGCATTCGATGATATTGCAGAATATGGAGGTGAAGAAACAAGAGGATGAGGTATCACTCGGAACGTCGGTTGCATTCTTGAACGACAACGGTGACTGTGGTCTGTGCTATGTGCGACCAAAGAATTTATGACGATCTACTCAGGTCTTCACGAACATGAACATGGATGCTTTGAGCTTTTTCATACACGCGTACATAATTCTGTTTCTATTCTCCATTTTTTTGTGCTTTTCTTTCCTTTGCTTCATCAAAGTCTTCATCATCGTCACTTCGTACGCGTTGGTAATGCATCGGGGTATCTTACAGACAACTGGGTATCTCAAGAAAAGGAGATGTAGTCCTGGTTCTGAGCGATCTCGTTGAGATCTCCGCTCATAGGCACATCTTTGTAGGGATCATCAGAATCGATGTCACCCGAATCAACATTGGCCGCCTCCTCATCGTCTTCGACTTCGGAGTCCTCGCCTGCGCCTGCCTTTTGGCGCTCCACATGTGCGTGGCGAGTGTGTGGGAGCTTGCATTTCTTGTTAGTGCAATCACCTGTCTCGGCATAGTCGGGACACTCGAGCACGTGACGCTTGTCACAGTCGACACCCTTCTCGCAGTAGCCAAGCAAAGCAAAGGGACGGCAGATAAGAGGACCGGGTGAAGGGGAAACATGGGCATAGCGGCATGCATCATTCGTGCAGTTGCCGTTCAGGAAGTGTGTGCATGCCGGCACACGGTTGTAAGTCGGCTTGTGAGAAAGATCGCAATGATCGCCTTTGGCGCAAGTTCCGGTGCGGAAGAAGGTCTTACACATGGAGACCTTATTCGGATTGTGGTCGAAGCGGCACTTTGTACCGAAAGGGCAAACACCTGCGTAAATGTTAGAAGTGGTCAAGGGTGCTTACCAACAGATGACGTGAGCTGGTGGGTTGATCCAGCCTGTCGGGGATGGTTGGATGGTGTAGTCTCGATGAAATACCGTTCTTGATGAAGTGCTCGCATTGCGCGATTGGCTTGGCTGCTGGTCTGGGAAGTTGTCAGTAATACTCGTAGGTTCTTCATCATCCAGAGTGGCATACCCGGCTGCCACATTGACTGTGGGGCGTCTGAGAAGGTTGTTGTTCTTTGTTCGGAGAAACTCGACACCGGCTACGATGGCCTTTCTCGGTGTAGGTGGCGCTGTTTCGGACATTTCTACACAATTTGGTGAGTTTTCCACTGTTCACGTTTAATGCCTGTTCCACGGCTCACCAGTCATTCTAACGAGCTTGCTTCCATCCTCCAGCAAAGAGAAGCGCACACCCTCAATAACCATGTCGCGGTTTGCGGGAGGTGTACTGGAATGATGATGCGCGTTTGTGACCCTCTCTTGTCTGTTCGGATAAGCCTGCTGGTGGGGTTGTGGCGTGTGTTGACCGGTCAGAGTGGGGGGTGTCGAGCCGGTTGTCGCATTTACTAGGGTGCGGTTCTGGAATGCTGCGCCATAGCCTCCACGACCGCGGCCTCTTGTTGCTGGAAAGGGAGCCCATCGATTGTTGTACTGGTGGTTTCCACGATACGGCGGTGCTGGGTTGTACGGATGATGGTTCTGCGCGTGATGGGGTGCTGGATCTGGCTGCTGTTGCTGTTTGTGACGGTTGATCGCGCCTGCGAGGGCGGCTATCCTGGCCTGCAGTTCGGCTTCGTCGGCCATGCTAGATGCTTGTAGTAAGGGTTAGCTAAGACGTCTAATATGTGTGTTGGCGCGATGTCACTGGCAGATGTCAATGAGTTGGTGGATCGGCGTTTCGTTGTCGCAAGGAACAAAGCTGGAGCGCGCGACTGCCGCTTAGTCAAGCGCGCGCCTGCGGTGGATGCTTAGCGCCCGCGGTGGTGGCCTGAGTGCATCTCTAGCACGTGGCGGGACATGTGACACAACTCTCGATTTCATGCAACACCCCGATTGAGAAAACGCACGACCGTGTTTTGCGGTCATCCGTTAGCCTCCGTCGTGCTCGTCTCAGTCATGAGAGGACGAGAGACTGCAATCTGCGAGGCGAGCGCCCTTGTATCAACTTAATTCGTGCCCATACCCTTTTTGTATTGTGCACGGCGACCGAGTGACCCAGTATCATGGTACCGAAGTTACCGAAGCCTAAGACACTGACATCATGAGCCAGAAGGACACACGGAGGACGATGTTGGATGTCCAGTCATCTTGAATGTGCTGGAGTCTGGAGTACTCACCCGCATCCTATTAAAGATTTCACCTAAGGATACTGACGCTGGCCTTACTCGACCATGGCAGCTTCCGGTTCAGTTCATGCTGGTGTATACCTGCTACCTCTTACTGATATCAGCTTGCCAGACCCACCAGAGAGACATAGATACCATCGACCCGCTACTGATCGAACAAAGCAACCGCTCGAATAGGACTCCCACTCCCTCCCCTCAATTTCAACGGGAATCCAACAAAGGTAAAACGACCCTTACCAACAACACGATCCAAATTGTCCAGCCCTTCCATATGTGTCATCTTCCTCTCACCACAAATATTATGCGCGTGGAAGTTCATCTCGCCCTCAGGGCTAGGACTGATCGCTTCGACGCCTGCATGTTCGCATATCAGCCATGATGTCAACATCACATCAGTCAACGCCGCTGAAGACTGTAACTCACCGAACATCTTACACCCTTTGTCAGCCAGCCACCTCACAGCATCCGGATGCAAGCCTGGGAAATCATGCTGCCACCTCGGCTCGTCGAAGCTAACTCTCTTGTTGAATGCCATGTACACCAATACAGTGTCACCTTCTCTGATCTCCTCGCCTGACGTAGCAAGCGCTTCTTCCATTTCCCCAACCGAGATGGCAGCTTTCAGCTCCACGTGCGAGAGATCTAGAGCGATGGCAGATGTGTAGAAGTCTTCTAGTGGCATCTCATCGATCGGAGTGCCGCCGGGACCAAAGTGCTTGAAAGCATCGACATGTGTGCCTGCGTGGTCAGGCATTGTCAATGCATAGGAAGCGGAGCGCAAGGTAGCGTTGCCGGCGACTTTGGGCTGATGAGTGTCCCATGGCGTTTGGATCTAAGTTGTTTTCCTACATCAGTGTTGCACCGTGACCAAATGTTCGTGAATTCAGACTTACGAATGGAACATGCAACGGATGATTTGGACAGCGATGATAGAGTTCCCGACTGAGATCCACTATCTTTGGCTTCTGTAGTATTGTAGCGGCGAAACGCTTTTGAACGATGGGAAACGCAAGTGGCGCCGTCGAGGCATGACGGCCGAACGCTCGTGCAACACTGCTGTTCATCGTTAAAGTCGGTTTGCCGCTCGAGAGTCCGATGGTATGGGTACAATAGTCTACTTATACGTAGGTAGTTGAGTTATTGCCAATACGCTTTACACATGGTTCTAGCAAAGCAACTGTGCTTGCTGGCAGCTGCAGCTTGCCGATCTCCAACTTGTTCACCTCGGCCCAGTGCTCAAGCTACAAGGTGTAGCTTCCAATCAGGTGCCCTTATCCTATTCAAGGATACTGGGTATTCCTATGGATCAAACAATTCCAGGTTTGGTCATCGCACAGCAGCAGCGCTGTCACTTACAGAACGACATCTCCTGCTTTTGCCACAGGCACGCGTTAATCACTTCAGCTGAGAAACGCTGCCTTTCGAACCCATTCACATTACACATCTTGTCTGACATTATTACAGAGACCTTCTGCACACATCGAAAGCTGGCAATTACTACCCTCTTCGCCATCGCAGCGAACGGCCCTCAAATCAAGACGATCTGGCCCTCGACTATGCCCAGTTCATCGTATGGGATTTCCATCATGTCATCCACATAACACTCTCCTCGCAATTCAAATCTGTCTCCATTGGGATGCACGATGAACGGAGTCTTCAGGCCAGCGAAGAAACAAATCCTGTCGCCTGGGCTTAGACTAGCAGCTCCAAGGCCCACAACACCGCCATCTCCTGTGAACACCGTGCGATAACGACAGATGTGCTCGGCAAGATATCCGTACGCTGCGACTTTCTCCATGCTCTTGGGGTCGTCAGCCATAGCGGCATAGGCGACGCCACCGGCTCCCGAGTCAGCCACGAGTCTCAGCTTTGCGTATTCGATGAAATAGTCCAGTATCTCGTCTTGTGGTACCGTTAGGTCTGGCCTTTCAGTTGATCGGACCATGCCGTTCATTACCAACGTTCTGGCAAAGCGGAGAACAATGTTGTCAATGCTTTCACCGGCGCGAATTGATGTTAGGCACCAGTGGGCAAAGCTTGGAGATAAGTGGTACTGCTCAGCTAACCACGGATCAACAGCGTGGAGATATGAGAGAAACATCTCGTTGCTCCACTGATCTATCGCATGCTGGTACTCCGGATTCTCCTCGAGATTGAACCAGTCCAGATGCGGTACGCCAGGGACGACTGTGGTGTTCAGAAGCTTGACTCGCAAATTCAATGTCTTTGGTGATGAACCATGCGCGATCCGAAATGTTGACAAGGTAGTGTTGCGGTGAGGATAGTCTTTGTCCATGGAGGTCATCGGAAGTGGACGCTGCCGGATCCTCCAATAGGGCACCCAGGAGGGCAAATCTGTAGCTGGAGCGATCATTTCGATCTCGGAACCAACACGCTTAATTCCCTCTGGATCGGTAACGCCAGCGAAGTGCAGTATCTCGAGGGATTTGAAGCGCTGCATATGTTTGGTGGCGAAATCGATGAAGAAGTTGGGATCAGTTTGGTAATTTGCTGAAAACCACAAGGCGTTAGAAGGGACCATACCAACTAAGGCATTGATTCTGTCTTGGGTTTCTTCACATTCAAGATGGCTGAGGGATTGAATTATGTGAGTGAACGAGAGAAATGAGTTTTCTCTAGTTGCGTCCTGCACCTTGTTCCGCATCTGGAGGAGGGTATAAGCATTGCGAAATGGCCTGTTGAGCGAGGCAGGAGCTCCGTGAGATATGATTCCCTGAATCATGTTGATGGCTCGGAAAAGCTGCTCTCCAGACAGCGAGTGGTAGCCGCAGTGTATACGTAGAGTAGGAGCAAGACAGACTTCTTGTGCGATCCATCGACGGTGAAACCATTGTAAGCCAAAGAGGTTTTTCATCCGGGTACGCAAGTCTGAGCCGAGCTGCATGACTTGTCCAATGTAAGAGAGAAGTTTATGACTGTCCGGCGAGTCATCTCCAAGCCGTGCGGCCACAAGTTGCGCGTAGCGAACCTTGTCAGCCTCAGGTGCTTCTGGGGGTTCGGCGGCAAAGATGATAACATCGTCGAAAGCCTCCTCACTTCCCTCAAAAGGCGGCCCCAACCACCCAATGACCTCCTCGGCTCCAGCAAATATACGTCCCATCATATTGATCTGCTGTTCTCTCTCCTTCTCGTTGCGTTGGTTGATGCAAAATTGGTCGATCCAGACAGTCAAGCTCCCCGCCAAAGTGGCATCTTGAAGAATGTGACCCAAAGCGTTCGACACCGAGAACCTGATTTCGATGGCGTCTTCATTCGGGACAGCAAATGTTGCATCTCCGCACACATAGGACAAGGCGACGTATTTTGGAGTTTCCGCTGCACAGCCTTCTCGTGGAAGGCGAGTCTCGATAAGAGTTGCGGTCCATTCGCTCTCATCAGAAGGAGAGGATTTCAACTTGAGTAGTCTGAAGCTGTCGTGATGCTGCAGAGGGCGATACAATAGCGACTCGATCTTCTGTGACATGTTCATCGTAGCTGTATGCCAAAGGGGTTATGTCAGTATTTTAAATGCAGATGTTGAACAAGAATCATGTGTATCTGTGAGGTTCAAATAGTATCGCTGTGTCTGAGGCATTAGCAATGAGGCTGTGACACATGCATGCACCTCGCCCTAGCAGCTGTTGCTGTGGCTGCGCGCTGTGCCTTAGCGACAACGCTGGTTTTCAGTAGCTGGCCGGCGCTTAGAGCATTGCACTTTTGCTCGTCATACCGATGAGACGATATTGTCGTCAGCATAACACCAAGTAATTCGTGCCAATCCTTATTCAATATCATCATGTTTGGACCACAATTGTGTCTATCTGCACATATCTATGTTTCATTGCATTCATGAAATAATGAGCTTTTCTACGCAGGCTGGGCCTGGGCGCCAGGAGCAGCAGGGCCACCGGCGTTGCGCTGCTTGCTGACCATGTAGTCCTCCAAGAACTGAGGGTCATTCTCGAACTCCTCCTTGAGCTGGAATCTGGTGTTAGCTGTGTTCTTTCGAAAATAATTCTTGAAATGCACTTACAATATCGAGACCACCGACCAACTCGCCGCCAACGTACACCTGAGGGAACGTCGGCCACTCAGAGAACTCCTTCAGACCCTGCCTAACCTCGTCGTCCGCCAGGATGTTGAAGAAGCCGTAGCGCACGCCCTTCTCGCGCAGAAGGCTGACGGTCTGTCTGCTAAAGCCGCACTGGGGAGCAGAAGGTGTACCCTTCATGAACAGCATAACTGGTGCCGCCTTGACAAGCTCTCCCAATCGCGCGTGCAGCTCTTCCTTTGATGCAGCGTTGTCAACCTCGCCGCCGGTGTGTTCAGGTGCAGTCGTGGGATCTGAAGGTCCAGGCGCATACTTCGCAAGACCAGCATCGCCGTTCGCCTGACCTGCGGGCTCATTCTCTGAAGGAGGAGGCCTTGTGACCTGCTGTGCGGGAGGAAGGCTGGCACCACCAGTCGCAGGCCTTCCAGCGTGCTGCTCCACCGCGTTCCTGACCTTGCTCGCGTCGGTACCCGTAACGCTATCCACGACCTGTCCGTTCTTTTGCAGCACGACAAGAGGAACCTGTGTGACGTCGTAGTTCTCGCTGACCTCGCTGACCTCCTCGGCGTCCAGACTAAGGAAGGCGATGCGCTGTGGGTTGGTGGCGGGGTATGTGCTGGCGAGGGTGGACAGGATGGTGCCCATCTGCTTGCAAGGCTCGGCCCATGGCGCGTGGAAGTAAATGACGGCGAGGCAGTCGGAGGAGAGTTTGGAGATGTGGTCGGCGAAGTCGCCCTCGGTCGCAATGGGTGTGACTGTGCAGGTGGCAGCCATTTTGGCGGCAATCGAAGTGGGTGTTGGCGGGTAGGATAGTCGGATGTCCGGGTGAAAGCGACGAGACGCTACTTGGTGTTTGAATTGGTTGGAGTTGGCAACGATATGCTTAAAAGCAATATTCAAGAGTTGAGTCGGCCTTATCAATCGCGCGCAGTGACAAATGTCGGATGGCGTCAGAGTGTCAAAAGTTCCAATTTGGAGGGGCAAATGACCGAAGCCGCATTTCCGATGTCCCGCCCTAACCCTAATGTTATCTGTAATCTGATCTTCTCGCTTCGGCGCTGATCTTGCTCTCTCCCGAGCTTTTTTGCCAAAGCCCAGCCGGAACTTTTGCATGTTCTGGAGCTCGAGACTGGACGGACCACGATTTCTCACCAAACACAACCACAATTAATACAATACCGCCCAAAATGATGCAAACACCGCTCCGCGAGGTCAAGCCCAAGAATGCGCGCACCAAGCGCTTCTTGGAGAACAAGGCTCCTCAGATCCACGAGAACCCGCGCACCGCCCTCTTCCTCAAGTACTCTTCGACCTCAGAGATCCTCAACCTGGCCCTGACCGACCTGCACTCGCTCAAGCGCCCGCTCGGCATCAAGTTCAGCAAGAAGAACTCCATCCACCCCTTTGAGGATCCCTCCAGCTTGGAGTTCTTCAGCGAGAAGAATGATGCCTCCATGATGGTCTTCGGCAGCCACAGCAAGAAGCGCCCTCACTGCTTGACCTTTTGCCGCATGTTTGACTGGAAGGTTATGGATATGCTGGAGCTGTTGATCGACCCCGAGACTATGCGCACACTTTCGCAGTTCAAGAACGAGAAGGCGCGCGTTGGTCTCAAGCCGCTCCTTTCTTTCTCTGGCAGCGCTTTCGAGAGCCCTACTGAGAATGCTTACACTCTCGCGAAATCTCTTTTCTTGGATTTGTTCAAGGGTCCCGATGTTGAGAAGCTCGATGTGGAGGGTCTGCAATACATTATCAACTTCTCGGTGGAAGAGGAGGAGGATGAGAACGTCAAGCCAGTGATCCGCATGCGCTGCTACCTGATCAGGACAAAGAAGGCTGGTGGCAGCCTCCCTAAGGTTGAGGTGGAAGAGATGGGACCCAGACTTGACTTCAGAGTTGGCCGAACCAAGGAGGCTGACGTGGACATGCTCAAGGAAGCCATGCGCAAGCCCAAGGGTCTGGAGGTAAGCTTGAATCTAGACAATCAACATACGGCGATAGAGACTAACAACTTCACAGGCCAAGACGAAGAAGAACATCGAAACCGACGTCATTGGCGACAAGATCGGTCGCATCCACACTGGCAAGCAGGACCTCAGCCAGCTGCAGACCAGGAAGATGAAGGGTCTCAAGCGCAGCCGCGACGTCCCCGACGACGAGGACGCTTTCACCGGCGCAGACGACCTGCCCAACGGCGGTGAGAAGAAGGCTCGCACCGATTAAGGTCGTGCGTTTCTGAGCTTCTTCGTTTCTCTCTTCCGGTCTTGCGTTTTCAGCGTGGCGTTGGTGGGCTATGTGTAAAAAGAATCAAATGTATTGTGTTGCTTCGGGGTTCGGCATGGCATCTGAGCGATCAGGACCACATTCATAGGGAACTTCTCAATCGAAAATGGTTTATCAATTGCCCATGTTCGTGTTCTTTTTCGACTCATCAATGACTTCTTTCGACGATCACGGTTCGGGTTATGTGAATAGACTCTACATGTGTTTTTGCAGCACCAAAGCCGCATCTCAACGGCAGACACAGTGCTTTCAGTACATATGCCTAATCGTGCCAGCGCATTAGCCGCTGAGATATCTCCAACATGGTCTAGTGACCTCAGCAGCTAGTGTGAGAATGTCATCAAATCTACTAGTAATCGAATTCGTTTCTACCTTTGAGGCAATGCCAATAACACCACGCTAGCCCAGTAGTTGGTATGGTGTTATCGACAACCATAGCGCTAGACTCAATCTTGCTGGCCTTTGAGTCACCACTGTTCACATGTCATCGCCTCTGCAGCTAGTGCTAGTACCATCGCAAACACAGAAATCGATAGCCTTACTTGCCATTGAGATACTGACAAAGAAACAGGAGATATTACTTGCGATCCCGGTTTACAATCTCGTCATTTCAATTCATTATGGTATCAACATCATACTACCTAGTCTTTTACAACTGGTAGAAAGGCTTCTCCGGCACAAGGCCAGTCAACCTATTATCCTGATCCGGCCTAAACTTAGGCTCCTTCTTCATCGTCGGCGCATTCTTGCTCTCCGCCTCAACCTCGCTGAAATCAAACTTCTCATGCTTGAAGTTCGTCAGATCGTACACCCCGCGCGCGTACTCCGGCGCAATGCAGTAGATCTGCGCCAGGTACCGCTTCGAGATGATCGGGTAGTTGACGTGCGAGAGCATCTTGGCCGTGTTGGAGTGCAGCGCCGCGCGGGCTTTGTCGTCCATGACGCGCTGGTATAGCTCGCGCGGCTGGTCGTACTCGCTGAGCTGGCCCTCGTGGTAGTAGTGGCTCTTGCGGGAGACGATGGCGTCGGAGACCTTGTAGGGTGCTTCGGCGGCATCTGGGCGGAACTTGTGTGCGAAGCTGTTGGGTAGGTATTGCTTGCCGCCGGCGTGGTTGGCGTCGACGCGCATGGGGCCATCGACGTTTGGAGAGCTGAAGGAATTGGCCATGAAGGGACAGTTGACTGGGATCTGATGGAGATTCACACCAACACGGTGATATTGGGCCTATGAGAGGGAGGATTAGTTATGGTTTTCAGTGGAAGTGAGGGCTGAAGTGCGTGCTTACGTCGCGGTAGAACCACATGCGGTGCTGGAGAAGTGGGTCGGGAGAGTCCTCAACACCAGGGACCATGGATCCAGGCGAGAAAGCCGCCTGTTCGACATCACGGTGGTAGTTCTCTGGGTTCTTGTTCAAAACCAGACGACCGATCTCGTGCATGGGGAAGGCACCACGAGGCCAGACCTTGGTGACATCGAAGGGATCAAAGCCAAGCTTCAACGGGTCAGCCTCTTCAGGCTTCATGACTTGCACCTTGGCTGTCCATTCGATCTCTTGTCCATTCTCAATGGCCTCCCACAGTTGCTGCTTGGAGTAGTCGGGGTTCTCGCCGGAAATACGGATGGCTTCGGGTTGGGAAAGCTGCTTCTGTCCGTGCTTGGCGAGGAAGTGGTACTTGATGTAGACGAATTCGCCGGCCTTAGAGGAGTTGTTAGTACGATATCTCTTCTGTCTCGTCCAACTACCTCCAGTCAGCGCTGAGAAGTCTTGCTTACCTTGTTCACCCACTTGAAGGTGTGGCAACCGTATCCGTGCTCATTGATCCAGCCATCCGGAGTACCGTGGTCAGAGAAGAACATTAGACCAGCGTGGTTACCCTCGGGGGTGTTGCCCAGAAGATCGAAAGTAGCATCATAGTCGAGCAGGAAGTTCTTGGGGTTGCGAGCTTGCGAGCGAATGACATCCGGTCCTTGAATAGGATCACGACAGAAGAAGACCGGAAAATTTAATCCGACGATATCGTAGTTGCCCTCGCCAGTGTAGAGCTTGATCGCGAAACCTCGAGGGTTGCGAGCCTCGTCGGGGAACTCTCTACCAAGAGTGACGGTTGAGAAACGAACGAAGGCAGGAGTCTTCTCGCCAGGACGTTGGAGGAAGTCGGCCTTGGTCATGTCGGACACGTCTGCAGTGGTCTCAAAGTATCCAAATGCACCAGAGCCACAAGGGTGGACCATTCGCTCGAGGTTCTTGGAGCGGTTGAAGGTCTGCTGCTTCTGCATGAGGAAGACATCAGACATGAGCGGAATGCCGCCGATGTTCTTGCTGTGTGCTGGGTCAGGGAACGGGTGGCCCTCGTTATTGGTGAAGTAGGGCGCATCATCTTCTCTCTTGCCGCCGGAGACCTTGCCAGAGACTTTGGCGATAATATCAGCCGGACCTTCGTTGGCACTTTGCATGTGTGACATGCGAGGGGCACGGCCCTCAGGAAGTGAGGTGCTGATTGAGCTCATGGTTTCTTCGGCCTTTTTTCTGACAGGAAAAGAGTCCATAAATTGTGGTGAAAGAGCACAAAGCACAGCACCATGGCCGCTGGGTTCTTATGTGCCCATTACCTACCCCTCCATTGATGCATACAAACGGAGAGCCAGTCCGTCAGACCGCACATCTGACGCGTTAAGGACGTGGAGCGTCGCGTTTGTGACAGATGGAGCTGTCATGATGATGCCTGGTGATGCCTAGGAAACATGCAAACCATCTACCGACACATTTCCTGGACGTCTCGATGAGCGGAGGAGTGCCTGTTTTGGATAAGACCCATGCCTGGTCGTTGCTAGTAAGGTCCCGATTTGATTGATTCGCAAATAATCATGCTTTCGTGGTGTAGAAGCTGGCTCGAGGCTGGCAACAGATGGTTGCTCAGGCTGTGAAGTGCATCAACATGACGATGAGAATGAATGGCATAGCAGTTTACCCATTATCGGGAGGGAGACGTGGGGCGGAGTGAGAACCGAGCCAATTGCAGACGTGCTGATGTCAACATGAAGGGTTCGTGTGGTCAGCGACATCACCACCATTGTGACCGCACCGGAGGACGGAGACAGGTCCATCCATTGGAGCGAATACAACCTCTTCTCATCATCGATGGAATATTTGTAAAGGGCTCTGGTCGTTGTTGTGAGTGAACCGTTTTGATGAAGCCCATGGAGAGGAAATTCGTGTTCCTTTGCTTCGCTTCAGGAATCTTACAACTCGAAAGTGGCGAAATCCTGCAGAAGAGCCATTTCTGAATGCAACGCGAAGAGCTTCTATCTATGACTAACACTCCGATATACATGTGCATATACACATGCTAAGTATACATATATGCACACCTAGCAGGCATGTCAGTGGTACATCCAATCTATAGTTGTGAGATTAGGGTTGGGACTTAACCCCAATAAAAGACGCCTACATGTATACCTCGACGCTACCGGTATCACCACTAACGGGCTCATTTCCATCACTGTTCATTTGGACACACTGTTCGTCTTATACACACCCAAGGGAGATTATGATCGATTGCAGCCGAGTGGTTGACTTCAAGAGGCTCGGACTGCAACTCATTTGAGTCAACGTCCACGCTCCGTGTGTTTTGCTTGCTCTAGTGTCACATCCCTCCAAATTACTGCGGTACGCCCTATCACACTACGTGAAGCAGTTGTTACACCCAGATATGCCTTGAACTTCTATCTCCGCGTTCCGTGGCTGCAGGATCTGATGCCCGTCTCTTCCTCCACAGAGCGACTGTGAAGAAGCTGGAAGTCTGGGAACGATGGCTTGTTTTGGGTATTTCAACAAGAATGTCTTAATCCCGCCTATCATTGGATATCGTCTCGTGGCCGTTTCTATTGCCCGCCGACTATCGTCCGGACGTGTAGCCATCATTTCTTCAAGATCGTGGCCAGCATTGCTGAACGGAACCTTTGCGATCAGCATGACGTTGGCCGTTCGATTGAATGAATGCATGCCAGGTCTGGGACTCAAATTGATTTATCGCTTGCACTCCTTCCGCCGATGACTCGAAAAGTAATTGGCGATCTATGCTTCCTGATGATCTCCTTGAAGTGCTTCTCGGCGTATCCAGTTTGTAAGCATCAAGCGCGTGCGACCGTGTGCTGTACCCGACAGACCGGTACCGAATCAAGTTGCTCGTAGTGTTGAATTAAGATCCAAAGTCTCAGGTAGAGCTTCAGCGTGTAATCGCGCTGGCCTTCTTAATGCCAGCCATTGCTCGATCGTTCGTCGGATGCAATGTAGTCTTGACAATCTGCAGCAAACGATAGAAGTTCGTCAGCATTTCAAAGACAATTGTGCATGCGAGCGATTGCGAAAAAAAAGTTGAGGATGAGCCAGACCCCCAAACAATCAAAATACTACGGTCGGGCAGTGGTGGCCTGAAATCTACAAGTCCCGGCTTGGAAGGCGCCGGCACTCACGACCCCAACTAACGAAGATTCGCATGACGATCGCCCTGGCGCATTCGTGACTACTGCGCCCAGTGTGCCAAGTGAGTAGTAATATTGGCCGAACCCGACGAAAGCACAATATATTGTTAACTTCCAAAGGATCGACCGGACACATGAGCGTCCGGAAGGTTGCGGTCAAGCAATCCTGCGGAAGGGTTCCTCGGAGTAGCGCTATTGCAGCAGCACATGGACACCATTCATGTTCGCCCAGCATCAGAAGGTGGAGATTGGTATGGAACTGTGATCACGCACGGAGGACAGGCAAGCGTGGCGATAGAGTTCGGGCAGTGTCAGATCCGAGGTCGTGGCTGTGCCAGAGCTAGCCAGCGCATTGAAGCTTCGGGGTGAACCATTTTTGAACATTGGCGCAAACTGCTAAATTACTTTTCTGGACGCCCTGGTTGATGAGAGTCAGACAAGTACATACAATATTGCCAAGAGCTGTGCATATCGTAACGGTGTACTTGCTATAGCAGAAGTCTTTGAGCGTTGCGGCTGCTGCTGCTGATATCGCTGTTGAGCTCCAAAGGAGCAAGATTAATTGCTTGCGCCATGGCTAATGTATTCTTAGTGCTGTCGTTGAGCTAGCTTCGAGTGAGTAGTACCTCTTCGACGGTTCTCCTTCTCGAAATTGCAGTGAACAAGGGCAAATATTGCCAAGGGTACCTACGTATGTGGCACAACTGTTGGCCGCAGCAAATCATTAGGGTACATTCTATCTCCTAACGCAGGAACGAAAGTCGATCCATTTGACGCTGGAGAGGAGCGCCGCGTCCGCGGTGGTCTAGACCCAAGGCTGGGCAGCGCCGGTCAAAGGAGGAGGGGAAAGTGGCCTTAAGACGCCGTGATATCATCTGACCCAGAATCATCAGAGCCTCATCGTTAGACACGCGCAGACCGCGGATGAGTGTAGTCTTGTGTTCCTTGAAGCCAAGCGTGCGGGTGGTTAAAATTGGAACACGCCTTCGGTCTTGCGACTTTGTCTCGCTGCAGGGAGGAGAGCTTGACCCTCGAAAGTGGTGTGGTGGTTGTCAAGACGCTTGGGGGATTTGCCGTGGGTTTGCCAGTAACCACGGATGGTGAAATGCGGTGATTGGTCCCAAGTATTTGACATCTGGGAGCGCGAAAGACAACAAGGAATGCCGTGAGCTTGGAAGATGCTCGATCGGGAATGGCGTTGCCCGAAAGGTTGATCGACAACTTGCAGTCGGAGAAAAAGGAAGGAGCCAGAGTGCCGATGCGGGGAGTTTCATAAGACATGAGAATTGGTCCGCCGTAGGGCTTGCACCCTACTAACGATCTTGTCCGGCAGTTTTGAGACAGCTGAATCAAGATCGTCGTCCAAGTCTGGAGGATTCCGTCCCGAAGCGGTGGTTCCAAGACCCCAGATCAACCCCAAGTTTCTTGGAGTCTTGGGACATTCTATCCGTCCAAACTCTACTCACTGACAACACCTCAGTAGTGCACTTGTCGTCCAAGTCACGCACGCTTGAGGAGATTCGCCGTTGGAATGCGAATGCCTGGCACTCACATCCTTTGGAATTGAGCCCATGGCGTTGACCGTGCGGACGTCTTGTCGAATGCTCTTGACGTGGGCCAAGTGGTTGTTGGTGTAGTTAGTATACACATTTGGTATGCACGGTTCTGGTGAACAGCAGTATATAGGAGAGCAAGGTCGTCCTTCATCGATCAGCTTCTTTCTCATCATCACACAACCAATCCAACAATCCAAACAACCAACAATCGTTCCAATCTTCAATCACTCAATCAAACCAATTCCATCAACATGAAGTTCTCTCTCGCTATCGCTGCCACCATGGCCGCCTCTACCATGGCCTCTCCTGTCTGGGGCAAGCACTGGTCTGAGAAGTGGGGTGAGAAGTGGGGCAACAACAAGGACCAGAGTACGTCTTCTCCCTACCGATCAATCAATCCATCAATCAAAACACCCAACTAACTCCCCTCTCAGTCTCCAGGAAGTCCCCCTTCGACTTCACCTCCACCTACAAGATCGAAGCCACCCCCGACCAAGTCGTCGACGCCAACAACACCTACACCGGCGGCCTCAAGGGCGCCCACGGCATCTACAAGTTCGGCATCAACAGCAAAGAGAACGTCATCTGCTACAACATCACCCTCACCGGCTTCCAGGGCGACTACCAGTCCCCCGCCGTGACCGCCACGCACATCCACGAAGCCGTCAAGGGCAAGGCCGGCCCTCCTCGCATCGCTTTCCCCAACCCCGTGGAGGTCTGCCCGGGTGTCCGTCGCAGCATCGGCTGCATCACTGGTACTAAGGACGGTTTCGTCACTGGTGTCAAGAACGCTGCGACTGGTCAGGACCAGGGCTTTGGCTTCAACGTTAAGAAGATTGAGGAGAACCCCTCTGGCTTCTTCGCTGATGTGCACTCTTCCAAGGCTGTTCCCGGCGCCGTCCGTGGCCAGCTTGCATGAATGACGACGAGGCGTGGACGGGGATGTTGAGTGCAGGCGTGCATAGGGGGCCGATTGCACGGCCTGGTCGCAGGATGGCAAGACTATTTCGTATTTTTCTCTACGCACAGAAACCTAATCTGTAATCGTTAATTGGCAA
Source organism: Cladosporium velox (assembly GCA_024604135.1). Classification (NCBI taxonomy): domain Eukaryota; kingdom Fungi; phylum Ascomycota; class Dothideomycetes; order Cladosporiales; family Cladosporiaceae; genus Cladosporium; species Cladosporium velox. The sequence goes on along the minus strand of JANIIF010000007.1, from coordinate 1,371,449 downwards.
TAACAAACAACTTTTGGCATGATATCGTTTCCTCACAATTCTCTCACGTGTATTTTCCACGTCTTTGCGATTAACTTTGTCATTTCTCAATGTCGTCGCCAAAAATTCCTAGAGCAGCCACCGGTGTCTGTATGGTTTGTCTTTGCGCCAAAAGCCGCACAGTAACGTGCGATCAACGCCCATACACAAAGGGGTCAGTAAGTATCCAACTAGAGAAGACTTTTCGTACAAAGGTATCTACATTAGACAAAATGAACCAAGTAATATGTGGTATCGATAAGACAGTAGGAGATTGCGTTGATGTAGGCGTCAGGAAGACAAAAGGACAAAACGAAAAGAAAAGGAAGCATCTCTCCCCAAAAGCCAACAGCCAAGAGTAGAAACAGAAAGGAAAGAGGCACTTCTCGCTCGTAAGCTCAGCCTGCCTTTCGCGCCGGGACGCCGTGCTTGTAAACAATGCCGATAACTTGTTAGAAAAAGAAAAATTGGTAAGCAGAATGTTGCTCAGTCGTGTGCCTGTGGCTTGAGACGTATGTATGTGTGTGGGTGGATGGTCGGTGCGTTCTGCTCAAAGCACCGGAGACTCGTCGTAATCCGCATTGATGGCTTTCGGTTCGACAATCTCGACTATGGTCCCGTTGGAACTGTCATCGTCATCATCATCATCTGGTGAGCCTGGTCGCGGGAATTCATCTTCGAGCGGAGTGTCGGGAGGAATCGACTGGACCTCCTTAGCGTCCTTGAAGATAGAATCTCCATCTTGAGCCTCCTCCTCGGCAACCGCTTCGGCATGAGCCTCGCCTTCGGAGTCTTCCTCGAGCACGCCGTCGACACCGGGAGCTCTGGCTTTTCCTTTGCCTTTGCCCCTGAACGATCTGTTGACGGGTTCCGCTGAGGGTGTTTCCGGTGCTGTAACGTAGACTTCGCCGTCTGATTCTGTCCTAGAGGTGACTTTGTCGAGGCCTTTGACTTTGGAAGCCGATATCGCCGGCGTGGCGTAGCCGCTCGCGTCTGTCTCGGTGCTTTGCTGCTCGTTTCGACGGTTGTCATGTTCGGCATGGTTGTGTAAAGCCGGGGCCGGCTCTGTGTGGCTTTGCTTGCTACGGAAAGCCTCTTCTTCGTGGCTGGGAGAAGCTGGGTCCAAGCCTTGCCACTTCTTCGGTTCCCAGTGATCGTTGTCAGTGGCATGTGCAGTCTCTCCATGTCGCGCCATGCTCTTGATATCTGACCAGTACTCCAGCCGTTTGACTTGCTCGTCTGCAGCCTCTACAGCTCTGCTGAGGTTATTTGCTTGCTTCACAGCAGCTTCATGCTGTTTCTTCGATTCTTCGTCAGAGTGCATGTGGCCGGAGAGACTTTCCTTGCGCGCAGTGCTGGTGTCGAAATGATGAATGAGTTCGGCTAGGAGCTGACGGCGGGACGACTGATATATGAACAGGGACATGATATCGGACATGCGGTCTGATAAGTAGAACAGTTCATCGCCGCCCTGGTCGACAAACTTGCGGACAGCGACGAGCTTTTCGCGGTCGACAGCCGACTTGCGCAAGATGAGTATGAGCGTACCAATGTCCGCGATATCAACATCTTTGACGTCGAGATCGTCTTTCTGGAACCCTCTAGCCCGCAATGCAGAGTATGCGAGGCTACTGTTGTATGACGGACCCCTAATGATCTTGGGGTGAATTGTAAAGTAATCGGCGGTCAGTTCGTGGGCGCGCTCTTTCGTCTTGTGGGAAGTGTCCTTGCGTACGCGTTTCCGCAGCCATCGTCTCCGCCGTACAAATGAATGGAACCAAGGATGGTTGCCGTGCCAGGCAACGCCTTTCTGAAACGAGAAACTGTATTCCCAGCCTTCCTCGTCGACATCTCGGCTCATGTCGACATACCAGCTCTTCCAGTCCCAGATCCAGCTTGGATCCGGTACTTGTGCGTTGCGAATGTCGGATGCTGAGGTTCGGAAAGCAGCATTCTGCCAGGGTCGCGGGTCGAAGTTGAGCAATGAGCTGCTACTGAACATGGGGATACCAAAGAAGAAGGCGCCTCGTTGGTTCTCGTACAGTATATCGATCACACTGTCTTCTACATCTCTGCGACCAAGTGTTCTCTTGCGATTCAATACTTTTTTTGCTCGTGCTTTCCCGCGCTCCAGATAACCTCTTTGTATGGGACTTGCTTCTTGGCCTTCTTGCTGTGCAGGCGCATTCTCGTCGTCGGGAGGAGCTGGGCCGTCTGAGTAACGATGTTGTTGATAGCGTCGATACTTCTGCCGGTTGACCTGGTGTCGCACTGAGTTCTGCAGAGAGGTTCGGCTCATCTTTGGGAAGAGTGCTTCGGATGAGTTTGTGTCGACTCTTGTAGCCACACGCTCAGCATCACTGAGGCCATCTTCGGAGGTCGTAGCTGAGATGCGATCGGGTGTGGTGTGGTCGATCAGCGTGACCTGATTCTGGGCCTTCAGCGTAGCAGCGTCGGGGGTGTCGCTGACGACATGCCGTAGCGAGGATGAGCGCGACATGGCTGTGTTGCATCAATGGTGGAGGCAGAGAGACATGCACAGCAGAGCGAAGACGTGTAGGGCTGAGAGTAGTGGGAACACTCACTCATGCCGCATCGCTTGGTCGTGGTGGGACGGGCGGTAGTCTTGCGGTAGCGCCTGCGGGTCAACACTTGGGATTCGTCCTGTGAAGCGCCTGCCTGGTGGTAGTGCTGCTGCTGCTGCTATACAGCGCCTGTCATGACTCCCACGTGATCATCACCGTTGGTGGAAGACGCGATGGAAGAACTCGAGACGCCTGCCAAAAAGTCATGGCAGAAGGAGGGATTGTGGCTCAGCGTCGTCGTTTCTGCTGCTACCGGCTGGCCGTTGGCGCGCATCAACATGAGGAGATGGCGATCTACTGGCGCCGGGAGCGACGACGCTAGCGAGAGATCTCTCCATTGATGATGCCTGCTGCGCCTGCTGCAGAAGATTTGGCACGTGATTAAAGTGGATCCGGGCGGCTCCTTCCTTGCGCTGTTCATCGCTCATCCCCCGCAAAGCAAAGCTTCCGACGTCATACTCATGTGTCTTATGATGCGCTTCTGCGATTGGCCTTGTTTGGCATCCAGCTACCCAGCCATCTAGCCGCTCTACCTACCTAGCTATACGTCAAGCTCTTCCTTTTGCTCCAAATACCATCTGCTTCATTCTCCCATCCTTGCTTCAATCCCAGACTCCCATCTTACGACTCACTTCCAACAACAACACACCACCCTCTCCAACAACCTCCTCCAACAAACATGTCCAGAGCTTTCAAGATCGGCGGTACCGTCGCTGCGGTTGGTGCCGGATACTACTTCTACCAGGCTGGTGGTGACCCCAAGGCCGCTCAGAAGAGGTTCGAAGGTACGACTAGCTCTATCAAATTCCAATAGGAAGCCAATGCTAATTAAATATTCGCCACCAGCCGACGCAGCCAAGCTCCAGCACGCTGGAAAGAACGACGCTTCCAGCAAAGGCACCGAAATCCGCAAGGACGCCGAGGTATTTGCCGCCGATGCCGGCAAGGAGGTTGATAGGCTCGCGGCTCAGGCTCGTGATGGCACGCACAAGGTCGACCAGAAGCTTGAGGAGTACAGGCAAAAAGCGGAGAAGAACATCGACTCCACCATCAAGAAGACTGGTACCGAGTTGAACAAGGCGGTGGATGCGTTTGACAAGAACGTTGGCGAGGTGAGTTCATCGTTTAAGCTTTTAGGCTTGCAATATATGGCATACTGACAACGTGACAGGGCGCGGAGAAGGCAAAGAGCGGAATCTCAAGCTGGTTTGGTGGCAGCAAGTAAAGCTTGTGGCATTGGCTGGCCGGCACGCGTGACGAAACAGATCAGAATGAACGGATGTAATGATATGGCTATTAATTAGTATCAACTTCACTATTAACTTCAATCACGTGCACAGTGCTGAGAGTTGTTCGTGTACTTACGCTTGCTGAGCTACCGCACGTGTTTCTGTACACAGATGACAGCGAGGATTTTGCTGGCTCTCGTACTGTATCACATGTCTCCAATCACTGGGGCTATCACAAGCCTGCCCTCGTGGTACCACCTGACGTTCCTTGCGACTGATGTCAGCCTCAATGCCACGACACCTATAAAATCTCTGTCGCTACCATTCGCTCTGCCCTGACTGCAAGCGAGAGCCTACCCAAACGAAAGACAACTGATCGCCCCACCACCATGCCTAAACGCGAATCTCACAGCCGCGCCTCGTGCATTGCACTGGCGGCGATCTGGCAGCTTGTCGCCATCGTTCCCTCAATCCATGCGCAAACTCAAATTCAATCAACTCAAGACGATTCCTCGGACGCATGCACTCGGACGCCGGGAAACGTCTCAACTACTGGAGCACCTGATGCTCGTTTTCCATGTCTCTCATTCGAACCGGTATCGACTACATCGAGCGAAGCAACATCTCCCTTGCCGTTCAGTCTTTCGAAGCGGGAAACATCCCTGGTGCTTTCGAGCTCTGTTTCCGTCTCACAGTCTTTCAACTCCACGTCGCAGAATGCCATCTCAACGTCGACTCTCTATACCACTCTTCGAGGTACGGAGCTCGCGACCAGCACATCTACGCCCGAAGAGATACAGATCATGACCGGAGGTACACACTCATCGAAAGGTACTGCGAACATTGTCCTTCCTCAGAACTCGACAACGAACTCCGGTTCCTCTGTACCGACCACAGCACTTCCACAAGACGGCGACGGCGCTACGAATGCCACGATGTTCCCTATGGTACTCCAGACGGTGACGTTCACTACGACGATCTGTCCTTCTGGTGGCTGGGTTTGATCACGGATATATGAGCTTGCTGTACTGCGAACTGGTATGAATTGTTTTAGATTGCTTCCTAACATTACGTATCTTTTCTGAAATGATGTTTCCCACGAACGTTGTGAATCCAGTCTCATGTGTCATATATTTGAAGGCCGCAAGTTTATACACACGGCCTCATGGACATGCTAAAATGAGATGCAATTGGCAAGACAAGCATGCATTGTTGGTGTCGTCCTCCAGTCTTCTTCGAAGTTTGATAACAATGTCAGTTGCGAAGATCATGGCTCGACTCTGAGCGACGACTGAGGATTGCCTGCATTCCCGCGCTTCCACATCCACTTCATCAATTCGACGAGCGTGTGATGTTACCGTAGCAATCCAAGGGCACCACTTGCGGATCCTTAGATGGAGGTGAGGCTGATTCGAGCTAATCTCGAAACCGCTAGAATGGTATGGGCGGCCCGCGAGCTCGCACCATCCAGGAATCAGAGTTGGAGGATCTGCAAGTCTAAGCTTGGCCTGGATCGTTGACAACAACCTTTTGAGTTTGGATCAAGCACTCCCAGTACTGCTTACCTTCGTTCAGCTGAGCCATCATGCTACTCTTCCCAATGAACAGGTGGGATCTCACCAGGCTGATCGCTCATGCTCAAGCATCGGATACACCTTGAGCCTGTCGCTATGGAACATGGACAAACAGAACATCTACACCAGAAGCACAGAGCGGCTGGCAAGGGCATACCGGTGCAGGATGAAGACGATGAATGTTACGATACAGCATTGACATCCAGGAACGGATGCGTGGCAAAGACACCGAATGTCCCACGACTCATGGACGACAACATCAGCGCCATCGGAACATGGTATCTGGCCGAATCCGCCAGCGTTCACCCCCTGGATCCACATGAAGATGCTCACCGTCTATGGGGCCTCGCACTATGGGAATTGGCCATAGCCGACGCAACACTTTTCGACTGCGTCGCACTCCTGACCTTGCAGAAGAAACGGTCCATCGCCACCGCGTATAACAAAGTCATGTATCTGGACCACAAGCAGAAGGTTTACCAAGGCCTTTCCAAGGCACTGGTGGCCAACAGAGCGAGTGTCTCTGGCACCACAGCGCTTACTATGACGTTGTTATCGTTCGTCGAGGTTCTCGAAGGCCATTTTGATACCGCACGATCTCATGTCAATGCTGTTGCTGCGATGGACTTCATACGCAACTTGAACGAGGTGCAATGGCGTCTGATCATCTAGAACGATCTGCGCTACGCAATGAAGCTCGTGGCTCCCCCGACTCTATGTTACTACATTCCGACTTTCTTGAGAAGCTCTCTGGCAGATATCGATGGCGCCGTCCTTGCAGAAGCCCGGCGGCTGGCACTCGGCAACCTGAAGCATCTCAGGAAACTTCCGGACCTGGACGAGTATGCGTGGTTCTCTCTGCTGGTATCCATACACACAATCGATCTCATCGTCAGCCATCCGGTTGCCATGTCGCATAACATACGCCTGGTTTGTGCTTATGAAGCCGAGTACCGAGTGCATACAATCGCGACGAATTTGTCGAAAAAGCCAAAACCGGACTCAACCACAAGATTGACGATTATCGCTTACCAGCTGCATATCCTCGCTGTCACCAGCAGTTTTGCTCCGTCGACTGTGGAGTGCAGAGAGATTTTGTTGAGTCGTGCACGGTCGGTGATTGCTAGCTCGGGTCGGAATGAGAACGTGTGCGCGTCACGAACTTTTGCTGTACCTATGATTTGGGCGCTGACAACGATTTGCACCCATGTCATCGACAGTGGATTTGGAGGTCGCCGGCAGTTCATCGAGAAGTTGGCTGCTACGGTTGAGATGAAGCGACCGCACTCGAAAGGGATTTTCGTGCGGCTTCTGAGATCGTGGCCATGGCTTGACAGTTGGCATCAATCGAGAGTAGCAGCTGTATGGGAGGAGATTCTGGTTGGCAGAGGACGACGGTGGCGATGCATTGCGACTCAAGGAATGTCGGACAACCGCACCACGACGCAAAGTCGGAGATTCTACGCTGGTATTCTGATGTTCTACACATCGTAACTTCACCGCTCGGTTGCCCTCATCTTCTTGCAAGGCATACACCAATGACAGGGCCCACGACCATCGCGAGAACCAGACCAACATTGAAAGCACTATGCTTCAAAGCTTTCAGCCCGAAACGCTCAAACATAGCTTTCAGATCCTTCGACTCGTTCAAATGCGGAAATGGCTCATCAGGCACTGGCTTTCCAAAAAACGCGCAAAGCGGCTCCCAGCCAGATCCGAGCTTGTACTCCAGAAGTCTCTCTTTCGGAACAAGGTCTCTGATGATCGCATTGTGTTCGCGATACCCCTGCTTTGCCCGTTTCTTCAACCCAGCGATCGTCGGGCACCTCGCTTGACCAAAAGCGTAGCCAAAACTGACAACGCCAACCTCGATAATCCGTCCAATCCAATACGGATCCGTGAATCTCAATGCGAGGAACACGGGATCCAGAGAAGCTTCGAACAGCGCGCTGATGCTGCAATACCACGACTCGACGTCTCTCTCAACAAGCACCACTTTGGCATCTGGGTATGCTTCCAACAGCTCTGCGGCGAAGATTATCGCCGGTTGATCGGTGACCGCTCCGCAGTGTCCGAGGAGCTGGTCCCACTGCTCTCGTCCGAAATTGCCGACCCCGTCGAACTTGGCGCGGAAGGCTTCCATCCACATATCACAATCTTTGGCGTTGGCGAAGACGCTGGAGAAGTGGTATGGGTTGGGATAGCCGAGGATTTCGTAGGCGCGGGCCATGCCTGGAGAGGGTATTAGTTATCGGGGTCGTGTGTAGGAGGTGGAGTGGTTGATGGTGTGGTTGGAGTAACGTACTTAGAGTTCCTGTGCGCGAGTGCGCGAGGTGCAGTACTTCCAATGGTGTGATGCGGTGGCATGTGTGACGATCGATGTTTGCGTCTTGGGCGAAACCTTGGGCGAATTGCCCGAATTTGCGGATGTCGTCTGCGCTCGCCATGGGGTTGAGGATGCAGATTGGATTGAAGAAGTGAGTGTTGGTGGGCATGCTTGGATACTTATATCGATTCCATGGGTTCTGGACTTAGCTGTTGACTATGCTGATCTTACAGATAGTGCTCAGAATGTGGTTAGTACGAACAGGCGGCCCGCGTGTTAGTTCAAAGGCTCAATGGCCCTGACGATTGAGTGGTAAGCCACAGAAGCATAGAGTTTATCGTACAGCGTACAGTAGTAGTCTACTGGATGAACACGCCACGGCGTTACCGCTATATTCCTTGCCAATCTTCGAACCGCATGACAACAAGTCTCCTGCGCGTTTGGTGGTACCTCCACGGCGAATACAATCATAATGTTATCAACTTTTACTTGAGATGATACTAGCATCTAAGCCTTCTGCATCTGCAACTGAACATGCCCGTTCTCAATGCGCGTGATCAACTACTTCATCCTCAGGCCAGTCCGGGAATCCGTCATCGAATAGATCATTCAGCAGTGCCTCGCCGTCCACCTTGCCCTTGGCATCTCCTCTCATCGCAACCTGCCAGTGTTTCCACTCCTCATCATCAAGCAAACATCCGTCAAGCCTTGCTTCCAAAGCCGGGATGTCGAGACCCTCTCCGATGAAAACGATTTCTTGTCGGCGGTCGCCCCATTCACCTCCCTTCTCGATGTCGTGCAACACCATCGCGTCGATCTCCGGGCTACCCGTCTCGTACTCTTCTTTCTCGCAGAGACAGAACCATTTGCGACCGCCGGCTAGCGTCAACATGGCGCCAGCCTGTGACCACTCGCCTGCTTGGTTGGGGCGGGTGGCCAACCAGTACTCGCCCTTGGATCGGAAGAGGCGGGACACCAAGGCATCTGCTTTCTTGTTGGCCAGGACGACCGATGGGTCCGGGATCTCTAGATCGAAGTCGGGTTTGTCCTCCTCGTCGGCTTCGCTGGCGGGTGGGCTGGAAGCGCTTGATGCTGAGTCTCGTGCGCTGGAGCCTTGCCCTCTGTCGACGGAAGAGCTCGCGTCGCCGCTGGAGTCCGAAGCTGCTACGCTTCCTGATTCGATGGCGTTGCTGTCTTCCATTTTGGTGTCCGTGTCTTCTTCGTCTTCCCATTCTTCGTCTTCCATCTCCTCATCGTCGTCGTCTTCGTCTTCTTCTTCGACCTCGGGATGCTGGAGGATGAACTTGTCGTAGATGAACTCGAAGAGTCTCTTAGGGTGGAAAGGTCGACGGCGAACGTACACGAAATTCTGAACGTTGTATCTGATTGGATGTTAGCAATGAATGACTTGATCGTTGGGGCATGTGGTCCACATACTCTTCGGTCTCAGGTTTGGGCGTCACAGCTTTGCGGCCATTGACTTCGCGGACTGTCATTGCGTGAAGGTCTTGCAGCCATCCATAGCCAGTCTGCGCCAGCTCGATGTTGAACATGCCGGTATTGACAATCTCGGCCACAGGGACTTTGCCATAGTTGCATTCGACGATCTTGGCGCGATGGTTGAGCTTCTTGATCAAGCTACGCACCGATTCACGACTAGCAGCGTCCACAGAATCGATCTTGTTCAACACAATGACGTCCGCGAACTCGATCTGGTCGACCATCAGGTCTGAAACTGTGCGCTCGTCTTCTGGGGTAACATCGTCCCGACGTGCTGAGATGAGATCTACCGTTTCGAAATCGTGGAACATTGTGAAAGCGTCAATGACCGTGCAAGTGGTATCAAGACGCGCGAACTTCTCAAGACCGCCCGCGTCTTTCAGTCGCTTGAGCATAGCAATGGTGCTTTCGTCGAGGCCCTCGGGACCTTCGCCAACAGCACTGATCTGCTCCGCGAGTCGAACGTCGAAGGTCTCGGCGACCTGCTCGGGCTCGCTGATGCCGCTGCTTTCGATGATCACGTAGTCGAACTCTGCGAGCTCTGAAAGACGCATTAGTTCTTCGAGGAGATCGCCGCGTAGGGTGCAGCAGATGCAGCCGTTCTGCAATGCGACGACTTTGCTCTCGGTTCTGGTCAGACGGTGACTGCTGCGGATGAGAGAGGCATCGACGTTGACGCTGTAACATGATGTCAGCTTCGTTCGATTGATTCGAATCGTTTCATTTTGATCGTGTGACGCACGCTCCAATGTCGTTGACGATGACCGCGATACGCAAGCCATGCTCACTTTTGAGGATGTGCTGGAGAAGCGTGGTTTTCCCGGCGCCCTGAGATCAATCAGCTTTCGTTCATATCTCATATATCTGCAATATTATGTAATCACTGCTTACCAGGAAACCAGACAAAAGGGTGACCGGCAAAGTCTTGAGCTTTTTCTGTTGTGAGCGTTTAGGCATCTTGACTTTGCAGAAGAGATAAATGATAGTTAATTGAATAGAATCGGAACACCAAACAGACATGAGCGTGGTCAGCAGGTAGTAATCAAGCCGTTCCTAGTGGTCCTTGACCTTGATGGACATGAGTTGGAAGCATAATCCGGCGTCTCTCAGTGGTTGTCTACCTTGATGTTCGCGTGGCCATCATGGTGGAAACACTTGTATCGTGGGGATCATGGCCAGCATTGCCTATCACGTTTGCGCGATACTTATGAGCTGACCGAGAAGGCGTGTCAGTGGATGGTGTGACGGGGATCTTCCTGCCTCAATGCTTGTTTTGACTCGTGGTGGCGTCTGGAGGCCCTTCGATATTGGCTGTTGGTGTGGATCGCGAGACATCACGTCGTTGGATTCTGTTTGACTGCGTAAGTTTTTCCGGGACCATGACTGACAGAGGACTCTTCAGATTGTTGCCTAGGCTCTGGAATTGATACTGTCGTCATGACACGTTTGGTGTCGAGTCAGCCAGAGGGATTCCACGCCAGAGGTCCAGCTTCGTCGCCAGCCGGGTTCTGCAACTCCTGCATATAGCCGAATATCACATAGACCACGACAGCGAACAAATGCATAACTAACATTTAGCTTGAAGTATGTTATATTTTCCGGCGGTGAGTCTCGGATTCAGGATTCTCCATATACGCATAGTCTAGCCGCCGCGATGAATGCCAGGTTGGGGTTAGTAGGGTTACCTTGTGATTATGTTTCGGACACTCTGGTACGTTCTGTCAAGTTCCCAACTTATTATGACCACACGGTACTGGTCTCCTGATCAATTGGGAGTTAATGGTATGCTGGGAAGTCGAATCGATTGATAAGAAACTTCTGTACTGCGGCAATCGCTCATCTGTGCCCATGAACTTGTACTTGGGCTATATCTGTTCGATCAGTCACCGTGACTTCACACTACCTTTGCTTTCTGATTGCGCTCGTAGAAAGATCGTGCTCCACAGCCCACGTTCCATCTAGTGACCGACAGCGAGTGGCTTATCCTGCGTGCGCAGCCTCTCCTTGATAATATCCTTGCGATCCTTCCTAAGCTGTCTGGCGTACTTGACACCGAAGCCATGATCAAACACATCCTTGATCTCTTCCAAGCTAAGACCAGAAACCTCGGGGTAGAAGAAGTCTGCGTTGAATCTAGTTAGCACTCGAAAGCAATTAAGTCTAATGATGGTAAACTTACAAATAAGCACCCACCCAATGCCACAGATCGCCGCATAGAACCCGAAAGCTCCACTCGGCGTCATGCCCTTCATCATGGACAGGAAGGTTGAGGATACGATGATGTTGGAACCCCAGCACGAGCAGGTAAGCCACATTGTTCCCATGGCGCGTACTTCCATCGGGAAGAAGTCGGTGCTCATCCATGCTGTATTCCCAACGGAGACGCCGTAGAAAAACACAAACCAGATGATGAAGACGAGGACGACGATCGCGGGAGTAGACACGCTGTCACTTCGGAGCTCAAGCGTCTCCGGATCGATGGGGATGAAAGAGAAGGCGATTGCGACGGCGAGGAGACCTGCACTCATACCCCAAACGGTGCAGACTAGGATCCTGCGCCTGCCGATTGGGTCGACGGCCATCATGTTGACCCAGGTCATGACGAAGTTGGTGCCGGCGACAACCAAGCCGACAGCCACCGGGTTCGAAAAACCAACGAGATCGAAGAGGGTCGAGCTGTAGTACATCAGAGTGTTGAAGCCAGACATCTGCGAAATAACCATGAGCCCGCAAGCGCAGACCAGAGCGCGGAAGTTGGAAGGCACAGTGTGGAGCTGCTTGATCTTGGACCAGCGCGATTCATTCTCGTTCAGCTCTTTCGATTCTTCGCATGCTTTCGAGATGAGGGCGACTTTGGTGCGGACTTGCTCGGGGGTTGCACCTTTGTAGATCTTTGCGATGACGACTTCGGCTTCGGCGAGACGGCCATGGTAGGCGAGTTGGCGAGGTGATTCGGGGCAGAAGGGGAGGAGAGCGGCCAAGACGAGAGCTGGAAGAGCTCCGAGGCCGACCATGTAGCGCCATCCATTGGGAACGTGTGCGAATGCAGCGCCGATGCCGTAGGAGATGACTTGGCCTCCGGTGATCGACATGTTGTTCAGGCCGATGAGGCGGCCGCGGACTGGAGTGATAGTGTTAGTGCGGAATTCTTCTGGTGGGAATCAGCTTTCACTTACCTTTAGTAGGAGCAATCTCAGCAATATACAGCGGAACGACCATAGCCGCACTGCCGACACCAAAGCCAACGACAAGGCGACCAACCGCCATCTGGGCAATAGAGTACGAAGCCGCCTGTAAGATAGCACCAACAGTGAACAAGACACAGCCGACATAGATGGCGATCTTGCGACCATACTTGTCCGCCGTCAGACCAGCAATGATTGCGCCAATGAAAGCTCCGCCAGAGCAGAGGGAAGTGATGAGCTCCTTCTCGCCAGAAGAAGTCGCTCGGCCGTCAAGATCGGTTCCAAGATACACCAAGACGGCGCTGATGATGCCAGTATCGTATCCGAACAAAGCACCAGCGATTGAGGCCGTGAAAGCGACGAGCCACACGAACCAGCTAGTGGCGATGTCGTCGATAGAGTTGTCTTGTAGGCTGTCGTCGTAGACTTCGAGGTGTGTTGCGTCAGGGACGATCATGCTGGCGTTGGCATGGTCGAAGTTCTTCTTGATTGATGAGATAGAAGGGCGACGCTCGGTGGAGTCGACGGAGTTGCGTCGATTGAAGGCACTGCCAATGGAGCCTCGACGAGGTGCAGTGGTTGTGGTTGGGACTTTGGTCTCCTCCATAGTCTCGAATGGTAGCCTGGCAAGTCTTCAAGGCTGGATAGGTGATTGAAGGCACTGGATGCGGATGCGCTGTATGATCATCATTGCTGGGAACTGCAGCGATGTTATATACCATAGACTTGAAGACTTCAACAAGAATCATCAGGCCAGACCTCTCCGCACAAGCGATTAAGCTTTGTGGGGAGTCTGGAGAAAGACTCTGGGGTTGGACAGAGACCACAAAGGCTAGACCATGTGCGCCGGATCTACTTGCCTCAGCTTGGTGGCGATGGGAACTTAGACCCGACCGGATGATCCAGCAGGGCAACTTTCGCCGCTTACTGCTCGCGAGCTCGCGCTACTTGATCTATCACGACACCTTTGGCCATTAATCGAGATTGAGATCATATCATTGAACAAGAATGTAAATGGTCCTTCTCGCCCTTCCATCCGGCAGATAACGCCATTCTATCTACTGCGTAAGTTGCCAGTATCCATAACCGGAAAAGTCGGAAGCCATGTCAATCCCCAGCACATTAAGGCATATATCGCCCGAGTGACAGCCCGCAGAACGCCAAACAAAACATTCTCATTAGATTCGTCTATCAGCCACAAGCGCTCAAAGCAAGAAGAAAACGCCGAGCATGGTGACGAGAGCCTTGACCCATGGCGAGTTGGTCGCGATTGAGCAGGCAGATGAGGCAGGAGTTGATCCTCCATCAGATGCGTTCGCTGAAGCGTTTGCTGTAGCACTCTCATCGACGTTACGATCAGTAGTGCTCGCCGTAGCACTCTCGTTGGCGTTGCCGTCAGTGGTGGATGCAGCAGTTGTCGCTGGAGCAGAGATGGTCTGCGTTACGCCATTCACGACGACATCCCCACCTGAAGCATCCAAGGACACTGTTGTGCCGTCGACAACGACGGAACCACCGCGCGTCAAAATCTCTCCGTCAATGACAAAGCCCGACGCTTTGTTGGCAGTGTAAGTGGTTCCACCAATCTCTAGTGTTGGTGCAGGGGATGCATTTGTAGCTGGAGCAGATAGGCTCTGCGTGACGCCATTCACGACCGCATAACCACCAGAAGCGTCCAAAGAAATGATCGTACCATCAACGACGACGGAACCACCGCGTATCAAAGTAACACCATCGACGACAAAGCCTGATGCTTGATTGGCGGTGTAAACGGTCCCACCGATTTCCAACGCTGGTGCAGGGGTTGCAATAGGAGTAGGTCGCTGTGTAGACCCGTCTACCACGATGTATGACCCAGAAGGAGCCAACGAGAGCACCTGCCCATCGATAGATACTGCAGGACCGCCAGGTACCAGTGTCACGTCTGGGCTCAGAGATATCGGGGAAGTTGCATGTGCAGTAAATGTATTCCCGGCCACCACGAAGGCGTTGCTCGCGGATGCATGGTCAGGTCCGTCTGTACTGGCAGCAAAATCTCCGAGTCCAGCAATGATCAATGCGCCTAGCGCAACGGTGGAGCTGCCAGCCACCACGTCTCCGGCGTCCGAACCATGCGACACTGTGACTTTGTTTCCGGTGCTATCGGTGAGGATCACATTGGGAGTAGGCGCAGGGTCGACAGCTGTGAAGGCGTGGAAGGTGTTGCCGACAGAAAGCCCACTGGAACCGACGACTACTTGGCCGACTCCATCGATCTCTGTTGATTGGCCTCGAGTCAATGTCACACCTCCCACGACCACCGGTCCAGCGGATTGGGTTTGTATCGCAGTGACCTGTTCGCCATTGGAAGCTGTGATGACCACGCCGGTCGGTGCCGGTCCGACTTGAGTGTTGTGCGAAGAACCAGTCTGCGTAGGGTCCGGTCCCGCGGTAGCATCCCCGTTCTGAGAGCCGCTCCTCGTGTTGGTTGGTCCAGGCGGTCTGTTTGGTGACGCTTCAGGTTTGTCGGAATTACCGCTGCCGGGGTTGGGTAGCTGAGATGGCTCGGCAGGTGCGTTGGGCTCGTCTGTGCTAGGGTTGGGCGAATCAGAAGGCCTATTAGGCACATCGGGTCTGTCTGTACCAGGATCGGGCGACTGAGAGGGCTGGCCGGATAAATCAGGGGTGTTTGTGCCAGGCTTCGGTGACTGAGACGGTTCTTTAGAAACAACAGGCGGATCCGTCTCAACACTCGGTAACTTCGTCGGCGACGGCGTGATCGGCTTGGGTGTGCTTCCAGGATCAGCAGTCGGCTTTGCAGTAGCTTCAGGGTCGGCAGGAGGTTTGCCTGGCAGCGTAGGTTTGATGATAGCAGACTCTCCCATCAAAGCTTTGGGCGGATCGTAGAAGATCGAGTCGTTGCTGAAGATGAACTCGCAGTTGAAGCCAAACATGCCCTGGGCAGGTTTCATAGAGCTGAATTCAGCCGGGATGGAAAGCGCAGGCCGATAGTCGTCCCAGATTGTCGAGCAAAGGTTTTCTGAGGGGTATCCGTCTCGCGTGTCGTCCCAGTCGTTCCGCATGAATGTCCTGGTAGATGCGGGGACGGTTACGTCTCCAAGTGTGAATCCGTCATAGACGATTGAAGTGTTGGTGAATATTTGAGTAAATGTGTTCGTGTTGCACCTTGGTTGACATCTGTACGCGCTTGCTGGTACGGCGCCTGCGAAGTCTGCATAGTTGACCGGATATGTGTTGTAGCCTCCTCCAGAGATAGCGCAAACACTGGACACGTCTGTCGCTTTCTGTGGCAGGATGAGGAGGCTGTGCTCGTCTATGGTCGAGCCTGATGATGTTACCCGCCAAGTGCCGTCGAGAGCGATGTAGACGGTAGGGCTGGTCAGAGTCGTGCCCTCGTACACGGCTGTGTTTGGCTTGCCTGATATAGTTGGTGTCATTGTTGCCAAAGATGCATTGCCATTGCACAGATCTGATGTCTGCCTTGCGACAGGCCAGTACAGTAGTTGTACAGTGGCTTTATCCACAGCACATCCAGGTGGACCAACTGCGCTGGTGCTCAGAAACGGTGTTGGGGAGCCACAGATGGGTGAAGTATAGTCTTGCCGAGGGAAGTCCATCGTAATATCGACGCTTGCTGAGAGCGCGCTTGATCGATAGCTGTCATATGAGCTGTATGAAGCATTCCACAAGCTTTCAGCCGAACTGAAGGAAGTGTACAATATGTCGCATTCAGGTTTCAGGATCGTGCAATTGGGGGCAGGAAACGCCGTTGAGACCGACTCTGTCCTGATGAAAGAGCTTGTCCAGGGAACTATTGACTGATATGAATGTGAGCTGATGCTGGTTGATCCATCGAGCCTCGGCCACTTGTCGCACAGCGTATACGCTGTGGCGTTTTTCTCCAGTGAGGTCGTGGTCTTGTAGTCCACAAGATTGTAAATCTCCTCGTACGTGTTGCTGGTGATATAGACAGTGGTCGAGGCGAACTTGGTGCCGTTGACTGCTGCCCAGCTGCGTTTGGACTTTATACATTGTGAAGCCGACTCAAGCCAGGTACCCGTACTTGCGACGGCGGTAGTAGGCGAAGACGATACATTGAAGTTTTGGCGTGGGTTGATGATGTGTGGACAGCCGGAAGAGACAAGCGACAGCAGTAGCAGGTGTGTTAGCATGGTGAGCGGAGTTGCACTCTTCGTCTAGAGTGCAGGGCGAAAGCGAGGTAGCAGCATGAAGAGATGGGCACAATACTTCAAACCACAAGGGAGCGGACTACCCAGAAGTACATACCGCAGATCGGTCCAGGTCGCAGCAGAGGAAACGCACGCAAAATAGATTGCGGCTCCTCAGCTTGGAAACAACGGAAGGGTGGCGCATGCTGCTGTGGATATGAAGGGCATGCGGTGCAAGGTTTACGTCGCTCATCCACCTATCATGATGGGACACAGTGGCAGAGACGGCGCGAAGGATTCGGAGCTAGTCGTGGGTTGCAGGGTACAATGCGGCACTTGCCAAACAAACGGTATCATCGGCATCGACGAAAGGATAGATTTTGGCCCCATGTTGCCATCTGGAGAGGTTGGAATTTGTCCGAAAGCATGAAGGATGTGCCGCTGAGGCGTTTACGCGGTAATACAGGAGGAACGCGGAAGTTTACCATCCATGTCGCGTCTCACGGATGGCGTTGGTGTAGCACATCCATAGCTGATATAAGCAGTACAAGTATGACTGTGACGCTCCATATTCTGCTAGCGATGTCTCGGTGGCAAACAGTCGATTCTCAGATAATCGAAAATGCGCGATAAGAGTGCATAAGGTATTGTAAGGTATGTAAGAAGAGCAAGTCGCTTTTATGTGACACCGTCTGCGCGGCCGAGTTTAAAAACGCTCTGTGTTGTCGACACGTATAGCATTATCGGAACATATATGTGAGCGCTAATATACTGGCTCCGTGAGGCTCAGGACAACCGGATTGTGAGTATTTGATGAGATGTTAGGTGTATGTAGACGAGTGGTCAGGCAGCGATGCTTTTGGAGGTCAATAAAGCTTCTGTCAGCCGCAGCACGACCTGAGACAAAGGGACGCGCTAGGGCTTGGACTGACTTTCAGGCGACCGAAGGAGCCGTCCTAGCCATCCAAGCATCCAAGGGACCACCAAGGACGTCACCTTCAAGACACTCCTCTACCATTCCATTACACGCCTCAGGAGCCGGCGAGCTCGTCTACTCACTACTACAGTCGCTTATCTTTGCCTCGCCTAAACAATACCTCGTACAACCTTTCACCCTCTCTTTCATGCTCCGCTGTCCCCGCACCCTCCACCGCCGATAGACGCCGCCATGGCAAAGGCCGACGAGCTCAACGACGAGCAGTCGCAGCCATTGACATTCGACGATGACGCGACAGACCACTCCGAACTACCTCGCAGATCTTTCTCGTCCGTCTCAACCACCTCTCTAGTGCTGGAGAACGTGTCGCACAAGGCGGCAAAGGAGTCCTTGTACCATGATGGACCGCAACAGCAGCAGATGGACATGGACGACCAGCTCGCGTGGCAGCGCTCAGTCAAGCCTGCGGACAGGAAAGCAAGACGAGTACTATATGGGTTGATCGCGCTGGGTATCGTCGGCTGGGTCGCTGCGTTGTTCTTGTTCTTGGGTCAGGACAGGCATGTCCCGCATTCCGCTAGGCCACACAATCCGCACGCGACCTCTACTATTGGCAGCGGCAAGAAGGTCACGCTGGACCAGGTCCTCACCGGTCAATGGTACGCCAACAGCCACGCAATTCGATGGATAGCTGGCACCGAAGGAGAAGATGGCCTGTTGCTCGAGCGCAACGGCGGTGTTGGCCGCGATTACTTGGTCGTTGAAGATGTCAGATACCGCGGCGAGGGCTTCGAGGTTCAGAAGCACCACAGTACAACCCTCATGAAAGAAGGCTCCTTCTGGGTTGGCCAGAATGAGGTTCGCGTGTCGGAAGCATGGCCCAGCTCAGACCACAAAAAAGTCCTAGTTCAAAGCGACCCTGAGAAGCTCTATCGCCACAGCAGCTTTGGTAGGTACTGGATCTTTGATGTCGGAACCCAGGTCGGTGAAGCTCTGGACCCAGGCAACGTCGATGGTCGCGTGCAGACAGCTAGCTGGTCGCCCAACGCAGACGCCGTAGTCTTCACTCGTGACAACAACATGTTCATCCGCCACCTCGACTCGGATGTAGTACAATCGATCACAACCGATGGCGGGCCGAATCTTTTCTACGGTGTGCCGGATTGGGTCTATGAAGAGGAAGTTTTCGCAGGCTCAAGTGCAACCTGGTGGGCTGGCGATGGAAAATACATTGCTTTCCTTCGCACCGACGAGAGCAAAGTGCCCACTTTCCCTGTCCAGTACTTCTTCTCAAGGCCTTCTGGCAAGCAGCCGAAGCCTGGTGAGGAACGCTATCCTGAGACGAGTCGCATCAAGTATCCCAAGGCCGGTGCGCCCATGAGTACTGTGACCCTCCAGATCTACGATGTGCACAAGGGCGAAGTCTTCGAAGTTCCCATTGATGGTGATTTCGAGGATGAAGACAGACTTATCACCGAAGTGCTGTGGGCTGGCAAGACTGGCAAGCTACTTGTCCGATCTACCAACAGGGAAAGTGATGCTCTGAAATTCATCTTGATTGATGCCGCTTCCCGGAAGGGTAGGACAGTCCGTGAGCGTGACGTCCAGAAGCTCGACGGTGGCTGGTTTGAGATCTCAGAGACGACCACCTTCGTTCCTAACAATAAGGACCAAATTGAAATGGAAGGACGAAAGAAAGAGTATCTACGTGAACACGACGGCTACATCGATACTGTCATCCACGAAGGCTACGATCACCTGGCTTACTTCGCGCCGCTTGACAACCCAAAGCCGAGAATGCTGACCGAAGGCAAGTGGGAGGTTGTAAAGGCTCCCGCAGCCATCGATTACGATTACAACCTCGTCTACTTCATCGCGACCAAGGCCGATAGCATGGAACGCCATCTCTACAGCGTCGATATCAATGTTGGTCCTGAGAGCATCAAGGATGTCACTGAGCAGAACACGATTGGTTACTACGACGTCAGTTTCTCAGACAGAGCTGGCTTCATGCTCCTCTCTTACAAGGGCCCCGACATTCCATGGCAGAAAATCAGGACTGCACCTGGCGAGAAGTTTACCGCCCCACTCGACATCACTGTTGAGAAGAACGAAGAACTCGCTGCTTTGGCCTCAAAGACCGAACTACCTATTGAGATCTACGACACTTACAACATCGATGGCTTCGAGCTCAACGTCGTCGAACGTCGACCTCCGCACTTTGACCCCAAGAAGAAGTATCCAGTCCTGTTCTACCTTTACAACGGCCCAGGTTTCCAGGAGGTCGACCGCCGATTCAGTGTCAACTTCCAATCTTACGTTGCCTCCACGCTTGGCTACATTGTTGTCACTGTGGACGGTCGTGGTACAGGCTACAAAGGACGTGCTCACCGATGCATCGTCCGTGGCAACCTTGGATATTGGGAGGCCCACGACCAGATCGCTGTGGCCAAGCAATTCGCTGCCAAAAAGTATGTTGACGCTGACAAGATCGCCATCTGGGGCTGGTCATACGGAGGCTTCATGACACTCAAGACCCTTGAGATGGATGCAGGAGAGACCTTCAAGTACGGCATGGCTGTCGCACCAGTCACTGACTGGCGCTTCTACGATTCCGTGTACACCGAGAGATACATGCACACACCGCAGCACAACCCTGGCGGCTATGACAATGCGACTATCAGCAACATGACGGCCCTCAGTCAGAACGTGAAGTTCCTTGTCATGCACGGCTACAGCGACGACAATGTGCATTTCCAAAACACGCTGCAGCTGCTTGACAAGCTTGATCAGTCCGGCGTCACGAACTACGATGTTCATGTCTTCCCAGACAGCGACCACAGCATTTACTTCCACAACGCCAACCGCATTGTATACCAGAGTAAGTGCTCCAAACATCCTATTATGTCACGTCTATTTGCTAACGACATCTGTAGAGTTGAGCGACTGGCTCGTGAACGCCTTCAATGGCGAATGGCTGAGGACCGACAAGCCGATGCCCATGGCGCTTGGCGACGTGATCCAGTGATAAGTCCATTTCTGCATATACATACTTTTTCTTTACGAATACAAATGAATAGAATCAAAACAGCATATTCGCGCACACCGTTGCAAGACATTATTGATTTATCTTTTTCTTTTTCCCTTTCGATGTTCGCTCCAGTTTCGGTGCCAAGCATGACTCGCTCAAACTGACGCTAGCGCGACTATGACCTCAAAGTAATCGGTCCGTTCGATTCGTTGACGGATTATCTCGAACGTCGAGAGAATTGTTGTAAAGATGGACTACAGGGCTATACACAATGGATCGAGCCGTGAGAGCGCAGGAACCAAGCTGTGAAGTCGCCCGATTGTCAGCACGAGAAAATGCAATCTACAATTGCACGGACCTCGATTATCAACAATTTCTCACAACCAGCAACACTAGTGCCACTACACCAATGATGATTCCATTCTCGTCGAATCTCAACGCCATAGCCGCCACTTTCAACACCACCGAGCTCCTCGAACAAATCCTAAGCTACTTGCCCGCTTCACAACTCCTCACATCAAAAGCTACATGCCGGTCTTTCCGCAATGCGATTGAAGCTTCGCCCATGCTCCGCAGGAAAACGAGCACTTTCCTCCGTCTCGGCGACGTCGACGAGGGGAACGATTTGTTTAGTACTGATGCGGGAGGAGAGGTTGTGTTTCCGATCAAGACTTTAGAACCACTGGCTTTCTTTTATCCGGGCGATGGGGAGAGGAGGCTTTTCGTGAGGTTTGAGGTTGGAGACTCGGAGAGATTTCTGGGGAGGGTGGGAAAGGCTGGTGATTGTGGTGGCTTTCGGGAGTTGAGGGTTGTTGATCAGAGGATGGAAGATGTTAGGGTTGGATGGCATTGTGGGTGTTTTGAGGAGGGGAGGGGGGAGGTTGGTGTGGTTTGTAAAGGAGAGAGGGTTGCTTTTGGGGATGTTTTGGGGGCGATGGAGGGAGAGCATCGAGGTAAGGGAAAGGGAAGATGTAGGAGTTTGAGGAAGTTTTGGGTGGATGGGTTGTGGAAGCGCAGTGGGGAGATGAGGGAGTTCGGGTGAGAGGTGTCAGCGAAATCTGTGCTGGTGACCGCTTTGGGAAAGAGATGAAGAGTGAAGACAGAGCTGCTGCGTCTTGCCACGTGGGTAATGACTGCGTACGCTTTTGCGCTCGGCCGTTCGCCTTCCGCCTCCGCTATCATCACGGCGCCACTGAGATATCCGCCACCAGAAAGCTGCGACGCCGACTTCCCATTGATCCATCACGCAATGGCAACACCCGCCACCAAGAGCACACCCAACGGTGATATGGCCGCCTCCGCCACCCCAATCACTCCAAGCACAACAAGCTACGCCGTCCTCATGCGCCCTGGCCACACCACACCAGTAACCGCGCAGGTCCTCAACACCCCCGAGCTCCTCGACCTCATCCTCAGCAACCTCAGCCTAAAAGACATCCTGTTCCGAGCAAAACTCACATGTCGCGGCTTCCGAAACATGATCCACACTTCCCCTTCAATCGAAGGCATCCTAGCAATGACCAAGCTCCTCACGCCTTCCCTCTACGCGACATCCAGGACCCGCTACTCTCAGACCATCACCGCCAACCGCAATCATCCAGGCGGTCGACTGCTGTACTTCGACTTCGAGCCGCGCGGCCTCAAACAGTTGGTGTCTTCTCCAAGCTTTCGCAAACTTTACCTGCCCGCCGCTGAGATGAAGAGAGCGATGTGGTGGCTAAAAGTGCCTGGAAACGACGACTTCTTCATGCTTGGTGGGGGTTCACTGCTGGAATTGGATGTGGATGGCAGCGTCGTTACGGTTGCTGGACTGTTGGAGCTGATTCTTGAGAAGGAGCGTGTTAGGATGGCGGAACATGGGCTTGAGATCACGGAGCTTGATGTTTGGTATGAGTGAGGATAGGAAGGAATTGCGGGCAGGGCTGGAGTGGTCGAGCTGTTAGCATTGATCGAATTTGAAAGAGATTCGACTATCGTAAGCGTGATGCGCTGATGTTGTAAAGATGCTGAGTTTTCGAGTCGAGAGAGTGTGCGGGGATACATCGGACTATACAGTCACGGTGGGGTCTTATTCTAAGTTGTTGCTTCGTCTTTTGAGGAAGTGACTATGCATCTCAGCGGCCGCTTTTTAGCATCACACATAGCAGTGGAAAGCGAAGGTGCGTGTGCGAAGATGCTATTGGGCTGGAGAGACTATCTTTGAAGATGAGATTGTTGGGTACCGAGTGCGATGTTGGCACGTGGCCACTGATGCAAAAGTCTATGTTCGTTCCGTCAATTCATATACAGCGTTATGCAATATTTCACAGCCTGCCTCTCTCTTCCTTGTCACCTTCATGCAGTCATCTCCTCTTCTCCACAGCTTCCCTGAGCTTCGCGATGACCTCGCTAGGATCCTTGGCGCCAAACACGGCGCTGCCTGCAACAATGACATTGGCACCAGCTTCCGCCGCAGTGTCGATTGTGTTCTCGGCAAGACCGCCGTCGACTTCGATGTTCAGCTCTGGGTAGCGTTTGCGCAGAGCCTCGACCTTGGGCATCATCTCAGGCATGAACTTCTGGCCACCAAACCCGGGTTCGACGGTCATGATGAGGGCCATCTTATAAATTGTCAGCCTGTGCACTTTAGCCAGTGACCATCCAAGGAGTAACTTACATCAGGCACAGCATCCTTGTCGGGGTTGTCCAGAATGTCGTACAAGACATCCACGGGTGTCTTGGGCTTAATAGCAATTCCGGCGCGGATTCCGAGGCTGTGGATGTACTTGATGAGCTCTTTCGGGCTGGTCTTCTTGTCGCTGGTGGCTTCGGGAGACTCGGCGTCGGTGGAATCGATGGCAGCCTCGTAGTGGAAGCAGTACAAGTCGCAGCCGGCCTTCTGGAACTCCTTGACCCATTTTTTCGGCTACTGGAGCCCGTCAGTCGATGTGTATCTTCTTGTTTTTCCTTCTTCTTCGCCGTCTTCTCGTAACCAGCATCTTTCAAGTCCGTACCTCGGCGATCATCATGTGGCAGTCGAAGGTGCCTTTTCCATAGGCTTCAGCGGGCCTGTCGACGTGAGGGCGGATCTTGGTGACGACCGGGGCGCCAAAGGTGATGTTGGGCACAAAGTGGCCGTCCATGATGTCGACGTGTAGCCAGTCTGCTCCATGGCCGATGGTGTCTGAGCATGCCTTGCCGAGAGAGCCAAAGTCGGCGCTCAGGATGGAGGGCGCAATGAACGCGGGAGGCGACATGATTGAGGTAGGAAGAGACTTTACAGGTTTCTGTATACTAAGAGAGGTAGTAGGTATGGTGTGTTTGTGAATGTCTTGAAGTTTTCTCCCAACAAAGATACGTCACTGTATATCTTATCCTCTTGGTGGGGAGCTCGGAGCTGTCACAAAGTGCCCGCCGGAAGCCGAAGATCGCCATCGGCACTGGCCGAACGAGCACATCCATCTCAACTCCATCTCAAAAGCACATCCTTCCACTTACATATACATACTGCCACCTCGACATCATCTTGCAACGTCAGCATCGACTATGCCATTACAGACTGTTGGACGCAAGCGAGCAAAGTTCCTCCAGGATGGCCAAGGTTCTGCCAATATCTGCCGGCCATGCTGTTTAGCTGGTATGAGCCAGTCGATTGGCCCGCCTTAAGCGCCCATCAGGTAGGTGTTACGAACTTTCAGCGCTTGCATGCTTCCCGCCCATGTCATTCGATAGCGACTACATGCACCTACCGACACGCAGTACTGCGTCAGGACCAGCGCGTGGCCCTTCCTTCGCCTCAATGCGGATCGATGGCCCTCTGCGAAGCCAACCAGGCCTGCTGGCTACCGTTCTGCCTGCATGAGGCTCTGCCGTGCCGCCAGCCCTGACCACCCTCGCCTTCTACTGCGTCTGCGTTGCTGTCGCTGTCATCTGGCTAACCGCCGCAGCACTCATTGCGCAACTCGACTGCGGCGGCTGTACGCAGGGCCGCTTAGGTGAAGTATAAGGCCCCGGCCGTGTGATCGTCCGCTTCCTTTCCTTCTTCCCTGTTCGTCATTATCATTCTGTTCTGGTGCGCGTGTGTGTGGTATCATCTTTCACTTTCTTGTTTCCTTGCCTCTCACTTTCCTAACAACACTTCGCTGAGCGAAGATATCTCCTTGCAATTCAACCGCTGGACGGTCCACATTCTTTCTGGAAACGAAATCATCGGATATCACGAGGAAACAGGATCAACACAAAAAATCGAAAATGGCCAGCTCTACTCTTCCGTCTGCTTCTTTCAAGCCTACATCACTCGCACGCCGGGGCTCTATGCGTAACACAGTAATCGAAGACATGCCTCAAGTTTCCATTCGACGCGTCGCACCGCAAGCGCCGGTGGCGAAACCCGGCGTCGTGTCACCCATGAGCGATGACTTCCCAACACCAAGAGCAATCCCACAAACCGCTAGCTCCATTGCAACTTTGTACCCGCCGCTTCAGGATATACCTGCATCGCCAGCTTCATCAGACACCCAGTCAGACCGCAATTCTACCTGGAGCAAAAGGACGTCAGGAAGTGAATTTGATGAGCTCTACGACTTGTCTAGCAGCGAGAATGAGGATTTCCCGATCAAGCTCTCCAGCTCCGTCAAGAAGCGTGTCGGTGGTGCTCCCAAGTCTCGCTACCCATCTATTGTTATTCCATCACCAAGCCAATGGCCAACAATCCAGAAGCTCAAATCCGCGACTACACCACTTTCGCCACCATTTCAAGTACAGCTATCCCCAGCAGTCCTTGCGCACTTCCAGGACCGCAGCCTCCGTGTCCCGAGCACGACTTCTGCCCCTTCTCTCGACGGTAGCATGACTTCAGAGGAGCTCGCCTCGAGCAGCTGTCCTTCTACACCAGACATCTCCTTGCAGCAGGCTGAGAACGCATGGGAGGGTCCTATCCAGCTCGACCCTTCGGCAATCTCTATGCTCCGTCAAATCAACCCAGAGGAGGACAACCAGCTCGAGACTGTGCTCGAGGTCCCCGAAGAAGCGGTGTCTGAGATGCGCGAGATCGTTGAGTCTCCTCGATTCGCTTTGCAGCTGAGAACTGACGACCAGACCCTTGAGCCCAGCAGCGCTGGTGATGCAGACGACGAATTGTCCGCTCTTTCAGTTCCATCTCCTGGCGGTTTCTTCTCTTCTTTGGACGCTTCTCTCGGTCGCCGTACGTGGTCAGGTAGCGACGTCGTACCCAACACCGGTACTGCTGCCGAATTCTATGGCGTGCCTTTCAAGTCACCGCAGCCAAGTCTGGCCACCAGCACTGCAACTTCATTCTACGGCGTGCCCTGGGCGAACAGGCCAGAACAGCCTATCGAGCACATAGTCACACTCGGATCTCCTTCAAGTGAAAGACAAGACCCAGTCACCGCTCGCCGTGATGCTTTCTCGCCCACCACGGATGTGATCACTGAAGTAGAGGAAATTGACGAGACTTACCAAGACACGCTCAAACAGACTGCTTCCGTGAACATCGACCGCACACAGCTCTGGCTTTGCACTCAGAAGGCTTACATCGACAATCTATGCTCAGAGGACGAAGTTATCGAGAGCTTCAAGCACCTTGAGGGAGCTGTTCCACGTACGCCAGACCGCCCGAGTCCCCCATCGAACAACTCATCCCCGCAAAGCAAGAAGTCAGTCCGATTTGTTGAGGACACCAACGCATCCGAAGATAAGTTGAAGAAGCGCATCTCGCCAATCCACGACGGCACATTCTGGGCCGGCTTCAAGCACACCAAGCGTTCACAACGCGCCCGCGATGTTTTCCAACACCGACAGATGCGTGCCGAAGCTGAGCATGTCCGCCGCAACAGTGCAGGAAAGCAGCACGCTGAGCAACTTATGGGCAAGTTCGAGCTTACCGCTGCCATTCGTCCCACGCAAGCCCGCCCGATTTCTTCCTTTCTTCCCACAGCCATCGAAGACGATGAGGAGAAGGAGATCTTCGCGCGCGCTGAGCGTGAACGTCAAGCCCTACAGCAACTACAGGCATCTACCTGGCACACTGCTGCGACTAAGGAGCTCCACGGTGGTGCTCTGCTGACCTCACCAATCGTCGCCACATTCAAAAACCGTTCTGACGTACGCATCTTGGATCTCGCCGGTCAGGCACACTGCAGCTGGGCATGGGACGTCGCCGTCTCGCACCCACAAGCCCAAGTCTTCACCACCGTCTCTTCTGACGCCGAAGCACACGTGCTCTCCTCTTCTCTTGAGGGACCGATGAACCACTCCGTTGTAGCTGCACCACGAACCTGGGTCCTACCTTTCCAGCCCAACTACTTCGACGTCATCTCCGCCCGTAACCTCTACGCCAACCTGCGCACTCTCGTCCCCAACGGTGAAATCATCGACGAGTGGGACCTCACCCTCCAAGAATGCCTCCGCGTCCTCAAACCCGGCGGATACCTCGAGTTCGATCTCCTCGACGCCGAGCTCGCGCACCCAGACGCTGCAGCACAAGCTCTAGGCGTCGAATTCGCTTTCAAGCTCCGCACCCGCGGCTACGACCCAGCCAGCGGCAAGACTTTCCTCCCTCGCCTCAAGCGCGCGGGCTTCAGCGACATCAAGCGCGCGTGGATGCTGCTCCCCGTCGCTGACGTCTCGCCCGTCTGGACGGACTCGGGCAAGAGCTCCGCTTCCTCAGGCTCGACCATCACACCCGGTCGTGAGGACTACTTCGCTGAGTCTGAGCGCTCCGTCGGCGACGACGGCGCTGTGGTCACTTACGAGCCTCCTGTCACGGGGTCTACCAAGGACGTCCGCGCCATCACGGGCTTGGTCGGCGCAAGGGCCTGGGAGCAGTGGATTCTGAAGTTGGCTGGGGAGATGGGCAGGGAGGAGGAAGAGTGCTTGGAGAGTGTTGGCAGGGCTTTGGAGAGTGCGGGACGTGCGGGTGAGGGTGCTGGGTGGAGGTGTTTGGTTGGGTGGGCGAGGAAGGCTTGTTAAAATGTGTGCGACTTTTCTTTTCCTTTTGTATGGTATCCTTTTTCGTTGATATATGTAGTTAGTTGTTGTCGTTGTTGTAGTGTTGGTGTAATAATCGAAGGGATATGGCTAGACTGCTGAAATTCCGAAATCCTTCTCGCTTGAGGCTTCGCTTGTCCTTTTGAAATGAGTATTTGATGCGCGAAGGCCCACTGTGATCTCGGTGGCCCGTTGTGGGGTGTAATAATGTCCTTGATGTCGACATGAGGCTCGGGAGTTGGACTGTGAAGCCTGTGAAAGCCCAGAGTCTCGTATATACTGTCGTCAAGATGTACAAGGGCAATGCCGATTTCTTCGTGGCGTCGCTGCTTGTCGCCACTGGTCTGTGGCGGCGTTTGAGATTCTTCGTAGCGACTTGGAAGGAACAGGGGTGGTTATGTCGTTTATAGACAGCGCCAAGAGGTCAATTTCAGCGATTCTTCCAATCACTCGGAGCAGGTAATATGTGTTCGGCAAGGCCGGGTAAAGAGTCCCTGCAGGGTCCGATCCTGCGGTCACAATGTATGTGGATTGGATGCCAATACGAACGTATAAAGAGTTGTCAGCGAGGCTGTTAAGTGTGGTGTGAGATTTGCCTGTCAATCAATATAGTGGAGGGTATGATCTCATTCCATTTGACCTGCGGAGGTATGTTGTGATGGGGTAAGAATGGACGTGTCAAAGTGTCTAGACTGGTGTTCAAATTCGATCCTATTCGCTTCTTTATGCGAGACCCACCTGTGCATGCGGCTCTTAATCCTCGCATATTGGATGTAAATTGGGAAACGCAGTGGATGGACGAGAGCTCTTGGTGGTTGGGTGATGGGTTGATGTTGTTTAATGTTGGGCTCGGAACATTAATGAAGCCTGGGGAATGTGTGAGAGTCTCGATGGCTTGTAAATTAAGTCTGTAGGGCTCAGACTCTGGAGTCTCTAATCCCTGCTCTGTACGTTGCCGAGATGCATCGAGTTCGCGGCATTCCGAATTGCGCATTTGTACCATTGCGAATTGTGGTCGCGGCGTCCATAGCGACTGAATCTCACCATTCTTTCGAAGACTGTTGCGGCGGATGTAGTGGAAATGGATCCTATGTCCGGGTAATAACTGATGGTCGCAGAGGATTTGATCCTGCGATTGCGACACAGCCTCCCAAGTGGTCCCGAGGTCGACAAGGCGTTATCATTAGTCGATCATAGTCTTCATAGCAGCCCTCAACGAGTCAGCTAGACTTCTTGGCACGATAGCTGAGAATCCTACGCCACGAGGCTGCATACTGTATCTCCACGAGAGGGTAGCGTGAGTTTCGCACCTCGCCTCTGTCGCGTGCTCACGTGTCTTTGACAGCCACAAAGGGTAGTGTCCCGAGTCCCGTTTCGAACAGTGTGCCGACTCCAGCCTCTGCAGACCACTCTGGCTCCCTAACCCCTGTTCGCATTGGAGGCCTCAGCGAAGGTTCAAGGATCGCACGTCTTCACTCACCTTTAATGCCTCGGACGAACTCGGTAAGACACCTCAGCTCCCATGGTGCAACAGCATTCAATCTACAGGCACCACTAACCACTGACAAGTGTAGCACGCCCGAGGTCAATGCGATAGAGGGATCGGCGGTGGCATTACTAGCATACCAGATCCAACGTCTGGACAACCTCGCTCAGTCTGTTGTGGTGCTCACGCTTGACAAGCGTACCCATGGATAGACACTCGGAACAGGCACCTAAAGTGCAAAGAGATCGCCTCGGTGGTTGTTTGAGTTTGACGGTACGAAACATAGTTTGCCCTGACAGTTTTGCTGGGACCGTCGCTCGCAAGCGCTTGACCGAAGCGGCTAGAAGTCTTCACCCACTCTCCTCCACACGCTGGTCTTTGCTGGCGTTTCATGTCAAAGCTCACGCGAGCGGCACTTGACTACTGTCAAAAACGGTATATGCGACCCTTGCACTCCAAAATACAATTGGCTGCGTATCCCAACAGGCCCGTGACCTGCATGTCATTGTCGCTAGTCTTCATGTTCCACTGGGGAGACAGCACCGAGAGCACGTAGCGCGGTAGGGCTCGCGGAGCCAGTCTGAAGATCGGTCTAGCGGCCGGTACGATCAATGAAAATCACATGGCTTAGCGACTCTGGTGGAAGAACTCTACCAGGTCGTCGTCGTTCACTGCTCGTGCGTTCCTCTCGCCCCCGGAAGCATCTATACACCACTGGCTCGCCCGTCGCTCGTACATATCGTCGCCGCGACCCCTGTGGCCTCTGGCCAGTCTTGCGTTGTTGCCTCCAGGACACACAACCATCGATGAAACAACATGTCGAGCAATATCCTTCATATCTCGCCGGAGGTTATTGCGGCATGGCCGACTCCGAACTATGACGATCCGGATCGAATGACATGGATGCCGATTTATTCGTCGATCTGGTTTGCGGCGGCAACGATCATGGTTGCCATGCGATATTGGCTTCGTGCGAGAGGGCACGCTGGGGCACTGGGGTTGGACGATGTAAGATGTTGCATTAGCCGCATGCTGAACTACAGCTAATGACTTGGAAGGCAATCCTGTTCCCTGCTTGGCTTGCAGGACTGATGTTCACGACTGTGTCAATGATGTACACGCAACGAGCGCAAGGAGATCGCCACATATGGGATGTCGAGCCAGAAACGCGCCAATATGCAGTGCTCTGTATGTGGTTGGGCCAGATGTCATTCCTGATCTGCGGCGGATGCACGAAAGTATCCATTCTCTTCTTTTATAGGAGACTCGTGGACGGCACATATAGCAAGCGCTGGACTTTTTTGGTGTGGATTGCTATTGGGTTCACGATCGCGTACACGATCGCGTTTTGCATTATGCTGCTCGTCAACTGCTCGCCGACTGAGGCTTACTGGAGGGCCTTCGACATACGTTATGCTCTAACCAACGACTTTACTTGCCTGGACACTTCCGCCATTAACGCCATCACTGGTGTTTGCGCAGCTGTCAGCGATGTAAGTGCAACAAAGAAACAACCCACTGTAATGTCCGAGACACTGTGCTGACTTGCTGTAGGTGTATGCAGTCGCACTGCCATGCATCATCACGTGGCATTATGCCATCCCTAAGAGACAGAAGATTGCGCTCAATGTCATCTTCTCTCTGGGTTTCATCGTTGTAATCGCCAGCTGCATTCGAACATATTGGCTAATCAGTAAGCGTGATCCCCATTGAGAGACAACCCACTTAGCACATTGCTAACTTCTCGTCAAAGACACCGGCAACTCAGTCGACGTAACCCGCTCCGCCTTCAACCTCTTCGTCTGGGCGCAATTCGAGCTCCAAGTCGGCATAATGTGTGCCTCCGCGCCATCCCTACGAATATTCTTCCGTCGCTACCTGGGAGGTTCTCTCGGTAGCATGGCCGCCTCGCGCAACGACACGCACAGATCCGCGATCACAGTGGTGCGAGATACGACTGTCACGTTTAACGCGAACCCTCCACCCGAACTACCCGGGGCCAACAAGAACGACCTTCAGATGCACGTCCACGCGGGCTCGGTCTCAGAGGACGATCTACCGTCCCCTACGAGGAGTCAGGAGAGGCTCACGCGCTACTCGCACGAGGAAGATTCATATGTTATGAGCGATATGAGTTGGAAGGATCCAGCGGCACAACAGCATTCGCGAGCGGGCGCTTGGGCTGCGAAGTCCGGGTAGTAGTTTATTGAATTGTTATGATATGTTCTTTTTCCACGATACTTTGATCAGCCTGATGGGCCGCTTGTAGCATGGTTGTCTCGATCTAACTGTGAAAGCTCAGTTCCACCAAAAGCTGACACTAGAGCTCGCAGTCAAAGACTCAATGTAGTGCCACCAACCAGCAGGGATGTAAAGACACTCCCCAGGCCCCACGATCACCTCGTGGTAGTTTGTCTGAGACATGAACAGAGGAAAGCTCTCCACGTCTTCCACAGCTACATTGCTTGCCTGTCTGCGATCGAGCCTGATCTCTACTTCCGATGTATTCGACTCGTTGATGCCATTATCATCCTCTCCGCGGGGATATACGCTTTCTGTGGCTTCAGGAGGGTATAGACGCACGTATTTGTGCCCTACCACTTGACAGAAGATATTGTGATATGGGTCCGTATGCAGTGGAGTTCTCGTTCCTTTAGGTCCAAGCCAGATGTTCTTCTGCGGTTCGTCAACCGGCGGCACGGCTGGTAGGCCTAGTCTTGAAGTTGATGTACCCTCTGGTGGTGCCGTGTAGCAGTAATCCGGGATACGAATATCGTGCTGGAGCTTTGGGATCTGGTGAAATAGGTTGTGTTGGCCTAGATACCCGATTTCTCTGGCGCCGGTCTCCTCGGGGTCGATGGGTGAGAGGTAGTCGTGCATGAACCTGCGGAGAGGCATAATTTCTTGTCGCCAGTCGGCATGAGTGTAAGTCTCTCCGATCTCGATTGGAACGCAGCGCCGACCTCCGAGTGTCAATCGTAGCAGGTGTCTGGGATCTTGCCATGTTTTCATGGCCGGCCAGTCGTTGATTGTGTCGGTGAGCAAAATCGGCGTCATGTGGTTGTTGAGGTGCATCTGGAACTCCTCAAGACTAGGTTGTGATACAGTAGATATCGCATGCTTTGTTGATAGAGCTTCAGGCTGCTCGATGTCGAAGACACGAGAGACGTTTGCACTGATATCGCTCCCTCCAACGAACGGTTCGAGGTTCGCAAAAATGGCTTCATACAACTCACCCCTCAATGTGCCGCCCGAAACAACCAGTCCAAGGTCAAGCACTCTCACAACTTTCGACATCCAGTCATCCGTGCCAGAGAAATCTCTGAACTCAAGGTCCGCACTGGCGTCGCCAGCATCACACAACAACTCAGCTGCTCGCCACAGGCTAGCATCCTCGTACAGTCTCAACCAGCACTTCCGCACATCGCGAAATGGCGTGTTCTGGACGTGATCCTTGGCCAGTTGTAGGGCTTCCAGAGGTTTAATTCGTAGAATCGCTAGAGCGGCTTTGCCGCATTCGTGGATTGGGTCGTGGTCTTGCAAGCATTCGAGCTCGGCTCGAATCTCGCTCGCGAGACCTCTGAGTGGCGCTAAATCGGGCGAAATAGATGTGCCAGTGCTCGTATGCATGTTTCTCTCATTTTTGGCCGAGTGTGGGCTGATCAATTGGGACATGTGTGGTGAAGTTGGGTCGCAGGTGTAGCGAATCTGAAGTAATAACAAGGAAGAAGTGGAAATTCTTGGCGGCAACGTTGGTGTCAATGGCGAATCGAAAATAGGCGTCTACGCACAGCAACATAATTCGACCGCTGTATAGCAGTCCGTGGATCGAGAAGAAGATTTACGACATGGTCATACAGAGAAAACTGGATTTATACGAGAACGCTCAAATATATGATGGAGGCAGCGATCATAGCTCCTCTTTGTAATACTCTTCCTCACTTCCCTGTTCTTCTTCGCCGTTGCTTTCAGTTTCCTTCGTCCCTTCCTGCTCCTTCGCAATAGACTCTCCGTCTTGCGTGGCTACCTTTTCCGCAGGCTTTTCATTCTTCCCTTTGCCAGCCTTTCCCTTGGCTGCGCCATCTTTGCCGCCAGCCTCCCTTTCCTCTTCGACGCCCTCTCCGTAAATACCCCTGTACTCCCTCCCGTGCGGAGTATCAACAACGTCCAATCTCCAGCCATCGCCCTTGGCCTTCTTCTTTAGCTCCTTCTTCAGCTTCTCTAGCTTCTCAATCGCCTTGCCGTCTTTCAAGCCCAACCTCTCCATATCCTCCTTAGACAACGAAAGGTCCTTGCCCCAGGAACTAGCAATAGTCTCCACGAACTTCTCCTTGACGCCGCCTACGATACCAGATTTCTGGATCTCAACATCTTCGGGTACAATGGCGTGGCCTCCGATGATGATGTCGCCAACGATCTGTATGGGCAGCGTCTCGTCGCTGTCGCTAGTTATGCCGAATGCGGCTGCGGCTTCGGGGTTTGCTTCCCATATTTGTGCCTCCGTGAGTTCGGCTTTGTATGCTTTGCGGTTCTTCTCGTAGGTCTCAGCTTCGTCGGGTAGGAGGACTGGGCGGCAGGTGATGCTGTTCGCTTCGTCTTTCTGGGGTGGCTGGAAGGCTACATCATTGCAGAGGCGTGGCGTCTCCACGACCATGAGGTATGCGCATGTCAGAGTTTCCTTGATCAGGGTGATGCGGTCGGCGCCAATTGAAGGGTTGCAGTGGTACTGGTCACGCTGAGTGTTAGTAGACCGAGGAGGGGCTCAGTAACCTCAACATGCGAAACTTACCTGTACTTCGATCACTCTTTCCTTTCCGGTCAAGTCGCATTCCGTGCCTCCTGCCAACTTCTGCACCAGGTATCTCGACTCTCCTCTTGTGACGAGCTCGCCTTGTCTTCCAACCTTCCTGGTCGCATGCTCGCTGACCTCCAGAGCGCCTTCACCTTCCCACCTCTCTTCACTTTGCGCCTGTACAGCTTGCTTCAACTTCGTTTCGTCGTAGCGCCCAAGCAAGTATCCCTGCTCATTCGGATCCTCGGCCGGCGGGTACACAGGCGCGCCTCTCGACGGCGGCAGCTGGTGGAACTGCTTGACGTCCTGGTTGTAGCAGAAGCGATAGCTCCACCAACCATGCATATAGTATATACAATTTCCCTGCATGCCCGACAACAGCTCCCAGCCGCGATCGTTCGCGCGCGCCAGCTCTTTCTCCTGCTCGGCTTTGGACAACGTGTCGTTCTCGTTCGTTTGCTCGACGATCGTCTCGACCTGCGGTATTGAGCAGAGGTATCGCTGCTTGTGGTGTATCATCATTTCGTATTCCAGCTTCTCTTCCTTGGTCGCTGCGTCTGCGTCGTGTGCTTCATGGTCCGATCGGCCGGTGTAGTGCTCGATGTCGGAGTGCTTTTCGTTTCCTGGTTGGTCATTGCTTTGAATGTGAAGGCGCGCCTGGTCTTCTGAGAGCCAGTCTTCGGAGAAGTGAACCTCGTACTGTGGGAATGCGAGTAGGTCGTCTTGGACGCTGAAGGCGTGTTGCGATGCCAGGACAATGGCTGGTCGCAACACTGCTGGAAGGGCCCAGAAGTATTTCATTGCTGCAGTTATACGTTGGCAGGTGTATTATCCATATGTGTGAGGTATTGGCGAAGAGGGATCGATTGTTGATTGCTCGCGCATGTGTTTCAATGTTAGTGGATTGGCCAGCTGTTGATGACGATCTGGGGTCTGCCGGCCGGTGTGCCACCGCGCCTGAAGCGCAAGCGCATGTGTGAGCCGCGGCTACTAAAGTTAGTCTCCTACATGTAGTTTCCTGTACTTTTAACTCCAACAGCCTGTCTAGTTTCCCACTATCCACACACGCACAGACAGGTAGATTCTACTTAATCTATCTATTTCAGTTCCATAAGAGCAACTACATTCACAGCTTTCCTGATGCCACTTGGAATAGCCTACGTTTATCGAGGAACCAGAACAGGTAGACTCGTGTGAAATCATGCCATCTTCGCTCCATGATTATCCGAGCTCCTTGAATTTGGTTCGCTAATCTACACAATCTTAGAGAATGTATAGACGCCCAGCTCTGCAGCCTCCTGCGCCCCCTGCACAGCCAGCACACACGCGGCTGAGCGACAGACCAGGCTGAGTCGGCCAGCCTCGTTGTCTATATTGCTCACAGCCCGGCCTGTCATTTCGTATCATCAGCATGATCATTTGGCATTTTTCTAGTTTCTAACGAACATCGTCAACAAGATGGGGAAGATGGACAAGTTCGTGTCTTGGGTCCGGCCGATGCTGCGTGGGGGCAAAGTCCCTCGTGACGGCACGTACAGGTATCTGTACGATATTTGGCAACCACTCGCCATACTTGTACTTGCTTTCCTTTTCCCACTCGTCTTTTACACCACTTACACTACCAACAAATCGACGAAACCGGATCCTCTCTTCATCTGTAATGATAGTGGCTACGTGGAGAAGGCGAGAAATAACTACAACCCCATCTGGGATCCGCGATTGTATTTCACGATCAACTTGGCATTCGGTAAATTCGCTTTTTCTACAGTCAAAGCCATCGATGCAGCCTGGGATGTTGTCATCGGTAGAGGCGGCCAGGTCGTCGTTGCACTGATAGCATATCGCACGCTTCGCCGATCTTTCACACTCAACATGGAAACATGTGCCCTTGCAATACCCACTGTCACTTCTTTTTACTGTCAGCAAATCCAGGTCTTTCCCGTCATACAAATGACATACAACTTGTTCTGGAGCTGGGGAGATTCCAACCGTCCGGTATGGAAAAAGCCAAACTCCTCGGGACGACTCCGCCTAGCAGCACAGATTTTCATATGCATCTACGTGTTACTCTTCGCCACGCTGGTTTCTGTCATGACCGGCTACCGTGCACAACTCACCGGATATGTGGGTCACGATGCGCAAAGCCAAACGATCCCTATCCGCGACCTGGTGATTCCCAGACTCATCCTATCGGATGGTGATAGAATCGGCCTTCCAAACTCGCAATTGCTGGCGTTTGATGAGATCTACTACCCGTCGAATGCGAATAAATCGCGACATGACACAGTCTTCGATGCGAAAGAGTTCATCGAAACCTCGCGGGATTTTGAAGAGCCGTATGGGACACTTGTGGACTGTAAGTACTTAGAACATGACCTGAGTCTGCAGATATTGTTCCTAACTAGCATTGACTAGACCACTTCACTTGCCTGGCCGTCAGGCAATCGTTCTCGTCTTCCGACAAGACCAAATCAACGTATGAGCTCTCGTGCGGCGCGCACAACTGCTCATGTTCCGTTCCGACTCGTGGGCCGGGCGGAGAGATCAACACGTCGAATGTCAATATGACAGGCCGAATCGTGCTCAACGATTCATCATGGACGTTGCTGCCGCTTTTAGCACTCGATGTCATCCCTGGAAATTTCACATGGAGGCCTAAATACGGATGGCCTAGCAGGGAGCCCAAAAACCCTTCGAATGCGATCGATTACTGGAATGGAAAAAATCTCGAAGTCTACGACACCGGACACCAAGCACTGGTCGAACGTTCTTACATGTACGGAAATTCCCTATTCAACACCACCGCTGTCGAAAACGGGGCCCGCTGTATTGTCGACGATGCATACTCGTGGGGATTTTCATCCCTCCTGCTGCTGACATTTTATTGTGCCACAATGCTCTTCGCTTTGGGGCTGATACTCCTGCAAGCCGACATCTACTGGCATAGCAGAAACGATTACGACCATCAGGCCTACTCCATCTACACCGACGTGCTCTTCCTTGCCGAGGAGCTGAAGGCTGCGTTTGGCGGTGACATCAAAGATAGTATGCGGCCGCCACAGTTATTCCGCAAGCAGATTGAAAGGAGCGGAAAGGGTGTCCGTCTGGAAGTCAGCACGCTGCCACTGTCAAGGGCGCGAGAATATAATCCATTTTGGCCGGCTCGCGCTCCGGAGGGAAAGCTGGTTCGACAAGAAGGAAGGGTGGTGTTCGTTCCGCATAGTGAGATAGCCCGGGATGAGGGCGAATCTACTGAGCTCGAGCTGCTACAGCAGACGTCTGCTGCAAGTTCGGCTTTGAGCCTGCAACATGAAGTCATGGATCAGGGTGAATCTACCGAGCTCGAGCTGCTAGAACAGACGTCTGCTGTGAGTTCGGCTTTGAGCCTGCAGCATGAAGTCATGGATACGAACAGTCAGGCGTTTGAACATAGGCAATAGGACTCTATAGCAGCGGTTGGACACACTAGCAAGCGAGTGAAATGCCCGCCGCGCGATTGACTTAACACACACTTTCCTACAGGTAAGGTGGTACTATATTCACTGCATCTAAGTTGTTTTCGTCGAGGCCCGACCAAAGATCGTTGTGTGACACCAATTATCTCCTGTACGTGAGACGCACACGCCAAGTCTGCTTGACCGACTCTGCATTTCCGTCTATGCTTGCGCATTGGACAGCATCGCGAACGCTCCAAAGCGCGCTGATCCAATGATACGTCTAAGAGCCTTGGCTCGCTCGGTACACGGGAGCTGTCGTTGCAATGAAAGTCGGCCCAGATGCCAGCACGCTTAATAAGTGCTTTCGTGCTCATGCCTTCCTCAATATCCACGGGTTCTCAGCGGTGGGTGCGACTTGATACGCACTGAGCTAACGTCTGACGGGATTCCTAAGCTCAGCGAGATCCACCTCGAGCTTTCGAAAACTCCTGTAGCAGCGTTGAGCAAGCTACTGTCATTTTTCTTCAGTTTGAACAAGGCGTGTACCCGTCTCGTTACAATTTTTGAACGTTCGTGATCCAATATCGTTAATGCGCTCGTTCGATCTCTGGACACATGCGTCCATTCTGTTGTCGACGCGAGCGCCCATTAGAGCAGCCTGCGATCTAGTAGGTCTAGTCGTCCTTCCAGAAAGGTGAAACGTTCTTCCATCTGAACTTCCAACGATCTGATGCGCTTCTCGAATTTGTCCTCCGCCACTTCAATGCGGCGCAGGATCTCCGAGTGGGACTGCTGGGCTGGTGGATCGATCATGGCCATGTCGAGAAGAAGAAGGTAGACGATACTGTTGGTAGTGCGATGATGCAACGTAAAAGTGGCTGGAGTTGCGAGATCGGTGAGCAATCGAGCTTCTCCGTGCGAGGCAAATATTCAGGTTGTAAGCTTCTTCCCAGTGCTGACCATTCCACGCGCGTACTGCCCATTGCGTAAATCCTGCCGCAATCTCCGTACTTTGCTTAATCATTTCCAGATCTAATGCTGAAAGCATCAGCGAACTAGATGTCGAGGTAAGAGCCGAGCTTGAGTGTTATCTCAATGGTAAGATAAGCGAGAACCGAGACCACACCTGTCGATATGACCGTGGCTATCTCCTCTGAGATGGCTGCACGCAAATTCATGCGGAGCAATCACGGGCTGACTCACGGCGGCTGACTCTTCCGCTCCTCTTCCTTTTTATTCGCAGCTTTAGTCAATTCCGACTCAGCTTTGTCTATCCGCTTCAGCAAAAACGCAAGCGTTGCGTCGCGCGCCTTGTCGAGGGCGCGAAGCCGTTCTACCGTCATAGAATCATAGTCGATGCCTGTCTGCGAGCTGGGTTCTGGCCTCGGTGGTGTCGGAACAGTATCGCGAGTCGCGTCGACAACGATCGCTTGAGCAGTAGCACTATCCTTGCCCTCGGCAGCATCTTTCGCCAGCTTCTCCTTCTCGGCAGCCAATGTCCTCAACACACTAATGCTCTGATCCCTCTTCGCAAGCGCCTTCACCAATTTCCCTTTTTCCACAACCTCTTCTTCAATCCGCCTCTTCTTCGCCTGCTGTTCTCCAACGTGGTTCGACCACTGCCGCACAGCTTCGCTCGCGCAATTCTCAATATGCGCAAACCTGACCTGGCCCAGCATAGTTCCACCATACCATCTTGCAACAACACATGCTCCAGTGGCCTTCATATTGACCAACACGTGCTCGACCTTCTTGCCGCCGTACTTCTCCCCATCATCGTCGTGACCAGTGACATATTGCCTAGTGCTGGTGAGGGATTGCTGGTTGCTTTCGCGGCGCCATGCGAGCATGCAGTGGCTAGCGCTTTTGAGCTCTGGGAGTTTTTGTAGCTCTTTGTGGCTAAGGTCCGGAGAGTAAAGGCCTATGAAGGTGGAGTCGCGGTCTTCGATTGGTGCAGAACGGTAGATGGTCGGTTCGAATGAGGGCTTTCCGGGCGCTTCGTTGGAGTGTTTGCGCTTTTGCGCCATGTTTATATACTGCAGCGCACTCACTTTTGGGAATGCGCCGTCGAGAGTGGTTTTTCACATATTGGTGGAGGGAGTAAGGAGCTAGTCTTCACATGCGAATACGGACAATCAACAATGACGATGATGACAAGGTGGAGATCTGCATGTGTGCACGGCCCTTCCATTCTCGCGTACGATCGAGGCTGATATCATCACCACCACCTCACGGCGGATCTTCTCGGCTTGACCTCGCTCGTACAGTACGACCCCGTTGTACTTCCAATACTCCTCAGCGTAGCAGTTACATCCAAGGTCAAGTACGGCAGTTCCAACTTTTTCTAAGCTCTTCATCCATTGAGAGACCTTCAGCAACGGCACTCGCACTGCGACAACCTAATCTCTATTCACACCTCGCAGTATTCACGATGGAGCCCAACCACATCTACCAGTTCTCTCTCCTCAACGCCCTCATGGATGGTGTTAGCGAGAATGGTATCACCGCATCAAAACTCGCATCAAAAGGAAACCAAGGCCTCGGAACTTTCTCCCGCATGAACGGCGAACTGCTCTTCCTCGACGGCAAGATCTACCAGTTACAAGCAGAAGGCAACGTCCGCGAAGTCGAGCCCGACGCCCAGATCCCATTCGCCGTAAGCACGCAATTCGAAGCTCAGAAGACTGTAGACGTCGAACTTCCCAATAAGGAAAGCGTCGACAAAGCTCTCGACGATTTCAATGCCAGGGCCAAGAACTTGTTCATGACGTACCGCATCAACGGCCACTTTGAGTATCTCAAGTGCCGCACGGTACGAGGACAGAGCTACAAAGGCGAGCCGCTTTTTGAACTTGGCAAGAAGCAATCGGTGGAGGAGTACCATGATGTGAGCGGTACGATTATCGGAATTCGGACGCCGACCAATTGGCAGGGCTTTGGCGTTGCAGGAGAGCACTTGCACTTCGTCAACGACGAGAGATCGGCTGGCGGACATGTGTTGGAGGTCAAGGCAGGGAAGGTCAGCATGCAGATGGCGGTGGCGTCGAATGTGCATATTGAGCTGCCTACAACGGAGGATTTCAATGCGGCCAAGCTGGTGACGGATGATGAGGGTGTAAAGGCTGTGGAAGGCTAGGCTGCGCGAGCTCTTTTTCTGGCTGATCGAATCAAGCGGCGCACAGATGATTGCATATTCAGACATTGTTTCGGTAACTGTACGAACTGATACTATCGACTGTAGGTATCGATACTCGTATGTCGACCAGTGGGACGCCGTCAGAGCCATCACCGTCAACATGATCTAGGAGCGAGTGTGTGAGAATTGACAAGTACGGAGCTATGCACTATGGAGACATTGACAGAGCGTACACAGACTTTAGCGCAGTATCCACCTTCGGAAGAGGTACCGATCGTTCGGGTGTTTGTTCTTATCAACATCCGAGGTACGGAACAACACAGCAGATGTTTCAACTTACTTTACAGCTGTGACATTTAATGTTTGTATGTTCGGACAGAAGGTACACTTACTCGCTCGTATTGTAAGTTCTATCATCAGTTTGGTTGTTGACTGCCATCTCATCACAGCAAAATGCATTCCCACCCTTTGGCAGACGTACCACTGGTACCTCCGGATGTTATGTTCGGACTGAGCGCCGCGTACCGCGCGGACGATGACCCGCGAAAAGTTGATCTTGGTGTTGGGGCGTATAGACATGAGGATGGCAAGTCATGGGTATTGCCAGCAGTCAGAAAGGTATGCATCCTTGCAGTCCCTCGCTCGAGCGGTACATGTGACTGACAACTTGACAGGCCCGATCAGTGCTTCTGCAAAACGAAGATCTCGGTCATGAATATCTACCGATCGAAGGTCTTGCGCTCTATCTCGAGGTGTCACAGCGTCTGGTCTTTGGGGCTGAGTCCACAGCTATCCAGGAGCGTAGAGTGGCCTCCGTGCAGACTCTATCTGGGACAGGTGCACTACATCTTGGAGCTCTTTTCTTGTCCCGCTTTCTTCCAGCCTCGGACGCGAAGAAGGTGTATGTGAGCCATCCGCCTTACGTCAATCATATTCCTATACTACGCCATGCTAGCCTGGAAACAGGCTCATACCCATACTATAACGCGAAAACAAGATCGATCGACTTTGACGGCTTGAGCAAATCCCTATCGAGCATTCCCGACGGCTCGACGATCTTGTTACATGTCTGTGCTCACAATCCGACTGGAACGGATCTCAGCGCCGAGCAATGGAAGGAAGTAGCTCAAATCATGAAGACCAAGCATCACATCCCGTTCTTCGACTCCGCCTACCAGGGTTTCGCATCTGGCGACCCCGAAAGCGACGCTTGGCCAGTACGGTACTTCGTCGAACAACGCTTCGACGTCATTCTGGTCGCGCAGTCCTACGCGAAGAACTTTGGCCTTTACGGAGAACGTGCAGGGTGTCTTCATGCCATCACTGCGTCTAAGACTCTGACCGGAAACATCTTCAGCCAGCTCCGTGCTTTACAAAGAGTGACAGTATCGACTCCTCCGGCATTCGGCGCACGCGTCGTCTCTACGATCCTTAACGACGAGAAGCTCGAGGCCATCTGGCGCGAAGATCTGAAGACGATGGCTGGTCGGGTTTCTTCTATGAGACATGCTTTGAGAGATCGCTTGGAGAAGCTTGAGGTCCCGGGGCAATGGGATCATCTCACCAGTCAGATTGGTATGTTCTGTTATTCTGGCTTGACGACA
The DNA here is from genome assembly GCA_024604135.1 of Cladosporium velox. Classification (NCBI taxonomy): domain Eukaryota; kingdom Fungi; phylum Ascomycota; class Dothideomycetes; order Cladosporiales; family Cladosporiaceae; genus Cladosporium; species Cladosporium velox. The sequence continues at coordinate 1,329,453 of JANIIF010000007.1, read as the reverse complement.
GAGCAGGTGGATGTTCTGCGCGATGTGCACCACGTGTACATGACCAAAGATGGGAGAATGAGTGTTGCCGGTCTGAATGCAAGTAACGTCGACTATGTTGCTGGGGCGATCAAGTCGGTGGTTGAGCAATGATCGCATATCGATTCTCCACGCAGCTCAGACAATGCAGTACGTACAAGTAGCTATCTCCTTCACCGGCGGAGGGCGAGGTCCTCTGAATAATGACGTTGGTCATGCGAGCGGTTTATGCCTGAAGTTTGAAGAAAGCACCATGTACTTTAGGCATCGTCGACGTTCATGGGCACTACGCAGTCTGATTGGGACGGGTAGCTGCATATCACTGCCTAAGGACTTCCACTGAGGGACCTCGCCGGTGAAGGAGATAGTAGGCGAAGTACATATAGCTTGCGCAAGCTCCTGCCCCGCTACGGTTCTTATAGGACCCCACCGCTGTCATGATACTTTTGCTGATCTATTCAACATTCAATGTACTGCCTCATCAACCAGACAATATAAAGTTTTTGCAACCATGCCTTTTCCGTTCGGAGTCTCTGTTGGCGACTTCATCGCTTGCATCGAGCTCACTAACACGATCATCAACTGCCTGGACCAATTCCATGGCTCCGATGCCAGATTTCGAGGCGTATTGCGATCCCTAAAGAGCCTCGAGATCGCCTTGACGGAGGTCAACAAGATCACGGTTTCCAGCAACGACGAAGTTGCTCTGCGGCAAGTTTCGATGCAATGTCGCAATACACTTTCCACGTTCCTCAACAAGGTCAAGAAATACCAGCCAAGCTTGCAGCTCGGTGGGAGTGGCAACCATCTCAAGGACAGCCTTCGCAAAGTACAATGGGCTCTATACACCAAAGACGACATTGCGCATTTCCAAGTGGAGATTCGTGGGCATGTTGACTCGATCTTGATACTACTTGGCATGTTGCAAAGGTAAGTTCTGACACTGGGTATAGCGAACGCTTGCTAAGAATCAATTTCTAGTTCGAGGCTAGAAGCACTGCGCGTGGACTTGCACCTGCAGATCGCTGAGCAGAGATCCCTACGAGTGCTGCTGCATGCAGGGCTTACACAGTGTGCTACTCAAGCGCAACGTGCCTTTCAGATGATCTTTTTCGCCAACGTTGCGCTGTTCTACTCTATGATTAGGACTACAAGGGCGCTCCCGGCAAGAGTCTTGTTCGACGAGCCAGCTGTTCTCGAGGATGCATTTGGACGGCGTATGCCTATCCATACAGAATGCATCAATTCATGGGAGGTAACAGCCGCCAACTCCGACTTTTAGCTTACTTGCTGACAAACAAGACGCTTGACTTTGTTCTTCGACGGCGCATCGCTGAGGACATGGAGCTTCCTAATTTTGCACGGGCAGGCAGATATATGCTCCGTTATTTTCCGACATACGAGGAGGTCTCCCGTGGCTCGAAGTTCATGCAAGTCTTTCGCCCGGATGCCCGTCTAATAATGCCGCTTCTGTTGTCATACGATGACCAAAATGTCGACATCTGCCCAGCATGTAACTATCTTAACGACATCACTGGCAAGTTCACGCTACAATGTAGTGTATGCGGCGTGGTCTTTACGCGATCAAGGCAGTCATATACTCATATCATCATGCAGCCAGCACACCGAACATTCTTGACCAAACCTAGCGAAGCAGAAACGACTGTAGATGAGGAGATCGTCCATGCGCCTGCGCCTGTTGTTAACGATGCTCTAGAGCGCCTCCAGTGGTTTCCGACCAACAACATCCCTCGTTTCAAGATCGTCCAGAATGTTAAGAATGTGGACGTCTCACCGGCACGCATGATATTCGTTCTCGATTTGTTGGGATACATGTACATCGTGCCATGGCATATGGTCAGAACAGCCGAGCAAATGAGATTCTTCCTCAGGTTTTTCACAGCTGGAGGCTCCATACTGGATTGGACTCACGACTACGTTATTATCGACGATGAGGACACCGAGCTTACACCCGCGAACTGGGAATCTGGCGCACGTCACGGCATTTCTATAACATTGCACCTTGGAAATCGGGATGGTCTCGTCGCTCTGCAAGAGATGTTGAGGTCAAGAATCCGAGGCATTCTGTCCACATCAGTTCCTTCATTCCCAGGGCAAGGGATCCAAGATGTAGTAGAGAAGGTCTGCCTTCTTGTTGGTGCTTCGAAAGCTCAATTCGAGGTCAGAGACCTTGTCAGGGACGCTGTAGTCAAGGATTGGGGCAATTATGATAAGCGATACAACTCGTCATCAGTGGCAGGACAAGCGAGCGCCAACCCGTCGTCTTCATGCTTGATTTGTCACGAAACTTACGCTAGGTTTCTGGATCTTGCAGACCACGCTCACTGCCACCTCATCGCGCTCAGCTGCGCACGAGCTTGCAACACTTGCGATGCGCAAAAGTTACCATACTTCGCTAACGAGGATGTCAGTCAACGCTCTGAATGCCATGTGCCCGAAGCAAGCGTGGAGCGGCCTCTCGTCAATACTTACAAATCCCCTGGTAGGGGAGGTCCCCCAAAAGGTTCTTGGGTATGTTGTCAATGTAGGCAAGCTAATATGCCTAAAGTGACAAAACCAGAAAGATGCTCCCTAGATGGACACTACCAATGCTATGGCTGTTATCGATATTGATGGAGTTTGGAGTTTAGTGTTATCATATGATGTATAGATTTAGTATAACGGGTTTTAGGTATTCTTGAAAAGCCTACTTCTTGTAGATAAATATTATGCTAAATATGATATAACTATAGATACGAAGAGAGTACGTAATAAAGAATGTATTGTATGTTATTCCATTTTTGTGCAAAGGTACAAAGGTCCAATATGTTTGCACAAGTTCGACACCAATAGATCGTGTGTGCCAACTACATCTCACTTCCCCTCGGAACCAAACGGATCCGTTCCTTCGTCAAGAATTATCTCTATCGGTATGAAGATCTTCTCATCCTCATCTTGTTGTTCCGCGGCTGCTAAACCTACCGAAAAGCTTGTACGACCTCCCTCACTTGGTGATCTAGATGACACTGTGATGTGATCCCACTAAAGTAAGATCGGTAGCCCAATGGTGTCGTCTCGTACTTTGCGAGATCAGCCCACGGGTTAGCAATACCGGTAAACGCAGAAGTGTGGCCTCCGAGCCTGCAAAGAGACCAAGCTGATGTTACCTCCGCCCCAAGTCGCAATCTTCTTTTCGCTTCAGGTGCTTTCTCGGTCTGCAGTCGAACAACTGTCGATGGGCGGGCACTTAGAGAGAGGGAGGGGGACAGTCGAACGCAAAGGGTCGCTATTCGTGGAAAAGAACGAAGCGTCGTCATGCCGATGTGGGCGAAAGTCCCAACCGCAGGTTCTCGGCAGCATTTGCCCTTCGCCTCGACGTTACGCCGGGGGTACATGCAGTCTGTACAGAGCCATCCGATTTAATGATAGAATGGAGAGATGGAGTCGCTTGTGCTGAATAAGCACGCACTAATAAGGGGCATATCTATTCCTCCGAAGCTTGAAGATGGCGTGCTTCTGACGATCAACGACCCAATTTAAGAACTCAATCAAGCGAGGATCGCAACACCTCCAGCCGACGAGTCTGCTTCAGCGTGCGGCAGCCGTACTGTCACATTCTCGCTTAGCAGAGGTTGCATCGCGATGGCGGTTACGTTAGATCTTGCGAGCACGTGCCAGTAGTACGACTCGGAGGAGATCAGTGTCGGTGACGTGATGATACATCGATTTTTTAGCCACGCCGAATTCCGGACAATTCTGTAATCTATGCCAGCTTGCGAAGGGAGATTGTGAATTGGGACGACAGCAGAGACCGTTTGCGCTGAGTCAGGATCTTTGGCCTTCCCGCGATGGTCGAGGCCACCAACGAAGAGAAGCTCGAGCACGAGGATCTCATACGCGTACTACTACGTGAGCGATTCCAGCGTGAGGTAAGCCAGCTACAGCTTCATGTTACAACAGCACCATACTGAGCCATATATCTTCGGCAGTTGCTACGCTTGGAGAAACGTGGACGAGGGGTGAACAGCTTCGTTTACGTTGTCGACTTGCTGGAATCTCCCTTGTCAGTGCAACCATCGTCAGTCTGTGCCGCGGGAAATTTTGATGGTCCTTTGTCTGTCTTGCCGGCAACAGTTACCAAGATCGTCGTTAAGATTCCGAACGAAGCGGCTTTGCTGAATGAGACCAGCCGCGTGCAGAACGAAGTTGCCGCTATAGAAGTTTTCCGCGGTGCTCTTGCAGAAGCTGGTCATACTCGCATCGTACCCAAAGTGTACGGGTGGCAAGATACTAAATGGCAAAGTGAACACGGATCCGTCAACGGCTGGGTCGCTCTCGAGCACATGTCCGGGACTTCTCTCGAGGATAAATTTCCGACTTTCTCACTGGAAGCTAAGAGGAGCATCCTTGGAGAAATCGCGACTATTTTAAAAAGCATCCAGTCCTATCGTCTTCCTCCCTCCATAATCGGATATGGCGGATTGAAGTTCGATCCTTCCGGCGAAATTGTCACTGGCCCAACGACGCTGCCATGCGGAGGTCCTTTTCGCTCTCTCCCGGAAATGCACAAACAGATGCTCCGCAAACAGTTGGAGATAGCTGACGATCCCAAAGCTGACATCATCGATGGATGGCGACAAAGTGGTCCCATGTTACGTGAGCGTTTGGAGCACTTTGAGAGCAATGGTTTAACACGACTTGTTGAGGAAAACTCTGTGGACAAGCCAACATTGGTTCATGGTGACTTCGACATACACAACGTGTTGGTCGGCAGTGATGGCCGCCTGACAGCACTGCTCGACTATGAGTTTGCTTTTGTCGGTACTGTTCTCGACGAGTATACGTTGTCATTCCCACGATTGTTCGGGATTCTTGGAGGTCCTTGGGATGGTGGGGAGCTTGACAAGTTGCGCAACTATCAGCTTAGCGGGTTTCCCACCGAGCTATCAATTCCTGATACTCGCAGTCAAGTCGATTGGGAACTTGCCAGCATGTTTGATACTGCGCTGCAGCTCGCTGGGGCACAGAAGCCGCGAAATTTCGCTTATGCGGATACTTACTCGGCACTAATCTGGTTTTACCAAGATGTCTGTCCGCCGTACCTAATGATGCCCAGACGGCTGGCCCGGAGAACCCCCGCGGAAGTAATGGACCAAAGAGATCAAATCGCAAAGAACCTGGATCTCTACCTGAAGATGTGGAAGTATTGAGTATAGCGAGACTTGGTTTCCTATGCCAATCCGGACATGTGCGAAGAGCTGGGCAGGACACAAACTTGGACCGTAGACGGAGAACTCCACAAAAGGACGGGGCGTTGCAAGGAATGCCGATTCAAGGCCGAGGCAGTCAGAAGCAGAAGCCATGAGCGTTAGTGGGAGAGCAAGGTAGAGTCGTTCGAAGGGAGCTCGCTCGCGGTCTAGCTTCAAAGTCCGTACTGCTTGCCTTGCCTCTGAAATGCCAGTGAGAAGTTTGAATCTTGACTATGAGGCTCGTCATGCGTGCATTCGCTCACCAATGCTTCTGGGGCTCCCTGCATAATGATGTATGGTTTGCAGCTATGGTAATCGAGAGCCAAGAACCAACACACGAGTGCCCTTAGTTCCACTTACAGATGGTGCATCCACTTGAAACTCTGCGCCTCCTGTTCAGGTATGTCCACAGCCTCAAGAGGTAGACACCGTTCGCAGGCAACACTGTTGGTCCTACGGAGTGCATTGAGCCACCATGTCGCACAGTTTCATCAGCCCTGAGCTCGCCTACGCCGAACACCCAATGGAATCCCGGCCACGTCGCAACTGACTTACTCGAACGTGCGCTTTCTCTTTGACTGTCAGCATACCTTAACAGCACCCGGGCTTCTCTGCAGGCCAATAGCAACATCCGTGCCAGTGAGACTGCGTAGGTGCGTGCAGTAAATGCAAATACCTTCGATTTGGAATCTCCTCACATATCGGGTTTCAGACAAGAGTCGCTCAGAGACCAAGGTTGCTAAAGCACACGAAGGATGCGGCTCGGCGGCTCTTCAGCCCGTAGGATCCCGGCCGCCAAGCCGGCGAACCTTATGTTTCTTGACAGGTTCATCACTCGACTCAACTTCCACCCAGGGCTTATAGGGTCACTCAGCTCTACTACAAGAGGTTCCACTGGTGCTACTTCCTTCGCCCGTTTCGCTATACGAGTTGCAGTCTTGGCAACTTCTACTCGTGCCTGACTTGACGCAAGTATTTGAAATTTGGCGCCGGATTGGAGCCGCTTCATGAATTCTGCAGATATGCAGCAAGGTGGAGGCAAGAAGAGAAGCGGAATATCAGTCGAATTTGGCATGAAATTGGATATCTTACAGCATACAGTACTACTACGCTTCGTGTTTAGCCCTCCTTCATCGCCAGAGAAAGGTATGTCAAGGCACATGGACAAGCACGAGCTTTTCTGCGCGTACAGCCGCTCGCAGTTCGTGAATGTAGGATGCACATGACGTACGTCCTTGTGTTTCGACCTTCGAAGCCGTGGGCGCTCCATCCTTGCAGTTGGACCAGCTCCGCATGGGACTTGCGTGTTCCACAGATAGCCGGTGAAGCTTACAGCGCAAAGTGTTCAAACGCGACAGCTCAGCCTATAAGCTTGTCACCAAGCGGTATAATGTTCATCCATGATGACAGTTCTTACTAAATATCTGTAGGTACGCTAGCGTCCGGAATGGAGGCCAGGATAGCTTGCTGTACGATCCATGCGATGCTACAACGCAATAACGTCGCGCTAGCCGATCCGCCAAGTACGCTTGGTAGTAGGTACAGCAGAACTGATCTCCACTCTCGCAAAACTGTTGATGGACAAGGTGGTTGTCTTCTTGCGAGTCGTGATAACCTCGCTCCATTCCAAGTACAAGCAGACGTACTACTGACTATGAACAGGTGTATACCGTAATGTCTGGCTCTTCGATCCCGGGGGTGTTCTAATTGCAAATAAGCCAGATGCAACTATATGTCGATTCCAGGCCCGCCTTCTGCATAGAGACATCTGGAATCAATATATCTATACAGTGAATAACTCCATTGGGACCACTCACAACCATTATCTAGCGGCTTGGAAGCCCTACTGAGCGAGCTGAGCAGCAAGGGTCCATGGTTAGTTCAAGGCAACACGACATATCTTCTGTGCGTTAAAGGATTCACTAAGAAGATCAACAGTTGGTTTGAGTCAGTCTAACGTAGCTCATGCGCGTTCAAGGACTCCCTGAGTGTCGAGGTTAGGCATCAGCCTCACCTGGGACCAACATAAAAGGTCAGTCGTTTCCTCACAACTTGGAATCCATCATCCTCATCCAACACCAACACAAGCAAACCCATCAACCGCAATCAATATCTCCCACCAACCACCTATCTCATCGGCAACATGCAGTTCACCACCATCCTCGTCGCTTTGACCGCAACCCTCGCCTCCGGCGCCGCCATTGAGCGCTCTGAGCCCACCCACCAGCTCGCCAAACGCGGCTGCTACTCCGGCGGCGAAGGTTGGGCCGAGCAGAAGGAAAACGCCCTTGCCAAAGCGCGCGACTTCTGTACTGTCAAGCCAGCCGACTTCAACGAGGGTCAGGGCTTCGGACGCTGCTACAACCTCAGCAACACCAAGCGTGTTAACTTCAATATCGGCAACATCTCTTCGTCCCGCCGCAACTTGGGCTACGACGAGTGCTTCGACGGGCTTCAGAAGGAAATCAATGGATGTGGAAACGGAGGGTCGAGCAGCTACACAAACTGGCAGTACACGTGAGTCTATAAGTTTCTGGCAGACTATGGAAATTCATCAGCTGACTCTCTTGAAGCGCGGACCCCAACCAAGGCCAGTGCTAGATGTGGCGATACTTCGGCTACGATCAGCAGTTGGGAGTTATTGAGGGGGGGTCTCGGCCTGTGGGGGAAGGCATTACGTTCGTTACCATCAGCACGATGATCTTCAAAGATACATCTTAGAGCAAGCTGCAAAAAAATGTCAACAGAAGATCTTTTATAACATCTCGATGGATCCAACTTCCATTTGTGACATTGTAATATGCACCATATGACCATTTGGACACGACCGAGAAGGGATGAGCTTGACAGTCCTGAATACAAGCAATGTTGACCACACTACTGATTCAATTGTGCAGGTACTTAAACCACTGTCGCGATGGATTGCCTGGTCACACAATGCCAAACGATCGTTCCGTACACAGATTTTCGCACTTTGTTTTGGGCGCAGCAGTTGTGGAGCAAGCCCAAGATTGACCATGTTCGGGAACAGTAATCAGCATCTCACAGGCAAACAAGACTATAGCGCAACGTTTGTGCATCTAGATGATCGATGTAGACGAACTGTGTCATTATGCTATCGTTGCCGAATAGTTTGTTTTACACTGCCGAGATCTCGTCTGATAAGGTTCCGATCGAGCCGAGATGATGAAGATGACCCCACCGTGGCCCGGCTGCTCTTCCGATGTCTATCAAGAACCTATATTGAGGTCGTTGTGCGAGGCGCACAGTGGATCACGTCTGATACCTTAATCGAACCTAACATAACCATCGTCATATCGCCACCAAAATGACCCAAGAAAAGCGCAAAGTCAACCTGGCTGTTTTGGGGAGTGGTAAGAGTCCATGCCCCGGGTCGTGATCCCGCCGAATCACGAGTATAAAGTCCACGACCTAAACGCATCACAGGGTTCATGGGCACATCGATCCTCAAAGGACTTCTCAGAGATACTCAAGAAGCTGAGAACGGACTCAAATTATCCTACACCGCATGTGTTCGTTCCGACGCCTCGCTCAACCGACTTCGCAATGCACTTGGTGATCGTGCCAACGAGGTACACTGCCAAATCTCCGGATTCACAGAGGCTGCCAATAAGGCAGAAATAGTCATGCTAGGAGTGCCGCCTGGCGAGCTTGACAACCTTTCGAAGACACCCGGACTCGCAGAGGCTGTTCAAGGCAAGCTAATCGTAAGCCTTTTGGCGGGTGTGTCATGCGCACAAGTGGCAGCTGCATTCTCCAAGCATTCCACTGGTGGCAAGCAGGAAGATTTTGAATCCAATGTAGCACGCGTCATCCCAACAATCGCAGCTCAGGTCAAAGACTCGGTCACCCTCCTTGCCGAATCGAAGGCACTACGTCAAGAACAGCAACAGCTCTGCACCGCCCTGTTCAAGCAAATCGGTGCCGTCCAGCCCATCCCAGAAGATCTGATGAACGAGGCCACAGCCACTGGCGCTGTCTGTCACGCTATAGCTATATGTGCCGTGGACGCAGCAGTGGATGCTAGCGTTGCCAAAGGGCTACCTCGAGCAGCAGCACTGAGCTTGGCGGCGAACAGCCTACGCAGCGCAGCTGGTCTTTTGGGTGGTGAGATGACGCCGGAGGAGCTGAAGGCTGCTATGTCAGTACCTTCTGGCATCACCATCAATTCGGTGTTGAAGCTCGACCGCGCGAACATGCGCTTCGCAGTGGCCGATGCAGTCGGGGAGGCCATAGACTATACACGAAGCATGGCATAATCTTGATGATCATTTAATAGAGCTTCTCATATCTGTGATCAGATCACATGTCTAGGTCGTGCTTATCGCGGCTAAATAACACTGCCTAAACAGTATTTTGGAAGAACTTTCGCTCGTCATCCTCCTTTGATGATGCTTGCATGTGTGGTGATACGGTATTGAGAGGCTCTCATTGGTATATGATGATGTATCGAACGATGGTGGACAGAGCGCGAAGTGCAATCAATGCAAAGGGGGAAGCCTTGGCGTGGTTCCGCTTCTGTGTGACTTAATAAACACTACTCTAAAAGCGCCACCAGTCGTTATCCGAACGACCAGTGCTGGCTGCCACAGCCCTACCTCCTAGACTCTACAACGTCACTTCATGCCTTGCACAAGTGACCATGTCTGTACACACCCGACGGCTGTCCTCTGATTACAGACACGAGCGACGTCTGACCGAGGCCGACAAGAGGGCCTCCTTGCTGTCTGGATTGTGGAACAGTTCTACTTTGAACGCCTGAGAGACATGAGCACTCCTTGTGCTCGGCTCACGTATGGTTCCTCCTCAACGCTCTCGCTTCTCAGCCCTGCTACGCTGTCGCATCGTCAGCCGATATCGTGCCGCGGTAAGGCAGCATAACGGGGCGCACTATGAGCTAAATCTCGCCTACAATGCGACTATCGACGCAGCCGGTCGCACGAATGGCTAATCTGAGAAACCTCGTTGGTAGGAGGTACGTGTAAATGCTTGGAATTGTGTAATCCACAACAAGGTCCACGCTTACTGGATTAAATGGACACCGCCCTCCGCATTTCCAAGGCTGAAGCTCTTGGAAACTGTTGGCTAGCGTCGTTTCCCATGTGTCTCCATGTGTCTGATAAGAGGGTAATGAACAGCGCCCAGGAACGCCGCGTGAAGATCTCTCCAGCCTCACACACCTCGCTACAGATTTCCAAGGCACTATCTCTACGACCAAGAGCCACGCCTGCCATGTGAGTCTCAACGGCGAGCTACCAACACGTGTTGGACCCGCTCCATTGGGCCAGGAATGGCTTCATTCGCGCATACCAAGATTGCGTTCGTCCGAGGCTTGGATGCCAGTGCCTGGTCAATGATATCAACGCTCGGACAATCGTGCTCCGACCAGTGTATGGAGAAATGGAGTAGCGCGTGGACCTGAACCCGCTTGCCTCCAGATTCTCTCCACGGGGTAGTGGAAGTGGATCAGTATTAGCCTGCGCGGTCTTGGGCCCTTGGGGAGCCGATCAGTACAAGAATCACGAGGCGCCCGTATGGTAACTCTACCTAGCTCGTTTCACAGTCGCCGATACCATACATTCCAATTTTTACACACCATGGGTTTCTTTCGCAAAGACGCGGAGCAGCCGACTCCAATCGCTAATGAGTCGGGGGCCTCTTCACCAACAGAGAAACTGGGAGATGAAAAGCACGAAGTTGTAATGCCCACGAGGGAGGTGGATGCAGCAGAAGAGCAAAGATTGATCAGGAAACTGGATCGGAGAATTGTGCCGATGATGGTGAGCATGACAGTCGTACTTAGGCTTTATGACACCATACTGACATTGGTCTCGTCGACAGGTTTGGATGTATCTGATGAGGTTAGTCTTCATTCTCGACGGACTGCCGTCTCATCGGCCTCTAACAAGAATGTGTTCAGTTTCATGGACCGAGTGTCCATCGGCAATGCCCGTCTATACGGAATGGAGGATGAACTCGGAATGAGAAACAACGATTACCTGCTTGCAGTTTCCGTGCTATTTGTCACCTATTGCGTATGTTGTTCCCTAAAAATGACCAACCTCCCTAGCTGACACATACAGCTTTTCGAAACACCCTCGAATGCAGTGTTGAAGCGCATGCAGCCTGCCAGATGGCTGGGCGGTATCACTTTTGCGTGGGGTCTGGTAGCAACTTTCTCGGCTTTCTGCAACGACAAGAACGCCTTCATTGCATGTCGTCTCCTCCTCGGTGTTTTCGAAGCTGGCCTCTTCCCTGGCTTCCTTGTATATCTTTCCATGTTCTACAACAAGGGTTCAATCGCGCTACGAGTAGCTTACCTCTTCTCAACCGCGGCATGGGCAGGAGCCCTTGGTGGACTCGTCGCATACGCGATCGGCTTCCTCGACGGTGCCCACGGTTGGGCTGGCTGGAGATGGATCTTCCTCATCAATGGCATCCCCACGATTGTTACGGGAGTAGTCGCGCCATTCGTCCTTCCCAACAGCCCAGATACTGCCAAGTTCTTGACAGAGGAAGAGCGCGAGAGCCTCAGAATTGTCAGACGGAGAGAGGTCGGACAAACAGCATCATCCCAACTGATGAACAAGAAGGATGCCATGGATGCTCTCAAGGACTGGAAGACCTGGGTCATCTCTTCAGGACAGTACTGCTTGAACAGCATGCTTTACAGTTTCAGCGTCTTCCTACCAACGATCATCAATCTCAGCGGCAATGGATGGTCGACAATCCAGGTGTAAGTCCTTAGGAGATCGCCTCTTTCCGAGAACTGGTCATGATAGTGAACCACTCACTAACAACTGCTCCAGACAAGCTCTAACAGTCCCCATCTATACACTGGGAGGCCTGACGTATCTCGCATGCTCGTGGTACAGCGACAGGATCCAACAAAGAGGTCCATTCGCAATGGCCTCCATCACTCTTTGCATTTTGGGCTACATCCTCCTCATCGCCAACATTAACCCCGAGGCCAGTTTCGCAGGATGTTTCATTGTGGCCATGGGCCTGTACACCGCGGCTGGCACACCTTTCTCTTGGGGTCCGGTCAACAACCCGCGTTACGGCAAGCGCGCGATTGCCAGTGGGATCCAGCTTACGATTGGCAATGCTTCTGGCGTGGCCGCGCCGTTTTTGTTCTCCCCGGGTGACTCGCCTAGATTCGTTCCTGGATACGCAGGTAAGTCATGAGAGTGCAAAGTTCGATGCAGGAGATTCCAGGTCCTGATACCACGTCTAGGAACGATTGCCATGCTTGGATATGCGCTGGCCGTCTTCTCCTTCATGCACTTCTACTTCAAGTGGGATAACAAGAAGAAGCTGAGGGGTGACTACGATCATCTCGTCGAGGGCATGACGGAGGAGGAAGCTAATGAGCTGGGAGAGAAGAACCCCAGGTATCTTTGGTCAATTTGAGCACTTTTTGGTGGTTGGGGTGATCGGTGATCCGGGTCTGGTTGTGGCACGCGATGTTCAACGGGAGATTAGTATATACCTGACATGCAGGGAAGAACAGACCAGATACTAGTTCACGAGTATTCCCAGAAGTCTGTGCTTTGTTGTGATGATCGAATACTACCCACTTGCCTCCTCGGAGGATGCGTTTAGCGCTTCAGGCCAGCTGTGATGAGCATGCCTTTAGCGGACTGTGGACACATGAGTTTCGATTGGTCCTATACTCAGCCACGAGACAAGTGTAGCAAGAGAAATTTTGTTAAATACAACTTACATACATGTATGATCACATGATGTACGGTATATGGATGTAAAAGCACCAGACCTCGAGGCCAACCAAATGGCATCTGGATACATGTAATTAACTTGAAGGTAAAAACAGAATGAACCGATTGATGTCATCACAGGGTTAGGGTTGTCACCCGGTCGACGCCTGCAAAGCGGCCCGCTGAGCTCCAGCCAACAACGCGTCTCAGCGCTCGCAGGCTTGCTGTTTGCGATGTCGTCTAATACTTGTACTTCTTCACATACCACCCAATTGTCTGGTCAGCGCTACCGTCGCGTATGTAGCGGCCGTGTCGACTTCGAATCACGACCTCCATCGAGTATATTTACCACATGGCGACAGCGCGCGACCACGACAACAACAACATCAGCCCAGCGACGACAGCAACAGAACCGCAGCAACAACAGCAACAACAACATCTGGACCTTCATTGACAGCCGCCGCACACTTCTCTCTTGGATATCACGGGACTTGGGAGGAAGAGGCTTCGAGAAACAAGGATAGCAACCGCGTTAAAAGAAATTTCAAGCGCCTAATGGCGGCCGTACAGCACGCGCCGCGACCGCACTTGCGCCGTAATTCTCCAGTGTCGACATCATACAACCACTCGAGCAACACATACACAGCCAATGGATCCGCTATGCGCCATATAGATGTCAATGATAGCGATTCTGATGACGAACCTCCGCCAGTCTTCACATTCTCCAAGGTCACGGAGGCTCTACTCAACGATGGACCAATGCCACCATCGTCGCCGCCGAGGAATGAGCACAACTCTTCGGCGCAACGCTTTGTACGCTCAGCCAGCGCGCCAAAGAATCTCGACACACCCAGCCGTGCGCCGGCGTTCAAGATCGTCCGGAACAGCTCTCCTTCGACGTTTGGCCAAAGCGACAGCCAGGATCGAGGAAAGACTCCACCTAGAATTGTACAACTGGGTTCCGCGCAAAAGGGATCTGAGCGCCGCACTATCGCCATAGGCGGACCGTACCCTCAACGTTTCGCCATCAAGCGCGAGCCAACACCGCAGGCTGAGGCAAGAAACGAGATCGTTACTCCAGCGCCGGCTTCCAGGACGAGTAGAATGAGCAGGACGAGGGCTGGAAGCAATGCGTCACAGGATGGCCATATGCATGAAGGACCCTCTTCCAGTAGACCAGGTTCCAGAAGTGGCTCTAGAAGTGGCTACAAAAGCTCCTCTGAGCAGGTGGAACCGAGCCAATTCGCCTCCTCTTTGAGCCGACACACATCAATGCACCAAGCGCCTGACACAGTTTCGAGGTATGCGCCATCAACTGTGAGCAGGTCACGTAATCCATCGGCAGACACTGCGCCTCCTCCAGGATCCACCCGCATCAAGCGTGCACCGATTGGTACTGGAACTTTCCTAAGAAGTGGTCCCGTGAGACGCGGTTTCAAGCGTAGAGACAGCGAGGAGAACATTTCACCAGCGGACGGCTACCAAAGTGGCTCGGGATCTGCCAGCAAATATGCGTCACAAGAGGATTCCGCTCGAAGCGAGGCCGTCCGAAGCAGGAATGACAGCGTCAATGTGCGCGCGCCCTCAGTTGAGCCAGTATCTGTCCACGACTACGCACATGAAAAGCATGGTCAACATGAGTCGAGGCCTTCTTCCCGTCAAGCAAGCAATCAATTTTCCCGAAGCCAGAGTAACCACGACGAACCACCGTTGTCACGACAGACCAGTCGCGAATTCTCTCGCAGTCGGCAACCGAGCGTAGAGCGATACCAGCCTGTACGACAAGCCAGCGTCCAGCCTTCCGATGTACCAATGGTAGAAGTCCGATCACGAAGACCTAGTAATGAACCAAGTCAGGCGAGACCAACACTGGAACAGGCATTGCCACAGAGAGCTCCCAGCAATCGTCAAGCGCAACGGCCAGCGCCTTCTAGGGTGCATCTCGAGGATCAGGAGAATGTCCCACCGCCTACATTCAAGCGAAACAAAGACCAGGAATTCAAATACCTGGGCAGGCAGAACGGATCTGTCATGTCGGATGATGAGAAGGCCAAGCCAAGGATGGTCGAACAAACTCCTGTACCTGTTCCAGCACAGCAACAAGACCGCAAAGCTCTTGGTGCCATGAGTGGCAACACACCACATCGACCTGCGCCACCACCACCGCCGAAAATGAGTGTTCTGGAGACCGCAACTGCGACAGCTGGTGCCAGCACAACAAAGTCACGCAAGAAGCGCTCACACATGGTCGTCAAGGGCAAAATCTTCACTCAGATG
Source organism: Cladosporium velox (assembly GCA_024604135.1). Classification (NCBI taxonomy): domain Eukaryota; kingdom Fungi; phylum Ascomycota; class Dothideomycetes; order Cladosporiales; family Cladosporiaceae; genus Cladosporium; species Cladosporium velox. The sequence continues at coordinate 1,314,170 of JANIIF010000007.1, read as the reverse complement.
GGCAGATTGGGCAAGGGTGGCAGTAGTGACGTTTACTGCGTGATGGCAGAGAACTACAAGACTTTTGCTCTGAAGCGTGTGAAACTGGATGACTGCGACGAGAATGCGGTGAAGGGCTACAAAGGCGAAATCGATCTGCTCAAGCAACTTACCGACGTGGAGCGTGTGGTTCGACTTTACGACTGGGAGCTACTGGAGGAGAAGCAGGAGCTTTTGGTTCTCATGGAAAAGGGTGAAACGGATCTCAATCGCCTCCTCACTCTTCGCATCAACGGAGTCGACGCCAAATTCGACAGCGCTTTCGTCCGCTACCACTGGCAAGAAATGCTGGATTGTGTGGCATCAGTTCACGAACAAGAGATTGTGCACTCTGACCTGAAACCCGCAAACTTCCTGCTCGTCCAAGGCAGGCTAAAGCTCATCGACTTCGGTATCGCTAACGCCATCGACACTGACAACACATGTAACGTCCACCGCGAATCACACGTCGGTACCCCCAACTACATGTCTCCCGAGAGCATCACAGACACCAATGGCAGCTCGGGCAATGGCCGCGACGCCGAAGGCCGTCCTCTCAAGAAGGACATGAAAATCGGCAAAGCCTCTGACGTCTGGAGCATGGGCTGCATTTTGTACCAAATGACCTACGGCCGTCCACCCTTCGCACATATTCCCAACCAGATCTCTCGTATCATGGCCATCACGAACCCCAAAGTCGCAATCGAATACCCCGAACGTGGCATCGGCGGTGCCATCGTACCAGCTTCCCTCAAAGGCACTCTTCGCCGTTGTCTGCAGAGAGACCCTGAGCTGAGACCTACGGCAAAGCAGCTTTTGAGCGAGTCCGATGCGTTCCTGAACCCCGAAGCTGGAGGCGCGGTGATGATGAGCGAAGACTTGCTCAGGCAGATCATCGACAAGGTTGTCGACCGGTGTCGAGACCCGAAGAAGGGTGTGCCTACGCCTGAGGAAGTGCGGACATATCCTGGCAGCTTTATGGTCAAGATTCGCGAGATGGTCGAGAAAGGCTGATGGGTCTTGGATTGCACAGCCCAGCTGAGGAGGAACAGGAGGAAAAAAGCATTTACGACATTATGGATTAATTTGAACAGACTATCGCTCTTTCTTTTGTGGGTCTGGGCTGGGTTGCCGCCGAGCATGGAACTCGGCTGGCTTTTTGGGTGTTTCCCTTTGGTGTACAAGGCAAGCGAAGGAGCTTTGGGAGCAACTTGTGTTTTTCTGTTTCCTCTCTTCGCAAGAATCATACCCGCGACATATCGACGCTGGACTACAGTATACACACTCAGACTCTTTGTTTCAGAAAGAACTCATTCATTTCTTCATTCTCATGCTTTGCAATTTCGCTGTGGATATTCGCCTCCCAATGCTGTATAAATCACACGCCTTTTTTTATCTCCTCTCCTTGAAGCAAGCCTCAACCAACCGTAGCATTCATATCCAGTCGTAACAACATTCCGCAATCCACTCTACGTCGGCTGAGGCGCCACCATCGGCGGCGCAGCCTTCTTCTCCTTCTTCTTATCCTCAATCTGCTCCACGTTCTCCTCAGGCACATCATACTTCTCCGTCACCCACTCGAGCACCTCATCGCTGACATCGCCCTGCACCGTAATCTCCTCGCCGCCACTCGCCGTCTTCGTCACCGAGCTGCCCGTCGCGAACTTCTTGCCGAACTCCTTGGCGGCCTTCTTCAGGTCGATGTTGAAGTGCTCCAGGCCGGAGATCTCGGTGACGTGCTTGCGCTTGTTGCGCTCGACGCGCTTGATGATGACTTTGGAGGTCGCGCGCTTCTCGCTCTCGCGGGCTTCGGCGGCTTCGGCTTTGGCGGCTTTCTTCTGGGCGTCTTTCTCGGCGCGTTTTTGCGCGTCGACACTGAGCGAGGAGAGGTTTTGGGAGAGCGCTTCGCTGGAGTAGAGGGTTGTGTAGAGGGAGGGGTGGGCGGTGGAGAGCCATTCGGCGCATTTTTTGGTGGTGCCGCCGAATTCACAGTACTACGAGGGAGAGGGTATGGTTAGTGGATTGTCTTTTGGGGATATTACAGCCTTGAAATGCTGGTAATGCTTGAAGAGTTGGTGTTCCTTCGTCGGCGAGGAGTCGTACCTACTTCTGGGGGAAGAGAGCAGACGCCGCAGTAGATCACGGACTTGGGTGGACGGACGTCCGAAGCATTTGCTGTTTCGGCCATGGCGTGTGAGGGGTTTGGTTTTGGGGTGGTTGTCGGTGTAAAGGAGATCTATTGCTACTGCGACTTGAGTCTGAAGTTCCTCTCTCTCGGTGACGATGGAGGGGCACTTTGGGCTGTCTTGGTGGGGTCCATTAGCGCCAAGCGCTTTTCGACTTCACTCATGTCTTCAACAATGTGTATTCTACCACGGGACGTCAATGTTTCTGTTCAGCGTGGAAGGAAACATATCTGTATCTCCTCCAAGTAGAGGGTCAAAACACTTTGTTGTCGCAATCGAAGAACAGGACCCATTTTGGTGACCGCGAATTCGTTAGTTCATTCGTCACAGGATTCGCGTGCGTCAAACAAGATCAATGAGGTGTATCTTGAGCATTGGAAAGTTTTGCTACAAGTTCGCAACAAAAGAGCGAAGACCTACCTGGGAATGAAACCTATAGATATATAAGCTTCTTCCAATAGCGGGATATAGCCTTCAAGCCAATGGAATGGCAAACGCACACAGTCTTTGGCAGTGTTCCCAGCCATCAACCGCGTCAACGACATGTGGCTATCAAGTATCCCAATTCGTTTTATGTTCTCTATGCTTATATCCAATGCTTCGACGCATCATGAGGCACCTCCATCGTCAAGAACTGCCAGAATGTAAGGAGATTGTGCAGCACCGGCATCAACTTCAACACGATCTTAACAACTTCAATCGCACCACCGGAAGTCTTACTCGCCAGTCGCCATCCTCGCCGCTTTCAGCTTCGGCCCCAGCGCTTGCAAAGCAGCCGGGTCGACAAACTCCGTCGACTGCACTATCTTCTCTCCACTCTCATCCATCTGGCACCAAAACAGAATCTCGTTCTTTATCACTTCCGGGTCATTCTTCGCCTGCATGTGAAACACCGCCCGTACAACCGCACTTCTCTTCTTCGTGTCCACGTTCACATCCGCAATGTCGATGCTCCACGTCTGAAATGCGCGCGACATGCTCTTGAGGCGAGCGACGAAGTCTTCTGGAGACTCATCATGTTGGAGGTGAGGTGCGGTTGAGACGAAGTGCAGGTGGCCGAAGCGGAGGATGGCATCGGGTGCGAGGAGACTGAGGATGTGGTCGTAGTCGGGATCGTTGCTGCCAGCTGTTTTGGGTCTGGTAGAGGTCACCCAGTCTGACGCCGTTTCAAGAAGTGTATCGTATTGCTGCTGGTCTGTCATGGCTACTTGAATATACAAGTAGGAGAGAAGGTTAGCACCAGGCAGTAAGGCCTTGGAGGCATCGTCAACGATAACACGACCATACACCGCACCTCACGGAGCTCCGGGCACCAGCCCCTGCCGTGCAACGCGTCCTGGCGTGCGTGCCCAGCGCCCATCGCGGTAGGGATGCTGCAGTTGGAAAATGGTGACGAACGATGAGAGGACCAAGACAACGTGGGATGAACCCCACGATCATTCCGCCTCGTGTGAGCAGCGGAGCACGGTCCGTTGCCTTGCATCGGATGACATGTCCGATCGGGTATAGAGGTGTACGATAGAGGTGTACGATATAGGTGTTGTCAATGAGCATACAATGATCAGCACACAGGAAGACTCAAGAATGTGAAACCGTCACCCTTTAGCGTAAAGATGCTTGCTCCGCTCAATTTGACATACCATGGAGTATCACAAATGGATTTATCGGCACTTGGTGTTGGTAGGGTTAGAGTTTTCCTTGGTAATCGTCGTTCGATGTGACTATATCTGCACTATCTGTGCGATTGTGGTCTTGTAAAGCTTCTGTATTGTTCTGGGCGGTCGATTAAAATTGCTGAAATGGTTTAAGTGCTAGGTTGATGTTCCTGGACGGTGATAATCCCAAAATTGTAATTTCAGAGGTCCTCGACTACGAACGACGTTGATCGTTTAAATGTGCGAGCTGTCAAATTTCCATTTTCGGTTACAAATGAAGATTAAGAAACCTATTCTGACAAGCTGAGAACTACGCTATGTTCATCACCGTATGCTGTAGACCTGCCGAATGAACGAAGATCCAAATTCCTTGAATAGTTAAGACAAGTTTACAGTGTCGGACATATGTCACTCCGATGACGCCGACAACAAATGGTAGCGACGCGAACAACGTGTCTGCCTCCCAGGTCGTGCCGTCTACCACACGCGGTCATCACGCATCTTCTATCTTGTCGCTTGTGTCATGCCAACCAGTTCGAAGATGTACATGCGTAGCACACATGATCGGCGGTGCTCCTGAGCCTACCACGGTACACATTAACCGGTTTCCGTCCCGCGGCTACTTCACTCCACGATCATTGTACAGTAAGTGTCTAGCTACAACGAATCCAATCGTTCAGCTGCCGAGTTGATGTTGTCGAACTATTCTGTGCGCATTGATCATGGCAGCCATGCAAGCAATCCGATTTCACGCCAAAGGCGACATCCGCCTGGACACAATACCCATCCCGTGAGTCACTTCAAGCCGAACACATCTATCTGGATGACCATGACCACCGCATCTACTGACATCGATTTAGTAAATGTGGTAGGGACGAAGTCAGACTCAAGGTGGCGTATTGCGGAATCTGCGGCACCGACCTTCACGAATACCTGGCTGGCCCTATATTCGTACCTCGTCAGGGAACCAAAGATCCGCATACTGGTGCAGAACTTCCTGTCACTCTTGGGCACGAGCTCTGTGGCACTATTGACGAGGTTGGAGCCGACGTCAATGGCTTCACGATCGGTCAGAAAGTTGCCGTCAACCCAGCAATGGACGACCGTCATCATGGCCATCAATCTTGCGAGCAATGTCTAGCAGGCTGTCAGAACAGATGCGAAAGCTTAGTCTTTTACGGTCTGTCACAAGGCCAAGGCGGTTTTGCTGAGCACATTGTCGTCAAGCCTGTGGCGCTGAGTGCTCTGCCCCAGAACATATCGCTCAAGCTCGCGACTCTTGCTGAGCCACTGGCTGTTGCGGCCCATATGATCAGAATATCTGGGTTTCGTCCAGGGCAGAACGTGCTTGTTCTCGGCACCGGACCCATCGGTTGTGCACTTATCATGCTTCTGCGAGCAAAAGGCGCTGGCGTAATCGTTGCAAGCGAAGTGGCTGAGTCGCGAGCCGTGCAAGCCAAATCATTCGGCGCTGATGTGGTTGTGAATCCAATGGCTAAAACATCGCCTCACGACAGTCCCACAGAAGCGACCTTTGGATCCCGAAACAACCCTGTGCTGGAGACTGTACGCAGAACCATGGGCGCCGGTGCACATGTCTCATTCGATGCGTGCGGGTTACAGAGCACGCTTGACACCGCGATCGAGTGTACCAAGCCCGGTGGGACGATTTTCAATGTGGCTATCCATGACAAGGCGCTGAGCATTAATCTCAATACTTTGGTGGTCGGGGAAAAGCATTTGACAGGCGGCAATGCTTACACACCGGAGGACTTCGAGGAGGTGATGCAACTATTGGGCACGCATGCGGAACAGGCTGCTAGACTGATCACGTCTGTTGTGCCTCTTTCGAATGCTGTGAAAGGCGGATTCCACGAGTTGATTGATAATGCAGCTTCGCATGTCAAGATTTTGATCGAGGCTTGTGGTGAAGATGCATAGCTGCAGCTTTTGAACGGGTTAAGAACGTCTGATTGTGACATTTCAATGGTACTGCATTGCGAGAGCCTATCACAAAATTCCGGTTGAGTTTCAACTTAATGCTTGCTTCGTTCCATGCCACTCAGCAAGTCACCCTAGAAATGTTGACTAGCTACCAGCTCGATGCGGAGAGATCATAGTTTCCCATGAGTTCAATCAGTGGCATTGTGCACCAAGAAGATACCCCATACTCTATGACTCTTGTCATTGCGCATGAGAGACGTTGGTTTGAACATGGGGGCCAGGGCACGCATATAGCCGTGGATTTGAGGGCTCCCGCGGCCGCGCCAGGTGCATTGTCGGACTTTCTTACGCAGTCACCCCTCAGTACCTGCATAACGCAACTGTCACGAGTTTACGGCAGATATCTATCACGCCTTTGGTTTGGGTGCGTGCATTACACCTGGTAAGGCCCTTCGGTACATAGGTACCTCATAGGTAAGTCGTGGGTGTAGGGAATGTCGCCTTATAGGCATGACTCCCGCCATCGAGATCTCAATGAATTACATTGCAATCAATTGATCGAAGGGGTCATTTCCTCGATTCCGGAGAGACTTGCTATCATTATGCCGATTCCTCAATTGGAAGGGAAGAGCCTTCTCTTTGGCACCACCGCATCATGTGGTCTTGGTTTCATGCTATTCGGTAGGTACAACGACTCGAACATGGGGATGCCCATTTGATCGATGAACGCTGACTCTCCTGTAGGGTATGACCAAGGTGTCTTCGGCGGACTGCTTGCCAACCCAAACTTCCTCCACACTTTCAACGATCCCGACACGACGATTCAAGGTCAGATCGTGTCTACTTATACGATCGGATGTATCTTTGGAGCACTGCTAAGCCTGGTACGTGAGAGGAGGGTACAGCCCAACCTCGCGGTCTAGGTTCAGGCTCCGTACTTGGCTCTTAGCGGTAGGATGAGCAGTACGGGCTTTAGAGCTAGACCACGAGCCCATGTAATGTCTGAGACACTATACTGACTTGAACATCTCGCTCTGCAGGTCATCGGCGATATCTTGGGCAGAAGACGCTCTGTCACTCTTGGCTGTGCCTTTCTTACTGTTGGAGGCATTCTTCAAGCAACGGCGTACACTCTACCTCACATGATCATTGGTCGTGTGATTGGCGGGTTGGGTATTGGAGTCAACACAACAACGATACCTATGTGGCAGAGTGAGACTTGCAAACCCTCGTTACGAGGCAAGCTGGTTGCCATTCAACTTACATTTCTTGTCTTTGGTTTCGTCCTTACCAACTGGATGAACTTCGGCTTCACATACATACCGGACAACCCAGTGTCGTGGAGATTTCCCCTAGGATTCCAGAGTGCGCTAGCTATTGGCACCGCCTGTCTCTTACCAATATTGGCCGAGTCCCCGAGATGGCTATGCTTGAAGGATCGCCAACAAGAGGCGAAAGTGGTACTATCACGACTGGTAGCAAAGCCGATTGATGATCCAGAGGTGCAAGACCTGCTCCACATTATGGTAACCACCATAGCTCGCGAGCGAGCCGAAGGCGAGATTACTTGGCGCGAAGTCTTCCATAACGGCTCACAGCAGACCTTCCGCCGCATCCTGTTAGGAGCTGGAACGAGTTTCATGCAACAGATGGGAGGTGTCAATGTCGTTGCCTACTACTTGTAAGAAACCTATCAAAAGCGTAGTGTGGTAGTGGGAGCATACTGCTGACATGTGCTGTGCAATCCTGACAGACCAGTGGTACTCGAACGATCCTTCGGATTCTCACCGCGGATATCCCTCGTCCTATCGGCAGCCGACTCGATGCAGTGGATGTTCTGGGCAGCCATGGCATATTTTGTCATCGAAAGAGTTGGCCGCTACAAACTGATGCTCTTCGGAGCCGCAGGATGTTCAATGTGCTTCGCAGTAGCAGCAGCAGGACTTGGAGTCGGAGGTAACGTTGCTAACGGAGTGGCGGTTGGGTTCATCTTCTTGTACTATTTCTTTTACGTGAGTAGACCATGCGATCAGTCGCATGCCACTCTACTGACATCAAACTGCAGGGTCTCTCCTTCCTCGCAATCCCGTTCTTGTACCCTTCGGAGATCAACTCCAACCGGTCGAGAAACAGAGGAGCTTCCATTGCGATGGTTACCAATTGGCTTTGTGTGTACATTGTTGTCTCCATCACGCCTGTCGGTAAGTCGAGCAATGACCCTGGTGGATCCGCAGCAGCTGACAGTCCCTTGAAGGCATCGACACAATCGGTTGGCGCTTCTACATCATATTCGCCGTGCTCAATCTGGCTTGGCTACCGATCATCTGGTTCTTCTACGTTGAGACAGCGGGACTCTCTTTGGAAGAGATCGACAGAGTCTTCGAGATCAAGCATGCCCCGGGCTCGAGAATGTCATACACCGAAGCTGCGAAGCAGGCCAAGGAGGATATCGAAAGCGAGCGACTACAAGTAGGCGAGAAAGATTCAAAGGACACTGCAGAGTCCGCAGACTTCGTCGAACGAGTTGTGTGAGCTGCAGTTGTGTGAGCTGCGTAGTTACATAATCTTACAAGATAGCGTGAATTGCACCTCATAAATTCCATTTGCAGCCATGATCGTGTGTTCGGCAATCAGTCAGATTTTGACATCTCGGAAACCACCCACTCACGCGCTTGGCAAGAAGAAGTTGGGCATTAGCAAAAAGTCGTCGAATGTTCCCGGGATGCTTAAGTCAGGCAAGTCCGCGAGATCGAGAGGATTCATGCTGAGATCTTGCTGATCAAGCCCAGAAATATCTTCACCAAAGACATTGGAGGCCGCAGGGTGCGATGTACGGGTATCAACAGGAGCTTTCTCGGTTTGCACAGTCAGTGCTTGATTCTGTGCTCTAGATAGCAGAAAATCGAAGATTCGTATGGACCAGTGAGCGGGATCCCATGCATCGCGAGCCTCATGAAGAAGCATGCGACAATTGTCCAAGGAAGCTCGCGCAATCTGTGAAACCAACGGATCTGAGCTATTGATCTGGCGATAGTACACGATGCCAGAGATAAAGAATCCCATGAAGACTTCATGGGGTAGTCGACTGGTCATATGGTTTGTAACAAGACTTGATGCAGACGATGCTATTGCTTGTGCTGCCACCGTAGCGCTGCTTGCGGAAGCAATATTTGCTGTCCTCGACATCGAAGGCGAGGATGGACAGTTTGCTCGGTCGAAGTGGAGCAAGATGATATGCTGGTGGTATAAGAGCTCGAGCGACTCCGCAAAGATGTTCTTATTCGAAGTAGCGCCTCCCAACGATAGTTCAGATGGTAGCTGCGATCGCCAGGTTTGAAGATCTTCCTGCAGATCCGTGAGGTCCACGTAGACGTCGGAAGAGTGGAAACGGCGTTGTATAATGGCTCGAGCAATGATGGAGAGTCGGGAAACTTCGATTTGATATAACGCAGAATCGTGGTTCTGACCATCAGCGAATTCGGATGCAAAATCCTCGAGCTCCAACATAGAGACGTCACACTGTGGTATATTGATGCGGAACGGTCGACCGAGAAGCGCAGCGCAGTACGCATCTCGGACCGCCAAAGTCCACCATAAGCGCTTCACCCGACCCTTGTCCTTGGTGCTGACTCCAAGCGAGGAAGTCGATCGATGTATCCCCATGGATTCTGCGATTGTGAAAGCGAAGTCCAGCCAGGAGCACGCATTGTAGACACTATTCATCTGTGGGCCCAGAAAAGAAAGCATCAATACGGTCTCTAGCAAGACGAACTTGTCAGTCTCGTAATTCGTTGACCATAGGACCTTGGCTTTCTCTGTGGCAGCGTGATCAGTAATTTGGATTTCTGAGAATCTGCGAGTAGCGGATTGACCTACCATAGTATGCCTGGCGAGCTTCGGCCCTTGACTTGTAGTTTGTCCGGTGTATCACAGAGGCATCGCAGAAAGTGGCACCAATCAAGCAGATGCCATGAAGCATGATCCAAGGTAATGTGTTGCGATTGTGTGCCTCGAGTAGCTCGGATCTGTTGACGATGGTGTAAAGTGGATAAAATCGAGTCATGAACGTGTCGAAGAAAGCCTGGAAGGTTTGAGGATCCGGCAATGTGAAAGCGCCCTTTGCGACAAGATACGCGATGTCTTCTGAAGAACAATGGGGAGGGTGAATCTTCCTTGGTCTATCCACAAGTTGCTTGTTCGATGAGAGGGTTGGACGAGCATCGTAAAAGCAAGCTTGATCTCCAGTATGTTCCTCTAGAGCGAACGTCAACGGCGATGCCTCGCCAAATAAGATAATGCCCATTCCACCGCGCTCGCGTTCTTCAACAAAGTCCTCGAACATTCCGGCCAGTGAACGACCTGGTAACTCTGAATGTGTAGCGCCATATCTCAAACGGCGGCCGAGAACCGGCCCATCCGAGGAAGGTATCGTTAACACTGATGAACGATCCGTTCCACTGTCGACAGCTGCAGGAGCCTCGACAGGTGTCCCGCTACGATTGCTCTGGGCGCGATGTCGCCCGACTCGCTGGTATAGACCACGTTGTGAATCCACTAGTATGCAGTCATTCTTGCCATCCATTCGACACCGGCTGCATGGTGGTCCCGCTGTTGCGGCATCACATTTCACCTTCCGTTTCGCACATCTTCGGCACGCTTTGGCAGCCCTTTGCCGTAGTGCAGGAGGCATATTGCCATCAACTGTCTGAATGATTCCAGATTCGGCAATCGTTATCTTCCAACTTCTTGTCAAGCATATAGACGAGTGTTGCCATCTTTCGGTCCCAAAGCATCACCCCGCTCCATCAAGTAGCCGGCCCTGTACAAGGCCATCGGTCCGCGGCTATATGCTCGGACCGACCACGATGATGCGAAAGTCAACTTTGAAGATCGTTGTGATGTTAGAAGGTTAGTCTTGGGGTAAATGTAGCTTACGGATATCATTCAGAGGCGGGGCATATAGCTAATACTTCATCAACGTACAAGTTCAGAAGATAACGTCCAGAGCTCAAACACTTCAAGTTTCGCCACTCAAGCAAGCGATCGACTAGACATATTGTTTCGGATATAAGCTCCAACATACTCATACCCATACTTTCAAGATGACTGCTCACGAGCTCGACGCTCTAGTCGTCGGAGCTGGCTTTGGTGGCCTCTACCAACTCAAGCGACTCCGCGACCTCGGACTCAAGACGAGAGTCATTGATGCAGCTGGTGATGTGGGTGGCACATGGTATTGGAACCAATATCCAGGTGCTATGTCCGAGTAAGTCTCGACTTCCTGTACTCTCGCCCCAGACCCAGCTAACACGACGAAGCACTGAATCATACCTTTACCGATACTCATGGGACCCGGAAGACCTCAGCTCATACCCTTGGGACACACACTATGTGTATCAGCCACAAGTTTTGGCCTACTTACAACATGTCGCCAAACGCCATGACTTGTATAAAGACATCAACTTCGAGACTGCTCTTACTGGCGCACAGTGGAACGAGTCGTCCTCAAGATGGACCGTACAAACATCGAAAGGTGTGAACTTTACCACGCGTTACCTGATCACGTCTCTTGGTTTGCTGTCCAAGCAGAACTTCCCAGATATTGCTGGCATCGACTCTTTCGAAGGCGAGAAGTATCATACTGGCGCTTGGCCAGCTGGCGTCGAGCTTACAGACAAGCGGGTTGGCATCATCGGCAACGGCTCCACTGGCGTCCAAGTGATCACTGCCATTGCAAAAGATGTAAAGCGACTGGTCTCCTTCCAACGAAACCCGCAATTCTCAGTGCCCAGCGGACAAGGGCCAGTGTCCAAAGAATATCGCGACGACATCAACGCCAATTACCAACAGATCTGGAAAGATGTCAAAGACAATAGTGCGTTTGGTTTCGGACTCGACGAAAGCACACGACCAACCTTTTCCGTCTCACCCGAAGAGCGTGAGGCGATCTTTGAGAAAGCGTGGAAGAAGGGCGGAGGCTTCCGCTTCATGTTTGAGACTTTCAACGACATCGCGGAGGATGAAGATGCCAACAACGAAGCTGCGAACTTCATCAAGCGGAAGATCAGAGAGACCGTGCATGATCAAGAGAAGGCCCGCAAGCTGCTTCCGACCCAACTGTATGCGCGCAGACCATTGTGTGACGCGGGCTACTATGAGCAATTCAATCGCGAGAATGTAGACATCGTCAGTCTACACGATACGCCGATCGAGCGCATCACTCCGAAAGGAGTCAGAACTTCGGATGGAGTTGAGCATGAGCTGGACGTTCTGATCTTCGCCACCGGTTTTGATGCTGTCGACGGCAACTACACTCGGCTGGCGATCCAAGGCATCAGCGGCCAGACACTCAAAGACCACTGGACCCACGGCCCTACCACGTATCTCGGTATCAGCGTCCCGAAGTTCCCAAATATGTTCATGATTTGTGGACCCAACGGACCGTTTTGCAACATCCCACCGGCAATTGAGACTCACGTCGAGGTTATCAGCGATCTGATCAGATCAGCAGAGGAACAAGGACAGCAGCGCATTGAAAAGCCACCTGCAAACACCAACCTGCGGCATGATAGTTTCGTGAACGATGCTTTGCCGAGCTTTTCTGGTACCCTGAGTGGTAAGACCCCCGTAATCGAGGCCACCGCCGAGGCCGAGCAAGGATGGACCAAAGTTTGCGACGAGGCCAGCGCTTCCAGTCTGTTCAGAAGAACGGATTCCTGGATCTTTGGGTCTAATGTCAAGGGCAAAGCTCATGCAGTCATGTTCTACTTCGGAGGATTATCAGCATACCGTAAGCAGCTACGGGAGGTTGCCGAGAATGGATGGAGAGGGTTTAAGATCAGATAGTCGGCACGAGTACTTCACATTGTATACAATGTCTGGAGTTACAATTTGGCCTTCTCCGACATGTCAAATTCTCTCCGTTCAGGGCCACCACGGCTGCCATCGCCGAGGAATGCTTCTTTGTCGTGTTCATAATCCGTACGGAAGCGCCACTTCTTTGCCAAGTGTGCTGGGAGCTGCTGGTTGAAGGCTTGACCCACGTACTTGGGCATCACGGGCAAGAATTTGAAGGCACTGATGGTATGTTAGATTCCGGCTGTAGATGTGTTGGGCATTGTACTTACTGCCCGCTGCCGCCAGTTGCCACAAACAAGTTCTTGAAGTCCGGGTGAAAGTCCATGATGAAGTCGCCGCTACCTCGTTGTCAGCGATACGTCTTGGGTAATCTTGACACAAAACGCAAGCTAGGCACTTACCTAGGAGTATCAGTGTACCAGCAGACTGCCATCTTGTCGAACTCCCGATCGGCCAACTCAGGCAGGATTTCGCGGAGACCCTGCCTCAAGCGATCCTCTCCATCAGGCGGCGCGAAATTAGGACGCGCTTTCGCTGCCCGCAGAGGAGGAAGTGAGATGTTAGATTTGCCAGCATTCGGTTCACGTGGCCCCGGCTTGCGAGTGTATCCCCAGCCATGTACAGCAAACTTGAGCAAGCGTGTGTCCTCGTGAGGTGGGAAGTTGAACCAGCCGGTAGAGAAGTTGGCGTATATAGGCAGAGAAGCATATTTTTCCATCTCGGCTTCGGTCAGCGGCAAGTATGCAATTACTTGTGCAGTCGACAGTGTGCTGTTATACATAGATGCAAGTCCTGAGCTCCACGCCCCAGCAGCAAGAACGAAATGTTCACCTTCGATCTTCGAGCCAGTTGCAGTGTGGACAGCTGTGATCTCTCCACTTGAAGATCGCTCGAACTTCATAGCAGTACCCGCGCGTCCGGCTGTGAAAGAAACTCCCACTTCAATGCAGTCGTCTCGAAGCTGAGCGATAGCTTTCTGTGCGTCAGCCCAACCAGCTTGGGTGTTGTAGTAGCCCGAAAAACCTGGCGATGCCAACTCTCCACTCAGCACCGGGAAGGCTTGACGTGCTGAGTCTGCAGTGGGCAGTCTGGTGAAAGGTAGATCGTGTTTGCTAAGAGCCGTAGTCACGCCTTCGACCCACGGTTTGGGGCTCTTGTTGTTCATCGCGGCGAGGATGGGAGCCGAGCGGAAGATGTCCTTGTACTTCGGCATTTGGGACCACTTCTCGTGAGCTTCGTGTGCCATTGTGAGATAGGTGTCATCGGTATAGTCGAAGCGGATCACCCGTGAGATATCGACGCTTGAACCATCAGGGACCTGGCCGTGTCAATGGGCCGTCTCAACTCTGTACAAAGGAGCACACTGCTGGTACACACCGGAGGAACATGTCTATCCATGACCATGACATTCTGATTGCCTTCGCTAGCAAGCTGATATGCCAGAGACAGGCCAAAGACTCCTGCGCCAATGATGACGACCCTGTCGCTTGGGCTCACCATGTTGGGTATCAGATGGTTGATGAGTTCGCGGAATAGCACTTTAGAATGTTGATTTAGTTGATGGAATAAAGTACAAATAGCTATGCTAATGCTGACACTAAGTGTTTAGATGGATCTTTCACGCCCTACAAGCCTTCAATGGGCGATTAGGGTTAATGACTTGACGGCCGGGAATTGACTTTTCCGGTGCCCTACACGAGCACGTCACGTGAGCTGGCGCGAAGGTGTCAGGCCATGCAGTAAATATCAAATCTCTTGAGAAACCTCTGTGTATTCCGGCGATTGATTGAAGTATCATAGTGCTCCTCTTCGCCAAGGTTCTCCAGAAGAAAGGAGGAATCAATTTGTCAGAGGCGTTATTCATGACTGACGACTCTTGGTCGGACGCAAGCCATCGAAACAGCCATCCATAAACCTCAATGCAAGGAAAACAGGGACACCAATCCACATCACGACGTCCCTCGATTCGGCCCACCAGCCATACAAATCTGTCCCGAAACCCTCACCGACCTCCGGAACATCTCAAGCCGATCCCTCATTTTCCGCCCATCATCAGCCCCTTGAACCAGTTCATCAAGGAGCATCGCAGACCTCTCAGCAGCACTCTCCGCAATCTTCAACAACTCCGTACATTCCCCATCTCGAACCAGGGCGCAACTACTTATCGTCCCATCACGGAGATCGCGAACTCGGCCCCCGACATCGTTAAGTACTCTGAACTCCACGCTGATCTGCTGCGCGAATTCCTGCGCCGAGTACAGCGAGCTCGCTGTCTTCCACAGTGATTCTTCCCCTCCTTCCTCGGCGGAGACGAGGCATGTGAACATGGCGAACATGTAGTTCGTGCCGACGGACCGAGCGCCAACGTTTGTAACCCATTTGTGCAATTGGCCCGGAATGACAGTTGTAGGAATCTCGCTGTCCAGCTGCTCGAGCTGCGCGACCAGGAAATCATAGAGCTCGAGGGAGTACCACCGGCGATCTTGCTCGTTTGTTTCGCTGATGGGATAGTTGTGCATTCGCTCCACGACATCTTTCAGATCGTGCTCGAGTTCAATGGGCTTTGCAATCGGAGCTATACCCTCCACAGGCGAGTCGATTCGTGAGCGTGCGTGGCGCGATCGCTTACTGCCCAGTGCAGAGGAAAAGCCAAGGTATGGCTGGAAGCAACGCTGCAGCGCTTCGAATGCCACCGAAATATCTTGGACGCCGTACGCATCGACCAAAGTCTCCATAAAATCGTCTACTCTGTATAAGAGGTCGATGTGGTGCATCATGGCTGTGGCCTGGCGTCGGGATAGGCAGGAATTGGACAGCAGGTTGCAGACGTGGACTGTTACGCAGGTGAATTCGCGCCAGGCTGCTTTGGACTTGCGGTGGAAGTGGGCGGGGAGGGCATGGTCGAATGCTTGGAGGTCGGTTAAGTATGTCTCGATGCTGGCGTTGGTGGCAGATTTGAGATTTTCGTCCGGAAGGCTGTTGAAGGTTGGGAGTGTTCTGCAGATGGTGTATGTTTTGTTACTTTGTTTCGCGCTGGAGTCCATGTTGTGAAGGTTCTTGATATAATCGATTTGGTGTTTGGATTGTATCCGGTTCGAAAGGGGAGGGGAGGGCTGAAGTGCCGGAGACAATGGTGGTTTCCATCGGAAAACATAAAATGGCTACAGAATAACAATTACACGTCAGTTCTAGCAAATGCCATTACCTCCGGCGTACGGAAGGTGTCTGATGCGTAAAGCCTCAACACCGGAGGTAAGAGCCAAGAAAGAGCTGCGATGCCCGAGCTGGAAACGAGCTGAGAGTGCCATGGCCCAGCTGAGATAAACAGTCGATCCTTAGCCCACCGAAGCGGCTGTAAAAGTGAGCATGACAGGACTGACGACATGCAGATCTGCGAATACCACCTCAAGTCGGGAGAATTGCCTGCATGTCAGCCTGAGAACATGTCGTGGTATCGATACGAGAGACCGGAGATCTGTGTCAGCAGCCTCGGCTGCATTGAACGTAACATGCAAGTGGCTGTCCAAGGCCTGATCAAGATAAATGGTGGAAACTTCACTAGCTGTTATGTTATCAGTAGCAACGGTCGCCCTTCACGAAGGAATATCGTTGCTCCATGGTGCACATCGGAAAGCGGGCTAGTTTGGCGGATCACGTCCTCGCCCACTATTCGAAACTGAATGTTATGTAAGTATAGCATACATACAAGGCGTAATACGGGAGTCTGCGATGCGATGCAAGGTTTTGTGCGACACTTGCTGAAAGACTGGGTTAATCGGGTTGCCATGGCTAGCCTGCGGCTGACATTCGAGAAGTTGGTTCAAAAAGACAGTTCTGCTCGAGGCAAATGTAACACGTTTGGTGAACGGCTTTCGTGCATGCACATTCTGGGATATGAAAAACACGAGGTGGATTCGTAAGGATCGGTCAAGACACGCCACGCATCGACCGTGGCTACTAGTTGAGCAATTTAGCATCTATTCTGCCTTACTCATACATGTACACATTACCGCACTGACTTAGTCAGTGTTCATCTTGTCGTCGTGATCCTTGTCCTTCTTCTGCTCGCCCGAGGCTGAGCCTGAAGCCTCGCCGTTGCTGTCCAGCAGAGGTTGTGACTCGCTGGCTTCTGGCACACTGTCCAGGGCGGTCTTGCCCTCTACGTCTTCCTGCGTCTTGCGCTCTCTTTCCTGCCTTGCGCGGTCCTCCTCCAGCGACATGCGCAGCGCAAGTGCGAGCTCTGGGTCCACCGAAGGATCGATGCCAAACTCGAAGTTGTCTCCACCGTCTGCACCACCAGCACCGCCACCATTTGTTGGCACTCCACCACCCTCGCCGGCCAGAATGGGGCTGGCCACAATGCTGTCACTGAGAAGGTTGGGTCCAGGTGGGACAATCTCGAGATGTGAGCCTTCGCCGCCCTTGACGGCCTCGTTGAAGGCTTGAAGCTTTGCAATGTTGTCGTCTGAGAGGTCGCCGAATGCGACAATGTCAATGCTGGTGTTGTTCTTCTTCATCTTCTTCGCGAGCTTGGTGAGTGTGCTTGAGGAGTCGGAGAGCGGAGAGCAAGTGAATACGATAATGCGCTGGCGTTGAGACTTGTTTTGACGGTGCTTGAGGGCGAGCTGCGATGTTGTTAGAGTGTTTAGCGCAAGTTATCCCAGCTTTACCACATACCGATGCGATCATGATGCCGGTGTAGAGATGGCTCTCGCCGCCAATCTTTGTCCTGTGTAGGCCGTCCAAGATCTTGCCAGGGTTTGTAGTAAGGGTAGTGAGGACCTCAGGGCCTGAGCCTCCCATGCTCATGAGACCAACGCTCGACTCGGGGTTTGCTTGGGTCTTGCTGTGGAAGATGAGGTTGGCGGCATCGGTTTGCGCCTCCCAACGTGAGGGCACGTAGTCGCCGTTGCGAGAGGATTCGGAGTTGTCCACCCTATGGCATTATTAGTTATCGTACCTATGATATGAATACACTTTTGGCTCTGTTAGAGCTTCTCGAGATAGTGGCACGTACACGATCATGGTGGCCTCGAGAACCATGTTGGCGGTGTTGTGTGAGGTCGGTGAGGTGTGATGAGTATCGGCTCTTGCCTGTGAGTAGCTGACGTTGGTGTGGTGGACGAGGCTGGGAGGTTGTTGTAATGCAGTGGTATGTGGAAGTAGTTGGTGGTGGTGATGATGGTATAGCAGCAGGTAACTGATGCCGATGCGGCTCTGGTGTAACTAGCCAGCGGCACTTTCCGCGGTGACGCCAACGCCAGTGAAGCGCCAGCGCGAAAGGTGAAGCTCTCCAAGTCGGCATAAACAAAACAAACACCCTAATCCGTCCGAATATAATCCAACGAACAACCACAACTGCGACAACATATTCTCGCCACTCGATTGGATAATACTACGCGACAAGTCTCTTACACGCGATATAAAACAAATCACCCTCACACGCACCACACCATGCCTCCTCGGAAGCAAAAGCAGATCGCGTCTGCAAGCGCGTCCACATCATCAAACGAAAACATGACTGCCGCGGTACCAACAAAGACCGGCGAGGAGGAGACACACACACCACAAAGAAGCCCTGAGAAGCGCAGCGTATTCGGAATCACAGAAGCACAGAAGCAGGCGCTAATGGACAACCTACAACTGGAGGGTAAGATGATGCAAAGAGCCAGCTAAGAAATGTCGAGCAACAGGACTGACATCAACATCAGTGACCGAGCGTGCACGTAAATTGCGAGCGCAGTATGCATTACAAGCACAAGGACTGCGTGCGAGACTCGAGATGCGCGTGAACCGAATCCCTCAAGCTCTCCGAAAGCGCAACATCCAAGATTTGCTAGACGAATACGCGAACAACACAAAGCCCAAGCCTGCAGCGCCTTTGGCAATCTTGGGCAGTCGCCAGAATGTCGTTGCGCCAAGTGCGACGAGGAAGAGTCTCAAGAGAACAAGGTAAGGCCTGCTTGTACATCGCTCTGCAAGGTCGCACCAAGCTAACAAATATCAGCGAATACTTCGGCGCAGACGACAAGGAGAACGCAGATGCTCGCGCAGAGATTCCAAACCCAAAGAAACGCACAAAGACAACGACAACAACGACAACAGCAACCGCTGATTCAAAAACCGCCACGCGACCTGGATCGCGTCTGAAGACAACGACAACAACAGTGCTCTCGCCCAAATCCCACAACCCACGTGTTCCACCACGATCGCCAATAAAATCCACCTTCGCGGGGAAGCCATCGTCGGCTCCGGAAAAGCCGTCTAGTAGCCCAACAAAACCCACATCTCAGAATCCGTCTACACGCGCGCCAAGCAGGCAAACCACCAAACGTCCAGCAACCGCAATGGCAGCAGCTACCACAACCAAGAAGAGAGATAGCGAAGGTAGTTCGACCAGTGCTGGCACTACCATCGTGACAAAACCTGGTGCGAAAAAAGCGGCGCCTGCGCGTAAAGCGCCGGTAGCAAGGCCTCAGTCGGCTGCAGCGACGACAACGACGAAGCGAGCGGCGGCTGTGAAGAAAGAGCCTGTAGCACCAGCAACCACAGCAGCTGGGCGCACTTTGCGAAAGAGGGGTTGAAATCACGCTGAGGTGTGCGAATGTAATGCAATTAATGATCAACGAACGAGTTTCTCTGCCCAATATGCGGCTTGCTTTTTACTGGCTTCGGATTGGCCGCTTGTCAGAAACTGACTTCCGCCACTCCAGTAATTATCTATACGAGCTGTTTCGTGTGTTCAACTGCTCCTTCATCGGGACCCTTCCCGGGAACATGTTGAGGGTGTTTGCCTGCGCGTGGCATGGACCTGCCATCCGGATGGTTCCTCGATGTGTGTCTTTGTACGCGCCAGCAACCTCGCTTTTGCCAGCTGCTCTCTTCGACAATAGACATGTACTACACCTGAGCCCGACCGCCCATCCACATTCGTTTCCAACTCTGTACCGTCTGCGACTCGCTCCAGACACATCACGTCGCTTTATCCTAGGCCCACATCCGCCTCTATCTGCAATAATGTTTAATTGGTTGAGAAGAAACAAGTCACCATCCACTGCACAAATCAAAGAGGACCATCCTCCCCAAATCCGCAAACCTCAGCATGCCTACCGCGACGCCCGCATGTCCATCCCAATCGGCGAGCGCGAATTCTACGATATCATCCAAGCCCGCAATCGCTCCAGCTTGGCTTCTAGCGTTGAAGGTGGGAAATGGAAAGGGAAGGCGAGGTTGCACAGTGGTGAGTCCTCCCTAGTCTACGCTATCCCACGCGGCACGGCGGCAGCATTAATTGAAGTTCGTGTTTGCTGATTCTTGGTATGATGAAGGCGTCCCGTCTACCACTGCTTCTTCAGACTGGGCCTCGCACAACAGCTCCTCCTATGGTTCTAAGACGAGTCTGACCGGTGGCTGGGCAGCTGTTGTGGCGGAGGAGTACGCGAGGCAGGATTGGCATAGGCAGGGGAACACGGAGTTGAGTTCGCTGGCGGAGAGCTCGAGGGATGCTGTGGCGAGGGAGAGGGGAGACGAATAGATCAATGCAGAGCATGACCTTGTTTTTGTGATTGTCTTGGTGAAGGAAGCGACGTGTTGTTGCTAGAGGTTATATGCTTGTTCCGGGTATCGGATGTGCCCATAGGCAATGTTGCAGTGTCTACGCCGTATGCATCAGCCCAGATTTGGGATATATAATCCTTTGGCACTTTGACGAAATGAGAAGTGATCAACGTGACCACTGCCATGAACTTGTCAGACCTCCTAGAGCTGGACAATGTTGGATTATCATGATACTCGAATCATAGACCTCTAACTACGTGTGAGCTGTAAAGTATAGTTACCTTCGTCTGCTGTAAAGCCCCTGCAACACCATCCTTGCTCTCCAAGCCGATTTTGCATCCTTCCGTCTTGCCTGCCTTCCGTTTTGGGCTAATCTATCACCCAACCACACCATACCGCTAGGGCAACTCGGCTCAAGACTGCCGGATTTCTTTTATTACGTGACACTGGTCGATAAGATGCGCGTGCGACGCCCGATTCAAGACTGGCGCGACGATCTGTGGACCTGCATTTCCGCTTGGATAGCGAGCGCATTATTGCTGGACCCTTGTAGTCTAGGAATCAACATGTATAGATATGCAAGAGTGTGAAATCTGCCAACTTCTTCTTTTTCCACACGCGATCTAAAAGATGAAGGTTTCGCTTTCTGTCCTGCCTGCTTTGGCTGGCACAGCGCTGGCCGTGCAGAACACCACTGATGTCAACAGCACACAACCACAACCGGATCTCTCAGCTCTTGCGGAGACTTTCGAGACTCTCACCGACTCGTTTCTTTACAAAGTCCTGAACAGACTCGATGAGCGTGAAAGCTGTACGAAGGCCAAAGACGAGAAGGCGACTTGCACGCGCGAGAATGTGGTGCTGCGCAAGGAATAGTACGCTCAAAACCACCGAACAGAGGCGATTATGTGAGATACTGAAACAAGATACAGTGGCGACCTAACACACGAAGAACGTCTCGACTACGTGAACGCCGTCTTGTGTCTGCAACATTTGCCACCGAGGACTCCTGCAAACGTGTCCGCGGGAGCAAGGTCACGCGTAAGTCTTGCTCGAGAGCATGCGACAACACAGAATGCTGGAAGTGTTTGCTAACACGTCCTGTCCAGTACGATGATTTCATTGTCACCCATATCCAGCAGACGCTGCAGATCCACTATACTGGCAACTTCTTGCCATGGCACCGGTATGCAATTTGAGATGCCATTTAAGACGGCGACGCGGACACCCAGCTGACTTGTAATTTCTACCGCGTAGCTGGTTTACGTATTCCTACGAAAAGGCATTGCGCGACGAGTGTGGGTACAAAGGCTACCAACCCGTAAGTCTCCTACTCTATCAGGGTATGTGCCTCATCTAACACCCACTTCAGTACTGGGACTGGCCCAAATACGCATCTGCTCCCCAAGACTCTCCAATCTTCGATGGTAGCGCTACTAGCCTTGGTGGCAACGGCGAGAGCATTGTGCACGACGGCCCTGTTCTTGTCGCTCCGGATGGACTCAGTACCCTGCCAATTCCTGCCGGAGTCGGCGGTGGCTTCGTCAAGACTGGCCCATTTGCTAATATGTCTGTCAACCTGGGTCCTGTCGGAGGAATTAATGGCTCTGCACCTGGTCCTGACGGCGGCCTGGGATATAATCCTCGTAGGTTGAAGCGAGATGTCGGACCAGCTGTCAACATGCGTTACGCAAACTATAGTACTGTGCTGAGTGAGTGCATTTTGAACTTCTTGAGAGCAGCTACGAGTAGCTTACTTACTGACACCCTTTCTCAGACCTTTTGTCGAAACCTAACATCTCGGAGTACCGTGCACTCTCCGAGGGTGCTCCCTACACCATTGAGATCGGCCCTCATGGCGGCGGACACTACGTGATCAGGTACGTACAAATCTTGTAGCATCTTTCTCAGGCGTCCCGACCTAACAGTCCCTTCCAGTGGCGACCCTGGCGGTGATCTCTTCACCAGCCCTGGCGACCCAGCATTTTACGTACACCACGGCATGATGGACAGGATGTGGTCTTACTGGCAGCTGCTTGACCCAACAAGCCGCCACTCCGAAGAAGAGATGAACGGTGGCAACTACGGCCACATCACTTGGACGAATCAGCCTGAGTCGAGAAAAGCCAGCTTCAGTGACAAGCTCGATATGGGCTATGCGGCGGAGTCGACGACTATTGGTGAGGTTATAGATACAATCAGTGGGCCATTCTGCTACTTTTATGCGTAGGTATGTAGTACCGCGTGAAGATCAGCATGCTCACTGATCAACCACCGCGAGCCCGGAAGTCGTTCGAAAGCGATTCCTTGATTGTTCTAGAGGGCAGACTTGAAAACTATCACCGGATGGGAACCACGAATCCATATTCCCAGCACTGATCACTGTATAGACATCATCAAGAATAATTTGACCAACTTGTATTACTGATACTACAGTACTACGTCCGAAACAAAAAGCAGCTCTCCTTTTTTTGGTCGCCCTAGCCGGACATTTGACAGATTTCCACGACTCATCCCACTGGCTTATCAAATCAACATCCAAATTCCAAATAAAATCACGCAAAATCACCATTGTCAGTCTCTGAGACAACCGTCTCGCTTTTCAATCTGTCGCATTCTGTCCACCAAGGCGTCCCGATCAAGTGGAGCCTCACTGTTCATCACTTGAATTACCAGGTGTGTCTTGCTCAGGCTGGGTCTTTGGTCCCTCAGATATCGGGACCGAGACGACACCGGGTACCTTCTCGCCGGATGGAGAAGAGTCCACAACGGGCTCTTCAACAGCAGTACCATTGGCAGAAGGCTCCTGCGGCGCAGGAAGAGTCTCCTTCTCCTTCTCGAGGAAAGGCTTCACGTTCTGTGAGCAGAACTTGATGCACCTTTGCGACTTGACGTAGAACGACAAAACCCAGGACCACATGGAGGGCGACTGCATGTGGCAAGTGCAGAATTCACCAGTCTCCTGGGTCTTCATGAACCAATCGCGATAAGTCATGCCTTTGATGGATTTCGGCGGCTCGTTCTTGACGGTCGGAACTGCTACTTTGGCGAGCTCAGGATGATCGATGGGCTGATTGCGCTTCTCGAGACCAGAAGGTCTCTTGAGACCGGCGCCAAATTGTTTCTCGAACGCCTGATACTTCCGCACCGTCTCGTCGAAGTGATCGATGGCCTTGTCCACACACGGACGGATGCAATTCGTGTTCACGTCCTTGTGCTTCCAGTCCTGGAACCACGCGTAGGTCATGCCGCCCTCTGGCTTGGGCTCTTTGACGGCGTCGATGGTTGATTGGCAGTCACAACCTGGGACCTCAGGGACAGCTCTCTTCGAGTGGGAAGCTTGCTCCACGGGGATGGGGATCCTTTCGTGTTCTATCGGAGCATGTCCATTGGAAGGCAGGGTTTCGTTGCGATCGGCGTTGGCTTTGAGGCTGTATTTTTGCCACGCCTGGAAGAGTTCCTCCATGGTCATGATCCGCTTTACCTTGGGCTTTTTGAGCAGACCCATATCCTTGAGCTTCAGCAGAAAGTTGAGCTTAGCACGGTCACGATCGGTCAAGGGCGCATTCGAGCCCGGGAGCTTCGTGTTGTTAAATTTCGAAAGCAAGGTATGAATAACAACAACGTCTTCAGCGGTTGCAGCTCGAGGTCTTTCCGGGTTGTCAAGGTAGCCCATGTCCAGGAACTGTGCCAATAACGGATGCGAAGCGAGAACCTCGGTGGGCGTAGGGCGTGGGTGGTCCACATCGATAGACCCTGGCGAATCTTTGCGTTCAGGTTCCTTTCCCGGCTTGATGGGCTCCGGACCAGCGTTGTCGTTGGACTCTTCACGCTTCTCTGGCTGGCTGCCATGACCGTCGTGTTTACCAGCATGCTCATCGCGAGGATCCTTCAGAGAGCCAGGCATCCAAGCATTGCCGATATGGCCTTCGGCCAAAGTCATAGTAGCCATGAGCTCGGCCATCGACGTGTAATCCACATCACGTGCAGCAAGATCATCGGAAGAATCAGTGACGACGATGTGGTCAGTAGCCTTCACGCCATACTTGGAGCCAGCGGTAGCATCGACATCCCTCTGAACAAGTCCGTCGGCCTTGTCGCCGAGAACATCCAGAGCGCCATCGACCTTCTCGACATCCGAATGATCGAGGACTTTGAGAAGGACATCAGACAGTAGCTTCCTCGACTCGTCCTCCTTTTCGTCAGACTGGTCTACGGCGATGTGGAACCCAGCACGGATTGCCTCTACTTCATCGGCATCGTAGCCGGCTTTGGTGAGGGCATCGTTGATAGTAGCACTAACTTTGTCGTTATCGAAGTCAGAGGAGTGGGGAGCAATGAGGTCTCTCGCGTGAATGTGTTTGCCGTGGACATTGCTACCGATCAGGTATCCGATTAGGATCTCGGCCCCGAGGCCGACGAAGGGGAACATTTTCGGACAATGATCTGCAAGAGTGTCAGAGCTGCTACCAGACGCATTGGCGACAACCAAAGCTGTCCCTGAGACGAGAATAACTTACAACTCTCCTAGGTGAGTTATCAAACCAACGGGATAATGATGACGAAGAGGACAAAACACAAACGAACAAGGACCAGGAAGTGCGATGTGCTTCTTTTTAAATACCTAACACTCCGATATTGAGAAGAGGGGAAACCGCATTTCCTCTCAACAATTAGCATAATCTTGGAAGAGTTCCTGCTAGCAGTTGTATAGCTGCTACATTAAAGTGCGGAGTTATACTTCTCATCGTTCAGATAATTATCATTACCAGCCAATGAGACGGACCTCATCGCCTAGTAATCCAAACTCTATTTTGGATTGTATCTAATCACATATCAGACCTTGGTACACCACAGAGGGGAAGCGATTTTACACATTACTTCTCGTGCGTCCAATCGCTCCTACCGTTGAACCCCTCGTTAGAACGAACGGGTCTGACCACTGAGAGATAGTGAAGGTATGACAGTTGCCCACAAGCTACTAATATTGTTCATACGACCTGAGTCCACATGTATCTCGTGTGATCAATGGCTCCTTTCTTAGGACCTCGTAATGAGGAACTTGGGTCAACCATTGAGTGATTCAGCATGAACAACAACACCAATTTCAGCATAGTATCATATCTGCAAGGCCACCTGACCTCAAGAAAAATTCGATACGCTTTAACCCGTCTGGTAGTTTTTGCTTGATCAACGTACGAAACCACTCGTGTTTGTGCTCACACCATTATCCACCTGAATCCCCAATCCACTAATAATAACCCCACCCTCCCAAATCATCAAGCGTCCATAAAAGACAGTCAAGTCCACAGCCGCATCCCCGACCCATTTCAAGCCCCATTTTCCTAACAGACCAACAGAATATGCATGACAAACGCTCAAACAACGACAGGCGCACACCCCCTCTCTCCACTCTCAATCTCTTCACTCACCTCTCACTCTCTCAACATCGACAAGCGATCACAAAGTCAAAGCAGCAGGCACCGCGCCGAAAGAGCTGTCTCCCTGACCATCGGGACGGTCTTCGGGCTTCCAGGTTCCGTTGAGCATGGGGCATAGCCTGTTGCGAGTGAATGTCAGCAGGGGTTTACTTTTTGTGTGGGCTTCTTTTTCGTGTTTTGTTCTGATAGGGTTGAAGTGTTCGCACTAATGATACCTGTACTTGGGAGCTGCTGTGTTGAGACGCTAGCTTCCCGATGATGAGTGTAAAGGTGAAGAGGGGTGTGCTGTGTTTGGTGAGGCGCGTGCATGTATAGGTTGGGTGAGCCGTGATATATGCACACGCTGTTCGAGAGACAGAGAGCTCAGCTGTCAATGGGGATGTTGGATCCCATTCACAAGCCCAAGCTGCCCATGGCAAAAGCTGCGCTGGTCGGCGGAGCAGAAACAGGATCTGCGCCTGCGTCCGCAACACGAGTTGTCCGGGCGATGCCATTGGGATCAAGCAAGCCTGGACCACTCCTAGTTTTCTTCTTGCCACCGGCAGCTTTCGATTTGCTCTCGTTCACCACTTCAGGGCCGAAATTCGGCACCTCACATTGACAAACGGATTGGGAGAGTTTTACTGACTTTCGGTTGGTTTTGATGTGGCCGACTTGACCACAGTTGGCGCACTTGCGTGCAGTGCCGTCCTTGCTGCGGCCTTTGCCGGGCTTCGACGATGTTGGCGCGGGTGCTGGCGTAGCGACCTCGGATACGCTGGGTGATCCTGGGCCGGGGCCAGGAGATGCGGCGGCGGGACTACCAGCCATCGATGCGCTGGCGGCGTTCCGGGCCTTCAGACGCTCGCGATGCAGGCGGCGCTCTTGGTTGCGCTCGAGACGAGCAAGCTCCTCGCGGAGCTTTTGCTGAGCGAGCGCATCGAGTTCGCTGTCGCCGGTGGGGATGAGGGTGTTGTGGCTGTGAATCTGTCAGTTCTATAATTAACACACGTAACAAAACTGGACACCACAGACTTCATGCGTGCGAGCGTCCTCTCCTTGGCCTTCTTCCGGTAGAGCTTGATGACCTTAGGGTTGTCAATGCGAACAGGAGTCTCAACCCAGTTTCCGTATGCGTCGCGGTGCTTGCGCTTGATAACCATGACTTCCTCGTTGCGATCCACGCTGTGTTTACTGAACTGACTAGCGGAGTCGTCAAAGGCAGCCGGTGTACCGAAGCTGGTGCGTGGTGTTCCAGCGCGACCGATAGCGCTCTCGGGCTCGTCCTCATCCATCTCGGTGTCGGAGCCCTCGATGTCGTTGGAGAGACTGTCCTTCTGCCTGTTCCAGGTCTCGGTGATGTCCCTATCATACTTCAGCTGCTGGGTGGCAACGTTGTACTTGTGTCCAGATTGCTGTTGCTTCTCCTTGGTCTGCATCTTTTCAGCAGCACTCTCGCCTCTGGGGGTGTAGCCACCCTTCATGTTGGTCTTGAGCATAGAGAAGGCCTCGCCACGGCCGGTAGGGTCACCTTCGCCGTGGACCTTCAGCATAGCCTTGCCTTGACACGCCTGGATGAAGTTCTTGGTCGTGCGCCAAGGTGCAAGCATCTTCTCGATGTTCTCCTCGTCCTCAGCTTCGTCGTCTTCTTTGGCGTCTTTGCTGTCTTGAATACCAAGATCTGCAAGATGCTGGACACCGACCTGCATCGTGTCAAGCAAACACACGTCCTCGGGCTTAATCCAGCCTCGAATAGTCTCTGAGTCTGGCACGACTTGACCAGGTGGAGGCACCCAGTAGCCGTCGTCTTCGGAATTCTTTGCCTTCTTCTCGTACTTCATGAACTCACGCATCTTGCTTCGTGTCTGCGGAATGTCCGAGCCAGGAATGTGCTTCATAAGCACCTTATTGGTCAGAGCAATACCACGTCGCGAAGGATCCAGAGTCTTGGCGTAAATGCGGTAACTGATACCACGCAAGCGCCTCTTTGCAGCGTCGGTGACCTTCCTCGAGTGCTCGCCTGGCACCTCGGAGATTGGGAATTGCTGACCGACGGCGTGCAGATTCTCGACGTTTCGTAGGTACATTTTGTTACCGTTCTCCCATGTGTGGCTGATAGACAAGATGAAGTCGTTAGACTTGGGCTTGTGTTGGAAGACTGGCGCACGATAAAGGCCGTTCTGAATCGTCGGCACAGTCTCTCCACCATTGACGTGTCCGAAATTGGAGAAAGGACTCTTGTCTTGGTTTAGAAGCACATGAGTCTCACCAATCTCTCGCTTTGGTCGCTCCTGGTCATCTGCGTCGCGCTTGCGGTAGAAGTTAATCAGCCTGTTACCCATACCAAAGTTGGACAGCATAGTCGGCACTTCTTCGGAGTACTCGAGCAAGAGTACATTCGCATTGTCGCCGAACGAAAGATCTTCCGCTTTCGCAAAGAGGTCTTTCGCCTCGCGCCCACGAACGTGTTTGCGCTTCTGGTGTTTGGGTTTCTGGAACCTGTAGGTTCTGCCTGCGTTTTCGTGGAGCACAAGAGGGTTGCGGTGGAAGGAGCGTTTCTCTTTGCTGTCCATGGCGACCTTGTAGAATGGCCACTGTAATTTGAGGGCAGGTAAACTGTGCTCGGTGGCCATGCTGCCAAGCGTACTGCGGATCTTGTGCTGGTGGTTCTCCTTCAGGAGATCATAGGCGGCATCATTCGAGATATCGTAGCGTTTAGCGAGATCTCTTCCGAGAGCCGCGTCGCGCGTGCTACCACTAGGAACATGCTTGACGGGGCGCTTGGCGTGAGGTGCCACTTCATCGATGAGAAGGTAAGGATCATTCATGTCGAGTGTGACATTTCGTGCAACCCTAGCAGACGCCACCTCGGGCTCCTCGAAACGAAGGTACGGGTCTTGCACAGCAAGCGAAGCATCCATATCGAGGATGTTCGTCTTGCGCCTCTTCTGTGGTCGCATGCGCTCTTCCTCTTCGTATGTGCCTTCCATGCGATCATCAAAGTCGCCAGCGTCGGATGCAGTCGCAATGCTGGGGATATCCCAGTTCTCGCAGATAATGGCAAGATCTTGCATGGTCACGCCTCCAATGACTTCGGACTCGTCGATTTCGCTCAAAGCCAGTTCATCGTCGCTCTCGTCGCGCGTGGCAACACCGTGATCACAACCAATCAGTTGGCGACCGGTGTACGAATCCTGCGCGTTCTTGCCAGTGGCAGCTGCAGCCTTGAAGCTTCTTTCTTGGTCCGGCAGCAACTCGAGTGTGAGCTTGGTAGGCTGGATAGGCTTCGGAGGCTTAGCTGGGACCTTGCCTCTATAAGTGCCCGGTAGAGGGCGGAACAATTGTGTGAATTTGGGGACCTCGTCACTCTCCCAGCTAGGAAACCATCTACGATGCTCGTCCTTGTCTTGGTCGTTGAAGCCACCCCAGCCGACATTCTCACCAGCAGCATGCTGGCGAGAGATCTTGAAGAGCTCTCTTTGCATGAGTGTGAATTCATCGACCTCTTCTTCCTCATCCTCGTCATCATGCATAGTGCTTGACGCAGCAGGTGATAGCGCATCATCGGCAGCCAGATCCGGTGGGCTCATGGAGTTTGGACTCGCATGAAATTGTGAGGTCTGTGGTTGTCCTGCGCCGAGTTTCGGCAGCGCCAATCCACCTCCAAACTTGGGCAACGCCAGACCTCCAGCTTGAGGCGCTGGAGGCTGCTGGTTCTGTGCTGCCAGGTCCGGCTTACGTTCCTGGACAGGAGAGCTCGAGAAGTGTTCGCCGAAAAGGTCGTTATCCTCCTCGCCGTCCCCAAAGAGCCCGCCGTCGTCATCGTCGTTGTGAAAGCCGTTCGTGCCATTTGTCTCCCCTGCATCGTCCTCCATCAGCGCGCCGTTCAGCTGCGCCGTGAGATCTGCATCGCCGTCGTCATCGTGGTTGCCGTTCGCAGCACCCACTTCCGGGTGAGCTGTGGCTTCTTCCTCCTCTGGCAAGTCATCGTCGTCACTCAGATCCCCGTAATCCACGGCATTCTCGCTCTTGTCGCCCGGGTCCATCTCGTAGTCCGCAGCATCACCCTCGCCAAGGCCAGCGCCAGTGCCGCCCATGTTGAGGAAGCGCGCGATCTCGTCATCTTCGTTGGGCGCGTCGGCCATGTGGTCGTCTTGGGTAGAGTGCGGCATGGTGTGTGATGGTGGGTGGGTTGGTGGAGGCCAGTGACCGGCGGCGCACGCAGTCAAGAAATCGCCGGGAGTGTCGCTGATATTAATAGTCCTCTCCAGAAGCAGATGCCTTCCTCGAGCGGCTGTTGCCTACAGAGCCAGCCACGCGCTCAGTCGCTCAAGCCAGGGATGCGCTGTTGCTGTGGTTCATTCGCAAGAGTCGCAGTGGCGCGGTGCGCGCAGTATCGAGTTCGGGTGTTTTTTCGCGCAGGAGTGGTGTAGAATCAAAGAGCGAGGGAGATATCCGGTGGTCGTACTTCTCGTGGTCCAGAAAGGCGTTGTCGGACTGCCCTGGGAATAATGGATGTGATGCGCAGGGTGTCTGCACGTTACCTCACACCAAGCCGAGTGGATGTCGGAAGCTCAGGCGTCAAGCGCGAAAGAGCGATCGGACCCCGCGAAAGACGCGGGAGGATCGGCGGGCCGTAATGTTGAATCGTTCACTGCGTGCCTCATTTACCTCCACCTCCACAAGATTATCTCGTTCACTATGGTACTCAGTCACTTCATCTGCTTGCAGTCACGTGTGCTTGGTCCCTTAACCACTATTTGGACTGCCGTCCAAAAAATATACCACGATGGATATAGTCACGCGCACAACTTCAATCAAGCGGAGTCACAATTGAACACAACCTGGGATGTCAATCAATGACATAATCATGGACAAACCAACTCACTGGAGCCTGCGTACGCGCACTCAGCTATGTGCGATGCTAGTTTCATTGCCCGACAGAGTATCACTGGCTCGCCTTCACATATTCCTCACATTACCACATTACAGCCCCAATGGAGTACTTGGACGACGGTCGAACCATAATGTTAGGTAGTCACGTGCCCAACCTCAATCAATGCGAACTCTCAAACAACAGCTCTCAATTACACAATATGTACATCCCCTCTCCTCGAACGGAACTGCTCATCTACAAAATGCGCGCTTCACTTTCATATCCGCCTGAATCCAAACTATGTCCAGTCCGAAGCTTGACGAACCTAGAAACCGAATGGGTTTTGCGGTGCTGTGAAATTCGTTAGCATCGACTCACAATAACAGACATCACAATCAGGATAGACTTACTAGCACGACTCAACTCCGCCCTCCCCGTCTTCTGTGCCACTAGCTTAGGAACAGGCGGCTGCACGCCGAATCTGACCGGTGGAGGGGGGCCAGTCTTCTGTGGAATCAAAGGAGCCATAGGACCCAGCACGCCACCTGTCTGCTGAGGTGGCAACTGAGGAGGAGCTTGGCCGAAGACACCGTTCACTACTCCTGTGGGCTGTGTGTGCTGGAAGGTAGGCTGTTGTGGGAAGCCAGTCTGTTGCGGGAACTGAGGTTGTTGCTGGAAACCGGTTGGCTGGGGTGCGAAGCTGTTTGCTAGGCCAGAAGGACTGGGCTGGAATTGCTGGCGAGGAGGGTCTGCGAAGGGAGAGCCGGTTTGCTGACCTTGGTTGAGGGCTTGTTGGTAGCCGACACCCATACCCGGCTGGCCGAATTGGGCTTGTCCGAACTGAGATTGGGGCTGGAAGCCCGTTGGCTGTGGCTGCATGGCAGGGAACTGTTGTTGCATTTGAGGCATCTGGGGCGTCAGTCCGTTCTGCTGCTGTTGCTGTTGCGGGAAGCCACCATAACCAGTAGGTTGAGCTTGTTGGAACTGTTGATATTGTTGCTGCATCTGGAGTTCCTGCAGGCTCTTGCCCTGAGGTGCGACCTGCGGTGGCTGGAAACCAGTGTATTGAGGCTGGAGAGGTGGTGGTGGGCCGAATGCAGACTGTTGAGGGTTGAAGCCAGGTGCAGATGCTGCTCGTGGCGGAGGTGGCATGGGGAAACCAGCGCCAGTGGCCTGCTGTGCGGGAGGTGTTGGTCGCTGGTACCCAGTTTGCTGTGGACGCAAGGCAGCGATCTTGTCGAAGATAGCTTGGTCGGCGGTTGGTGGTGCCGCTTGTGCTTGTGCAGGCTCGGCAGGAGCTGCAGCAGGCGCGGGAGCAGGAGCAGGAGCAGGAGCCGCGCCAGTAGGCTCAGGCTGCAATGGCAAAGCAAGAAGCGAAAGGTCGTCGTTGAGCTTGGGTTGAGGCTTTGGCGGCTCGACGACTGCGGGTGCTGGCGCTGATGCTGGTGGGGCTGCCGGAGTTTCGGTCTTGGAAGGCTTGACGTCCCAGGCATCATCGTCAAAGCCACCGGTTGGCTGGCGTGCTGGTGCAGTGGCAAGCGGTGTGGCTTTGGTATCGGACGAAGCGTCTTTCGGCTTGAAGGCGTCTTCGCTGACAACGTCATTTGTCTGCACAGCAGGTGCTGGTCTGCCTTTGCGGGTGTTGTTTCTGAGAGAACCATCCGCTCCGGTGAAAAGACCACCTTGTCCTGCAGATTCGCCCTTGCTGTCTTCACCGTTGGCAGCAGCAGCCTTGTTTCGCTCGTATTTGTTGTCGAGGTACTTCATAACGCGAAGGATATCGCCTTCTTTCAGGCCAAGAGTACGGAGTAGCTTTTCGTTGACATCTGGCAAGATTTCTGGTCCCATCTCATCACGCGAGAAAGCTCCAGCGTAACGCTCGCAGATCTGCGGGTTGACGCCACACGCGAGGAAGAAGTCGAACCAATCATGCTCGTCTTTCTTCACGGTAGCTCCAGCTGCAGAGACACTTCTGCCTTGCGGACTCTTGCCCTTCTGTGTCGATCTTCGTTTGATGTCGCTCAGAGGCTTGTCCTCGTCGAGTGAGAGTCCGGTCTCTCCTTCCACGTATTCCAGATCTTCAACAGCCATTTTCGTAACGGGAACTGCGATCTTAACACCATTTTGCTTGTGCAGGTGGATTTTGCCATCTCGCAGACCAATGAATTCGGCTTCGACCTTGAAAGTGCCAGATCGATCGGTCCAGGTGCGCACACGTTCCTGCTTAGGTTTGCTCTTGGCAGATGGATCCTTGGGGCGCCTCTCGTCTCTCTTGGTCTCGCCCATCAAGCTACTGGCACGGCCGGGGAGATTCAAGCCAAGGCCGTCTTTCGTACTCTTTCGTCTGTCGCCTCTGGCTGCTTCACGTGCTAAACGCTGCTCTTCAGCCCTGTTTTGCTCGACCATACTACGAGCCGAGTCCAAGCCAGTGATCTGTTCGCGTTCCATGGTGCCAGTGACTTCGACGTACGAAGATGGTACGACGCCCTCTTTGCCGTTCTTTAGTCGTCGAACCATCCACCATTCGGAGCTCTTTGTGTCGTCCAGTACGATCACCTCGTCGCCAATGGCCACCGTGACCTCGTCCAATCCTTGTGCCAAGAACTCGTAGACCATGTGACCCTTCTTCTTTCCAGCAGCACCAGATCCTGCACTTGCAGCGAGCACTTCCTTCAGACCCTCTCCTCTGACCGCACCTGCAAGCTCTCCAAGCGAAGCAACGATCTCCTTTGCAGTATCCTTTGCTCCAGCATGGAAATCGATACTCCTGGATGGCCTTACAAGCTCAACAAAAACGTGCTTGCCCTCGATGCTGTAGTGGGTGAGCTTATCCGCAGTCCATTCATTGCTTGGGCCATCTTTGCTCTTCTCCGGGCTGATCATGATCATTCCTCTGCCCACATTGATACCGAGCGTAGTAGGCATCTTCTTATTTTTGCCCAAAGCTTTTACCATTTCGTGGACGTTGTAGAGGTGGTAGCCGCCAGGTGAGCGCAGACCGGGATCCTCCTCAGGTGGGTATCCTGAAGAAATAGAGCGGTACGGCTGCGATGTCTGAACTCCGCTGGGGAAGTCGGGAGAGCGCGCCGAAGGAGGTCCATAGTCTGAGAATGTAGGCGAGGCATATTGAGTCACTGGAGGCGACATGGGAGCCTGAGATTTGGGCCGTGTAGGCAAAGATGGAGCTGGTTCGTCGTCGCTCTCTTCGGGTGTGTACTGCTGTGGCGCCGAGTATTGTTGCGGTGCCATAGGTGGCGGAGGTGCAGCCAACTGTCTTTCCCGGATCGGTTCAGCACTTCCTCCACCCGTCTTCTGCGCAATGATGCCTGCCAGAGCAGCGGCAGGGTTGTTCGAGGGCGCCTCGTTCGAAGCAGGGCCTACATAATCGGCCTCTCCAGGCAATGGCTTGTCCATATCCGGTTCAGGTCGCGCAGGCATGGGCGGTGCAGCAGGTGCAGGTGGTGGCGAGATTGCTGCGGGTGCGCTCGATCCTACCTCAATGTAGATCGCGGGAGCAAAGCCATATTCACCGTTACTGCCCACGAGCGTCCAGTCCGGGTCACTGACGTCGTAGACATCTAGACGCGCATCTTCTCTGAAGCTGAGCTCCTCGTCCGTCTGCTTTGTGTAGTCGTAGAGGGCCTTTGCGGAGTGTATGGGCGTAGCCTCTTCGATATAGTTGCTAGGGATCAGACCCTCAGGCTCATCCTCGTCGTCGGAAGCAGCCTTCTTCTTTGCTTTCCACCAGTCATCGTCGGTGCTCTTCTCAAGCACAAATAGCAGGTCGCCGTCGGCAATCTGCAGCTCCTCGTCAGACTGGGGTGCGTAGTCGTATATGGCGCGGTAGACGCCTAGGAAAACCATGGTCGGAGATTGTTCGTAGGTAGCAAGCGGCGCGGTGCTATGACAGGCGCAATCCCATTGAACTCGGGCGCGGTGGTACAGGCAAAGGCAAGCAAGATTGGCAACGTGGTCGCGCGCGGCGGGGAGTCGGAGTGGCTTCAGGAGGCAGCGTCAATGCTGGGCGGGTGTATAGTGACCGAGCTGCTGAGTGAGAAGTGGCAATGGCAGGCGCAACCACGCGATATCGCGTTGCAATAGTACAGATGAGAGAGTAACGTGATGCTATGCGAGTAAGTGAATAAGGCAATCGATCGAGGAGGCAGGGAACAGCAGCAGTAGTAGCATCAGTGCATCGCATCACTCTTGCTGCAATCGCCCGCCCTCGCCCGCCAGCCCAAGCACTAACCAAACGGGCTGGCTGGCTCGGCTGGTTGACGCTTGCGCAGCGTCCGCGGCTTGGCCTCAGCAATGACAGCATCCTCTCCATCCTCGCCCTCGTCTCCACATCGCACTGTCCATCATGCGCCACTTCACAGCAGACTTCTTCACCATCTTACCCGGTCAACGAATACACCATCCGTTTCTTCACGACTTTAGATGGTTCTACCGTTCCGCAAGCATTGTAGCACTCAACGGTCTTGCAGAAGCTTCACATTGCTGCTCTTAACATATTACAAGGCGCGTGAGTGAGGACCACTATCAGACGAAACAAATAAACATGCACTTCTGCAGTTGGAGACACTTCGCTTGCAAATACGTGTTAATGACAGATGTGTTGTCTTGGTAAGATTTTCCCATTTATCTGGCTTCTGATACGTCTGTTGTACAAGGTAGTGTGATTGGCCGATTCGCAAAATAACGGAGGCTCTCAGCCTGTCTATCTCGAAGATTGGAGCCCAAACACTAGCATGTGTTCCTTTCCAGATCTTCTCTGTTCTGTCTATCATCAATCACGCAGACCAGTCGTGCTTGATGAAACGTCCACCACAAACACTAGGCGACCTTGGTCTTCGCCTCTTGCGCTGGCAGCGGCACTCAATCCTCATCATCTATGTCTGAGTCAGTTTCTTCGCCAGACGAGATGAATATCGGATCCGACGTACCACCTTCCGACTCAACTGTATCGGTTTGTGCGGCCTTGCGCTTTACGTTCTGCTTAGTGTGCGATGACTTTGCCTTCGATGCAGAAGAGGCGCGTGAGCCTTTGACTGCGCGAACGTGCTTGTCCTCATCGTCCGACTCTTCTTCAACCAGCTGCAGCTTTTTTGCGATTTTCGGCTTCTTGGAGGTTTTTGGCTGCTCTTCTTCGTCCGATGACTCTGATTTGCGCTTCCTCTCAGCTTTGGACTTGCGTGGCTCTTCAAATTCCTGATCAGAATCGACATCGGCCTCGCTCGCCTGGTCATTCTTCGGCTTGCGTCCTGGTCCTCTTGCGGCTGTTTGACCGGATGGCGTGTCGGTATTTTTGTCAGCTGCAGATGTGCCTGCGGCAGCGCCTTCAGGCGTCTGTTGATCTGAGGTACCCTTCGCCTCGAGTTGTCTGGACTTCCTGAGGTTGTCTCTGAAGGTCTTCTCAGGATCGTTGTCATTGATACCCCACGATGGTCCATATTGCCGTTCGAAGCCGTTCCCGAAGGTGCCGCTGCCGCCTTCCATTCGATTTGTTCTTTCCGGCTTCTTGGATGTCTTGGACTGATCGGTTGCGGTGGAGTTTGACCGAGTGGCCTTGGGCGCTGGTGTAACAGGAGGCATGGGTGGACGCGGCTTCTTGGTCGAAGCATGAGATCCTGGCTTATTTGTGACTTTGGCGTCGGCGACAGATAGCGCGTGATCATCGGCGTGGTCGACGGTAGGCACGTCGTCTTCTGCATCATCTGCACCTCTCTTGCCAATCTCCTCTGCCGCATCGTCATCGTCATCATCACTGTTCTTGCGCGGTGCCAAAGGATACTTCTTCGGATCGCGACGATACATTGCCAACTCCTCCTTGTACTCCTTGTTGACAGCAACCTGCCTGGCCAGGGCCGCCTTCTCTTCCCTGAGCAATTTGCGAACAGTCTCCAGCTTGGATCTCGTCTCCTCGGCGTCTTCGCTGTCCGCATCTCGCTGCTTCAGTCGATTCTCAAGCTTGTCGATGCTCATTTGCCTCTCATCAAGAAGCACGCCTTGCTGTTTGAGGCGCCTCTGAAGCTTCCTCACCTGAGAGCTCTCTTCTTCGTCACCATCGTCGTCTTCGCCAGCTACATCGCCCAGCTTCTGTTTCGCCTCTGTCTCAAGTTGGTCAATGCGGGCTGCGTAGGCCTGTATGATCTCATTGTTGTCGTCAAGCCGTTCCTGGAGCCTCTTTACTTCCAACCTCTCTGTCTTGCCATCATCGCCATCATGGGATGCTTCGCCGCAAACACGATCCACAAGCTCAAGAAAGTGCGCCATCTCCTCCGGCTGCAGACTGTGAACATAACGTTCCAAGCGTTGAAAATAGTCGCTTGTGTTTCCTGCGTTGAGAGGCGTGTAGATGGTGATGTCGACTTTCTGGCTCGTAGCAGCATCGCCGTCGTCTTGCGGCTCGCGCAGAGCAATGCTGACGGATGCGATGATGGGAGCGAATGTAGTGGTGAACTGACGGAGGCCTCTGCTGATGATCTGCTGGAGAACTGCGGGTATGACGTTGGGTTCAGTTGACGGTTGGTGGCCTGGAAGGCTGGGGTCTTTGCCGGATGGCGGTGTCATGATGGGCTTGGTTGTCGTGCTTGAGTGGGAAGGGAACGATAAGGTGTTTAAGAGGATTGTGTTTTGATGTTGTTGTGGTATGAGAGGAAAGAAAGATGGAGCTGGCAGGACTTCAGCTGTTTTTGATCTTCCAAGGCGGACGTCCTCTGATGTTTGTGAAAATTGTTTGCTCGCATCTCGTTCATTGTCTGACGAAGTGTGCTTTTTGTGTCAGCTGCATCCTGCAAGGCGTGCGACTCTGTCTTGATTAGCATGTCTTAGCTCTGCTGTTGCTTCCAAGCTCTTTGAGCAGTCTTTGTTCGCATGTACATATGCATGATTGCCTGATAAATGCGCATAGCTGCTTGTGTCCGTCTCTCCGCGGGTACGATCGACTGAACATCACGGCTACCCAAACTGATAGGAAGTATGTTCACTTGCACACGTTTGGTGAATGCCATGGGAAGACTATCCTCTTCGTTGCGCTCCAAATTACCAGTGCTACTATCATCGCTGCTCTTGCAAGATGGACATCTCAACGTGGAAATGCTGTACAAGATACTACGTAAATACAGCGATCTCGGAAGTGCACGTATCCGGAGATTTGGTCGGGCCTCCGGCAGGGCTACCATCAAGATGTCACTGACACCTCCTAGATTACTTCAAAAGTGTCACGCCAATGCTATCAACTCAAGACAAATGCTGCCTTGCTTGTCACTAAGATGCTATATATGAAGTCTAGCTGTCTTGTCCGCTCGTGAACATGTATCATCAGCTCTGGAGGAAGATCCATAAATACTTGCCCTTGAGATACATCAATTCTTCCCGCTCCAAGTCCGGTGTTACTCGATGTGTCAATCAAATGGATCATTCTGAGAGCCAGTGAGATACATTAATGCTCTCCGTTCCATGTGACGAGCTACCATAGATCACAGTCAAAGACATTAGAGTGAGAGCCATTGAAATACGCTTACCCTCTCCTCATTACACAACGTACTAGCTAAGGCGCCAGCTAAAGAAATGCCAGTGAGAGCCATTGAAACAACGCTCGTATCTCTGCATCGAAGATGCGAATATTGATAAACACAGCTTCGGAATTACCACACCAACCACTGAGAGCGGCCAATTCTACAACCCTTTCACCTTCTTCTTCTTCTTCTTTGGTGCAGCGAGTGCCTTTCCTGCCTCTGGCTCGCTCGCCTTGCGCTTCTTTCTATCGACTGGGCGATCCTTGCGATCCTCGCCATCCTCCTCCTTGATCTCGACAGCCTTGTCTTTCCTCGATTTCTTCGTCTCCGGTACGTATCTCTCGGGCTGTTTGGTCGCCCGTTTGGCTCGCTCTGGTCTGGAGTTGGCGATGGTCTTGGTGTTCGTTTCGTCGACGTCTTCTCTCACGTAATGGCCACCTCCCCATTTATGGATGGTTTGGTCGTCTTTGATCGTTTTGTCGTTCGATTCTCCGTTTACGTCTTCTTCGTCTGCTACCTTTCCGTTCATGTTGTCTTGCTCGTTAAGAGCAGTGCGATTGAGTAAGAGTTGCTCGATTCGATTCAGGCGGCCGTCGATTGCTTCGAAGCGTTCTGTGAAGGCCGAGAGATTTTCGAGGAGTGCTTTGCGGGCGTTGTACGTCTCGGCATGGATGAAGTTGATTTCGTGTTTGATGTGTGTGACCGTGTTGTTGACGTCAATCTCATCGTCGGAGCTGTTGTGTTCGGACATGACGTTCTCCTTCGCTTGGTGTTTGGAAGTGTGCGATATAGGATCTGTGGATGATAGCAAAGGATGAAAGCTGTAATTTTGATGATGAGAAAGAATTTGTGACTCAATGCTAAGAGGCATCTTCTGTAGTCTTGTTCTATCACCAAGTGTCTTATTGTAGTGCTTGCTATTCACCTTTGTATTGTGGCAATCGACGGACAATGGTGTGGCTGAAACTTGGCTGTTCGTCTCTGCCAGCCGACGTCACAGGGCGAAGTGAAGTGCGCCTAGGTACAAATGTATGTTTCAAGTGTCTATTGTCTACTTCGCGACCATCAATGGGTTGTGCCTCCTTACGTTATAGCCGGTGCTCATCGGTGTTGATATCGTTGACGACCGTAAGTGTGCGTACGTGTACAAAAGTGTTAGGGTATAGGGTAAGCCTTTTTCTATATTGTTATCGATATGTCGACGTGTATCTATGAATGAATTCACTTACCATTGGCAAGATAGTAGCGAAGCTATAGAAACAGGATCATGTGCATCGAAACGTTCTTCACGAATCGTGGTAGGGCGCAGATAGTACTCCCGATGTCAAAACGAATCTCCGCAATCCTTCGATTCAAATCTCCAATTCAGCACAACATCCCAGTCATCGATAGTTGTCTATACCACCGTCCATTTTGATCGACACCCATCACAGAAACAATGGCTATTCGTAATAGGCTTCTTAGAACTACCCCGCAGGCCACGATATCATCGTGTCGTTCACTGTTCCGCCCTAAACAATTCTCCACCTCGCCCCCCCGTCCAGACATCCGTATCTGCTTCCTCGGCGACTCCTTCACCGCCGGCGCCGGCGACGACACTCTCCTGGGCTTCCCAGGCCGTCTCTGCTCCGCCCTCCGCACAAATCACAATCTCGACATCACCTGCTACAACCTCGGAATCCGCCGCGACACCAGCACAGATATCCTAAACCGCTGGGAACGCGAAGTCAACGCTCGTCTGAAACGCAACGAACACTTTAACGGTCGACTGGTGTTTTCTTTCGGCACGAATGACAATGTGTTTGAGAATGGACAGAGGAGGGTTAGTACCGTCACTACCCTCGCGAATGCGAGATCTATCTTGGTGAAAGCTAAGGAGTTGTGGCCGACTGCTATGCTGGGGCCGCCGTGGACGAGTGTGGAGGATATTGATGAGAGGAATGGGGCTCTTTCGAGGGAACTTGAGACGCTGTGTGAGGAGATTGATGTGCCTTTTCTATCACTCTACCAGAAATTGGAAGGGAATGGAGTCTGGGCGAAGGAGGCTAAGGCCGGAGACGGGATTCATCCTAATGCCGGTGGGTACGGGTTGATCTCGAAGGCAGTGGCGGAGTGGGACGCGTGGGAAGATTTCGTTAGGAATGGGAAGTGAACGTCTCTACTGATGCCAATTCGCCAGGAATGAGTGGGCATCCGTCGCGATCGAAATGTTTGAAAGGCGAGAAGAGCAATAGTAATTGCGGAAGGGTTGGTACTATTGAAGTGTTTCATTTGGAGATTTTATATCATATTATACATTTTTCTCTCCTTCCTCGGCACATGTCGTTTCAAACACAAGACATTGCCTGACAACCCGCGTGTCCATGTATGCTCTAAGCGCGAATGATGAAACAAATAAGAAAAAGAGAGCCCAAAGCGGGCAGAGTGGCGAATGCAAGAAAAAACCACCGCCATAGTCAGTAGTCGAAGAGGTTCCGACCTTTGTCAGGAATGCCTCAAAAGTCCACGATCATCGATCAGACCTCCTGCTCTTCTCCAAAACCGCCTCAGCAGCAGTCTCCTTCTCACCCCTGACAGCAGCGCCCTGTCCAACCTCCTCCTCCTCGCCTTCACCTTCAACGCCCTTGGCGCGATCGTGCTCCTCGAGGCGCATCCTCATGCGGTCTTCCTCCGTGAGCTCAGGCTTGTGCTCCTCCTCTCTCACCTCACCTCTAGGCTCATGGCCAGCGTGCGCGGAAGAGCCAGCGGGTGCTTCACCACCAGTAATTTGCCATTCCATGAGCTTGGCGAAAGCGCCTTCCTTATCGGCGGCAAGCTTTGCGTATGGACCGACTTGAGCAACACGGCCGTCGGCACCAATGCAAATGATGATGTCGCTGCGCTGGATTGTGCTGAGGCGATGAGCAATGGAGATGGTGGTGTTGTTTCCCTTGAGGAGCTGGGCAAGGGCCTGGTTGACGAGAGTCTCCGACTCGGCGTCAAGGGCTGAAGTGGCTTCGTCGAGGATTAGAATATCAGGGTCCTTAAGCAGGGCGCGAGCGATGGCGATACGCTGCTTCTGTCCACCGGAAAGCTGAGTACCACGGGCGCCGGCGGCGGTGTCGAGACCTTCGGGCTGGGAGTATGTTAGCTTTGTGAAGAAGTTGTGCTGTAAACAATCGAGATACTTACGAAATCGGAGATGAATTGACAGTTGGCTTGACGTGCAGCGGCCAGGATCTGCTGCCTTGTCGCCTGAGGCTTGCCGTACGCAATATTCTGGCCAATGCTACCACTGAAGAGCACGGGTTCTTGGCCGACATAGCCAATACGCCTTCTCAGTTGCTTGGCGTTCATCTCGCTGATGTCCTTTCCGTTGATCTCGATAGTGCCTGAGGTCGGGTTGTAGAATCTCAAGAGCAAGCTTGCAACAGTACTCTTGCCAGCTCCAGACGGTGCAACGATGGCCACGTTGCTACCTTGCGGGATGGTGAAGCTCAGATCCTCGAAGATAGAGACAGCCGGGCGGGTCGGGTATGCAAAAGCGACGTTCTTGAATTCGATATTGCCACGAGCGCTGGGAACCTTGTCTCCTACCGTGGGGCTGATAGTAGGGTTGCGATCTTGAAGTTCGAAAAGACGGGTCGCAGCACCAACACCCTTCATCAATTCGCTGTAGAAGCTGCTCAGTCCGAACAGACTGCTACCAGCGTACGCAGTGTACATCAAGAAGCTAGTCAGATCACCAACGGAGATTGCGCCGCTGTGGATCATTCCGCTACCAACGTAGAGCAAAGCGAGGAAAGTCATGTTTCCAGCCAAACCTGAAGCCGAGAAGAACACAGCACTGAGCATGGCTTCTTTGCGGCCGAGGAAGAAAATCTTGCGTGTCTGATTGTTGTAACGGTGGACTTCTTGCAGCTCGCCTACGAACGCTTGACTCGTGCGAACATTGCCCAAGCGCTCCTCCGCGATCTTGGTCAAGTTTCCGAGATTCTTCTGAATGCGGCGGGAGAGGTTGCGAATAGCTCGACCGTAGAAGAAGGCTCCAATGGCGACAGGAGGGGCAGCAACAAGTAGGATTCCAGTCAACTTGACGGACATGAAGGCCATCATGGTGAAACCAGCAACGGCAGAGACAAGTGAACGCAGACCATCACTGACGTTCTGCGTAATGCTCTTACCAACAATAATTGTATCGCTGCCAAGTCTGCTGATCAAGTCACCAACGCGGTTTGCATCGAAGAATTCGGCGTTCTGGATGAAAGTGCGTCTGAACAGCTGACTTCTGAGTTTGGTCACGATCCTCTCTCCAACAATCCTGAGAATGATGATACGTCCGTAGTTCGCAAGAGCACCAGTAGCCAACACAGTCGCAAAGGCAATGTAGAAAGTCGTCATGTTCATGCCCAGCAGCGTGGCGTTCTCCTCTGCCGGCTTGCTGGCCACATCCAAGATTCGTCCAATAGAGAAGGGAACGCTCATGGTCACACTGCTGCTGATGAGCAGGAACAAGAACGCCCATCCAAGAGTCTTCCATTCAGGCGCAGCAATTCTGAGAAGTCTCCAGATCTCGCCAGCTCCACTTCCACCCTTGTCTCCTTCCTTCGACAAACGCGCGCTGAGGTTCAGCTGG
This sequence comes from Cladosporium velox, assembly GCA_024604135.1. NCBI lineage: Eukaryota > Fungi > Ascomycota > Dothideomycetes > Cladosporiales > Cladosporiaceae > Cladosporium > Cladosporium velox. Next base: position 1,271,521 of record JANIIF010000007.1, on the reverse strand, counting down.
GAAGCTTGCGCCGCCTTCTCCGTCCGCCCAAAGCCTTCGATCTCGTCTTCTTCATCGTGTTCCGTGGGATTCCTCTTTTGAACCGCAGAGTTGTTGCTCTGTTCTGGAGACTTCTTCGTAGCTTGTGCTTCGCGCAATATTTGAGACGTCTGCAATCGCCTAATTTGGCCTGATGCTGTTGCCAATTGTTGTGCGCCCAGATGGGGTCGTAGTAATGATGTTCGTGTGTTTGCAGCGAGTTCCCGTGAGATCGAAGACGCCTGCCTCACTGCGCCTGCTATTCCTAGAGGTGCTGCGGCATGGCACGATCGTGCCGCTGCTATCCCAGAAGTTCTTATTCTTGTCGAGAAGAGCGCGCCGTTTCCCAGGCAGTCCCACGCCCGGGATGCCGTCCTTTGTGAAATGTTCATGTTGTATGTGCTGCAACCCGATGGCCACTACGTCTCCTCCGCCGGCAAGAGCTGGCCCGTCCAGAGAAAACAATCAGCTATCAGTTCCGATGCGACGTGGTCGTGTATATCATGGCGGGTCCTGGCGTGGTTCGATTGAGACGGTGCAGCTGGCTGACAAACAATCTTAGAGGAGGGTCCAGCCTAAATCCGACAAGAGAGCTGGTGTAGCAAGAGGAGCCTCCGTGTGTCCAATGATTGATCCAGCCTCCAGGTGAAATTGTGGTATGGGGATGTAGGTGGTGAATGGCGGCGCAGTAATTTGGACGACGCTCAACAAGGTCGAGACACGATGATGCCGTGAGCTTGGACGCAATCAATGATGAATTCGGCAATTCGGCCTGCAAGTCCCGACCATGCGGCTATTTGCCCTGATGTCTTCAGGTACAATAAATCATTGTTATGTTATCACGTATCAATTCGATGTTATGTACTTCACCTGACTGTAGCAAAATGGCTGAATGTTATGGTACAAATCATCTATCCTAATTATTCGTAGCTTCTGCACCAAACGCTGCTCAGCCGGATCATCAGAAACACGACTGCCAGCCAGCTCGCTGGGTGAGCTGGAGAGGCGCATCGTAACGAAACCAAGTCAATTGTTGGGTTGAGAAGAACCATCGCGATTCTCCCAACCGCATAATAGACTCTTCTCACGATTACGCGCCACTAGCACCGGGAGCGTTCTCGTCTTTCCTCAGACTGATCAGCAGCTCCCTCATCTTCGCCTTCTGTGTTCCACTGGCACCACCGCTGGTTCCCTTGCCGCTCAGGTCGACCAGCTTCGCAATTCTCTCCCAGCTGGTGCCGCCGCTTGTGGTGTCTTCCCTGTTCTTCAGGAACTCCTCTTCCTCCTTGCGCGTCTGCGCGATGCCCTTGTCCTTCCTGTTGTTGTAGTTCTCGTAGAATTCGTCAATGTTTTGTTGTGCAGCCTTCACAGTCTCGGCCTTCTTGGATGCTGAGACCTCGTCGCGGTGCTGGATCTGCATGTCTCGCTTCTCGCGCCATTCCCGGAGCACTTCAGGCTCGCCCTCGTCCTGGTATGTGCTGGAGGGGCGGAAAGGAACGCTGGAGCCGGTGATGGTTCCGTCTGCGCCGACGGCCTCGTTCTGGTTGTCCACGGCAGGGAAGGAGGATTCGAAGTCTCCCACGTCGTCGCCGAAGTCGCCGAAGTCGCCGTTGCCGGGCGCAGCGGAAGGTGCGCTCATTCCACCACCGAGGAGGTCATCGTCATCGCCGCCCTCCTCTACTGTCGCAACGTTGTCTCCAGAGGTAGTGAATTGCTGAGCATCGTCACCAAGAGCTGCGCGTTCGCGTGCGAGGAAGTCCGAGGGCTCGTCGAAGTTGTCGGGTGCATTTCCTCCGGTGGCTTCTGTCTGGCCTGAATGATTTCGTTAGCAAGGTCGCATTTACAGATTTAATGCATGATTCCTAGCGCACCGTTGTCAAACTCATCCAATGAAGGGAAGCGGTCGGCCATGTTTGCTGATGCGCTGTGTGTGTGTGTGGCTGGCGGGGAGAGGTCGCTGGAGGGTGATTGTAATATCACGAGTGTAAAGGTGTCGAATTGTTGCAAGATGTATGTTCTCGTGTGAGTTGGTGTGAAGATGTTCCAATGCCTGGCATCTCCTTGTCCCAGCCTATGTCATGTTGCGTGTTGTTGCTCTCCTTCCCCAGAGTCAGCCTGAGGCTTCAGGCAGCCACGACCGAGAGCTTACCCTTGTTGGTAGCTCTTGCGCGCACGCGTGAAGTGAACATGAAGCTTCCACCAACATCGACATCTGCCAGGAATAACAATACTGCGCACGTGAGACTTGCAAAGCTGTTTATATAAAGCCCTTCAGTTTATAGCGCGTAGTGAGGTCCAACACGCATCATGGCCTACTCAGACGACGCTGTCAAGGCGAAGCTGGCCGCGCTCAGCGAGACGCAGGACAGCATTGTCACCGTCGCCCAATGGATCATGTTTCATAGGTATGCCTACTATGTGAATACATACCACCAACACCCATACTAATGTAGTCATAGACGCCACGCTGATCGCACTGCGGCACTCTGGTTGAACCGACTCCAAGAAGCAAGCACCTCCAAAAGGCTGAACCTTGTTTACCTCGCCAACGAGGTCGTCCAACAGTCACGCGCTCGTTCCAAGACCGACTTCCTCCTGGCATTCGAACCCCTCATTGGCGACGCGACCGCTCTGGCATATAAGAACGCTTCGGTCGAGATTCAAAACAAGATTAGGAGGGTCATTGAGGTGTGGAGGGCACGATCCATCTTCGACGTAAAGATTCAAGATGCGCTTGAGAAGCGTCTCGATGAGATCGACAAGACCAGAGGTGCACAGAGGGCCGTTGGTGGCAGTGGCAAGCTGGGAGGTAGCCTTTTCGGTGGTGGCTCTGGAGGTGGAGTGCCATCAGAGCTGGAGTCCATCAGCAAATCTCAGACTGCCCTCACCAAAGCCGAAACCAGCGCAAGAGGCGTAGTCGCAACCGCCAACACAGAACATTCCAAGCTCAACGACCCGAACACGCCACTGCCTAGCCCACCAGTCCATGCGGCTAAATTGGCCTCACTCATGAAGACACTGGCCAGTGCTCACTCTGCTGTCGAGAGCAGCATCAAAGCTCGCACAGAGCTTATCGCCGGTCTTGAGCAACTTCTACAAAAGAACCGCAGTTCTCTTGCCACTGACCAAGCAACCGCTACCGACCTGTCTGACCGTCTCACAACTACAGAGTCCCGCAAAAGGGAAGTCGAGGATGGTATCATGCGAGGCTTGTCCAACCCTACAACTCCTCTGAATCAATCACCTGGCGCTGGTGCGGGCGATCCCTCTTCAAATGGCAGCGAGCCCACTGCTCCTGACTACGAAGAGTTCACGCCGCCACCAGAGGTCGAGTCTTTCACTCCCCCTTCTGGCGATGCGAACGAGAATGAGCGCGATTCGTTCGCGATTGGCGACAATGTACCTGCCGAAAAACTACTTGCCGATCCTACCGGCGCTGAAGTCATTTCTGAGCAGCAGCCGACCCACGACGAGCTCCCGCCGTCGCACGAGCCTCCGCCAGCGCTGGCTAACAACGCTCCAGGCGCTGACATCCTGAGCAGTCTACAGATGCCGCAGGTCCGGCACGCGTCTTCCGAGATTCCCGCTGAGAGCGCGGACCCCAGGCTCAAGCGAAGGAAGATGTCCCACAGTCAGCCTGAGGAGATCATCGGCGCCGACGGTGTGGACGAGGATGGTGTCGCTGCTATGCTGCAGTAGAACTGGCACTGGTCTTGGAGGGGATTTTCACCACGTCACACAGAAGACAAAGTCAGAGAACAAGACGAAGATATTCCGGGCCTGTCAAAACAACACCGTTTCGCGTGTCGCTCACGATTGTATGCTTATGTATGTATCATAAAACGAACATAATTCTAGTCAGTCATCAATACCTCCTACATCTCGCGCCTTCCGCCCGGGTCCAATGCATCCATTCCCATTCGCGTAGTACGGCCCATCGCCACCACACCAATTAGACTCCTTCGGCGGCCCTGAACTCGCTGGCGGCTTCCAAGGCGTTAGCTTCGCGTCGCCGGTGCCTGCTTGTATGGATTCTGCGTAGGGTTGAGGAGGGGGATCTGCCAACGAGGAGGTGATAGTGTTTCTCTTTGTGTTTCTCCTTCGTCGCTTGGTAATGGAGGAGGAGCGACGTAGATCATTCCGGAACTCTTTGCGTCCGCTTGCTTCTTTAGCTGGGTGCGTTGTTGAAGAGGAGAGAATTGGCTGCGGGTCGCCGGTGAAGGACGGGGCGCTGTTTGGGAAAAGAAGTGTCAGGGCTTGGTGTTGACGATGATGCTTTGGGCTGGATTGGACGAATCTGTTTGATGAGACTGTGCTGTGCAGCTTGATAGATACGTACGAGTACAACGCGCACGTTGCTCCGCCGCTGAGTTCCAGATTTGCGGCGTCGAGTAGAAAGTCGAAAGTCAGACAGGTATGAGCGTTTGAAATCAATTCGGCGAAGGGGAGGGGCAACGCTGTTGTCAATGGCAGGAAGAGGGAGGTCCAAAGAAGGAGAATAAGGGTGAGTGGTAGAAATATTGGGAACATGTTGGAACTGGTTGTGAAGAGGAGGTTTGAGGTGCAATTCGTTTGACATTGAGACACAGTGCGCCTGTACTTGCATTCTTATGTGCCTTCGTTCCTTGTGGAAGGGTTGAAGGGAAAAGTGTCACGATATCTTTGCTACCACGAGAGTGGACGTAGTCAATGCCACGGTCCCTGAAGATGTGTGCCTTTTCGCACGCCATATTTCCAGACGCTTGCAGATCGGCTATGCGGTGTGTGAGATGCAATGTCACATGTGCCACCGCAACGCTTCACAGACTTGATGGGGATGGGGACCTGGTATCCCCGCGGATGGTGTGTCGTCACACATGAGAACCGGGTATGTGGCTTGCCGTTGACATTCACGAGAGCATATGTCGACCTCTGATGGAAGTGGTAAGTGACAGCGGGTGCTTGCGTGGAAGGGCTACATTGCTGAACGTGTGTAGGGTAGGCGGAGAGATATGCAACGTGGTGGCTGAATTAAAAGGTGATGCTTTGATGAGCATTGGGTAGCTGGATGGGGACACTATTCGCCTGTATGAGCAACGAAGCTCAGGACTTGGGATCTGTATGCTCGTGAAATACGAACGGACCCGAAACTGACCATGTGCAGATGCACCGCATGAAACCAAGGGCTGGAAGGGTTACATTCACCATTTGATAATGTTGATTTCATTCGATGCGACAAACAGCTACTCAATGAGTATGTGTAGGATCGATCCACTTGACTCCTTCCGGCACCTCAACAGGCTCAACATCAGGCAAATTGATCGCAATCGCCTCGTTGTCACTCCTGACCAGTACACACTCCAGCGTCTCATCTTCATTAGCATTGATCTCCTGATGCGGCACATAAGGCGGCACAAAGATGAAATCGCCTGGCCCAGCTTCAGCAGTGAACTCCAGCTTCTCGCCCCAACGCATGCGAGCCTTGCCCTTGACGACGTAGATCACGGATTCCAGGTGGCCATGGTGGTGGGCGCCAGTTTTGGCGTTCGGATGGATGTGCACCGTGCCGGCCCAGATTTTCTGAGCGCCGGTGCGGGCGAGGTTGATGGCAGCGGCGCGGTTCATGCCTGGCGTTTGCGCTGTGTTGCTGTCGAGCGAGTTTGCCGGAACGACTCGGACGCCTTCGTGTTTCCAGCCATCTTGGGGTGGAGGGGGGACTTCTGAGGCCATTGCTGTTGATTTAGATGTTGAGGCGATGTGGTGTGCGTGTTGGTAGATCGAAGAGTTGCCTAGGCTTGTAGGTGGAACCAGTTGGGCTGATATATTGTGTGATGTGCTTAGTGTGGCGATGCAGCTATTGTTACACCTTTTCTAGAGCCTGTCGGTAAGGCGCAAGTAATGCTACCTTCAATGTTGCCTGTGATACATACAACCATAGTAAATACCTTAAGCTCTTTCAAGCTTCCCCCTCACCTGCAACACTTCCGAGGCCCACAGGGCGCCATTATGGAGACTGATCACGTCTTTCCGAGATCCGCTTATTTAATGATACACGGCGACAAACTTGACCTTCGATTAACGAGGATTGTTGGACAGATAGAGCTAATTGTTCAGAATTTCCTAACAATAATAGGTCGCCAATCCTATCGTAGGGCGGTGGTCGATTGGGTCGAGCACTTACTCTAGGCTATGACCAAAGATCCCTTACCAGGTATCTGTCTACCTATAGAAGACTCTGACTTGCTTTCCATTTAAGTAATAGCTGAGTCCTGTGCCAAATCAAAGGAAACACTATGTCATTTTGTATCGCTTGTTACATTCTGGCACTTGTATCTTACCTTATCAACTTCTATTGGACATCTTAAAGCCTCTATTGGAGCTTCTATCAGCCCTTATCCAAGATGCTGCCAGTCTTTGTCAGGCTTGATCGGGCTAGCTCAGGAGATCAAACGCTGCATAACCGTAAAATATGACATAAAAGAACTAACATAAATCGGATCGCGGAGACGGTCTCACTTGTACCAATGTGTTATGCCGTCCCTACTCCCTCCTCGTTCCCTGCCACCATTTTGTACGTCTAGTCTCTGCAGACATTCAGCAAATTTCGGGACCAAGAATATAGATCAACTGCTGTGCTACATCGCAAACACCATCCAACCATGACTATGCTCCACATCGCCGCTCTGGGCTCTTCGTTCGCGGCTGGACCCGGCATCGAGCCGATTGTCGACACAACTGCCCGTCGCTCTTCGCAAAACTACGCCCATCTCACAGCTGCTGCACTTGATGCGAGACTCACCGACTTGACAAGCTCTGGAGCGACATTGCTGAACGTACTCTCTGAACCGCAGGGTTTCTGGCTTGCACGCCCCCTTGTGCCTCAACTGGATCTTTTACCGCCAGATGTCGATATCGTCACTTTGACTGCTGGCGGCAATGATCTCGGATACAGCAAAGGCATGGTCGTCGACGCTTTCAAGGCCTCGCTCAGCGAATCGCCGGTGCTTGGATGGGCGCTGAAAGCAATGGGTCTGACTGACAAGCACGCTCATCTCGGCGACGTGACGTTCGATCAAGTCAAGCAACGTTTCTTGGAGGTCTTCGACAGGATTCATACAGTCGCACCAAAAGCGAAGATCTACTTGATTCAGTATTTGGACGTCTTCGGCCCCGACACAGATGTGCAGTCTGATCAGCCGCTCAACAAGGAGCGGAGTGAATACTATCGGAGCATCGCGGAAAGTCTGGCACAGACTTATCGAGATGCGGCCGCACTACGAAAAGACTTTGTTCAACTTGTCGAAATGAGCGAAATCAGTAAGGGTCATGTATTGGGAAGCGAGGAACCTTGGGTGACAGGTTTTACCAATAACATGATGTTTTCTGGTATCGTACCTTATCACCCCAACGCTGTCGGACACGCTGCTGTTGCCCATGAGCTGGAGAAAAGGATTAAAGAGAATCTTGGACAGTAATAATAAATCGTATCTCCAAACTGCTGTGGTTTGTTTGGCTAAACTTGTGAGATCGACTCGTAACAATACTTGACAAATCGAAGTCGATTGCTGTATCTTCTGAAATTTTGAATGAAAGTGATCGAACAGGCCAATAACGCGAGTACATCCGTAAGATGACCAAAATGAAGAACTAGAAATGCTTCTCCTATCTGCTCCTGTCTGGTATGCCGGAGAAAGGAACGCGAGGGGCGATGACGTAGGTGTGTCAACTTCAACGGTCTGGTCGGGCCTGTTTGGATGCGCCGAATCACAATCACGCGGCGACATTCGATATCCCTTGACGTGTGTGCTCGGTCTAGATACATAGTATCAATAACACACTCCAATACCAACTCTCGTCAGTACATCATACGGCAAGTATGTCTAATCTCACCACTCATATCACGACTTTCAACTGCGGCCGTGCCCTTCCATCGACCTCTCACTTAGCAAATGAGCTGTTCAACAACTCTTCCACATTCCCTCCAGACCTCATCGTCCTCTGTCTGCAAGAAATAGCTCCAATTGGATACGCCTTCCTAGGAGGATCTTTCCTGGCTCCATACTTCAGCAGGTTCAGTACCGTTGTACACGATGCCGTCTCAAAGCGCTTCGAATCAAATGCCGACTACACTCCATTACTGGTACGGAATGCAGGAATGACGGGGTTGATGGTGTTTGCGCGATCGGACGTAAAAGAAAGGATACGATGGATTGAGACTGCTGAAGTTGGCGTGGGAATGTACGAGATGGGCAACAAAGGTGCTGTAGGAGCGCGGCTAGGATTTGCTGGAGAGGACGATGAGACCATCCCTGTCACATTTGTCTCGGCGCATCTAGCGCCTATGGAGGACCAATGCGAACGCCGAAATGCAGATTGGCAGAGTATCTGCGAAGCACTGGTGTTCACGAGGGAGGATTTTGACGCTACACACAACGACGAAGACTCCCAGCCTCTTTTGAACACAGCTTCGGCGGAATCCAGGAACAGCACTTCAGAACACACCCTCTTCTCTCCCCTTTCGCATGTGTTCTTCGCCGGCGATCTCAACTACCGTACAGCGGACACACCTCCCAGCACAACAGATCACCAAATCTGGCCACACCCAACCAGTGACCCAAATCACCCTTCCTACCGTGATCTCTGGGCCAACGACCAACTCAACCGCGAGCTTCGTAACAAGAACACCCTCCATCTCCTCACCGAAGCACCCGTAACGTTCCCGCCTACATACAAATACTCGAAAGCGGCACAAAATGCCGCAAAGCACGGCAAACCTCTACCCTCCGGGGGCACCGGCGAGCAACAAACCTGGTCCTGGGCGAAGCATAGAGTGCCGTCCTGGTGCGACAGGATCTTGTTCCTTGCGGGCGGCAAAGCGGACGTCGATGTTCACAGCTACGATGCGCTGTCTGTGCAGCCGACGAGCGACCACAGGCCTGTGACGATGTCGGTGACTATCCCGCTTAGGAAGCCTAAATTTGCAGCGGATATGAAGCCGCCTTTCAAGATGAGAAGCGATTGGAGAGAGCGAAGGGCGGCTGCACGGAGATATGAGGTGCTGGTTGGCATTGCGTCTTACCTTGCGTTGACGTGGGAGGGCGAGGCGCTTCTGGTTGCGACTCTGGCTGGCATTCTGGGTGGATATGTGGCATTGCGAGCCATGTTGGCTGCTTGAGCTGAGATGGTTTGTGGATCGTTATTTCGACTTAGATACCCCCTTCCTAACAGTTTTCCCACCATCTCCCATGCCAGCAGATCTGACATGCTATGATTGCTCATCTAGGTCTTAGTCGGACGCATGCTTGGACTCCTCTCATTGGATCCTGCTTCGCCACTTGCGCACCTCCGCAACAAACAACTCAGGCTGCTCCCACGCTGCAAAATGTCCTCCCTTTTCCGTTTCATTCCAATACACGATATTCTTGTAGTATCGCTCGCACCACTCCCTCGGTGCATAGCTATTATCGCCGCCGAACCAGCTCACGCCAACGGGCAGATCGATTGGTTGCGCTGTCGAATCATACTCACATTCCCAATAGTACCTAGCAGACGATGTGCCGGAGTTGGAGAGCCAGTACAGCATGATAGTATCCAGCATCTCATCTATAGTGAACACTGTCTCCGCATTACCGTCGTGGTGAGACCAGTCGACGAATTTCTCGTAGATCCAGGCGGCTTGGGCGACTGGGGAGTCTGCGAGTCCGTAGCCGAGTGTCTGCGGCCTCGTCGACTGCTGGAGAGAGTACCCGCGGTGTCCGGCATCGCGTACGCTTTCGAAATGCATGGCTCGCTCTTCGCCTTTGGTGTTGGCGATTGAGGTCTTAATTTCTTTCTGCAGAGGGTCAGTATGTGTCTTGCAGGGCTTGTAGGGGCGGAAATCTACCTTGGGCTCGAAGAAGATAGAATTGAAATGCACGCCCTTGAGACCTTTTGGTGCTTGGCGACCCAGAAGAGCAACGATATCAGCTCCCCAGTCACCGCCCTGGGCGGCCCATCCCTGGTCTGCGTAACCAAGACGTTGCATCAATTCGGCCCATGCCAACGCAGTACGATTGATATTCCATCCATTCTCTGTCGGCTTCGATGAAAAGGCGTAGCCCGGGAGTGCTGGGATCACAAGATGGAAGGCGTCTCCAGAAGAGCCACCATACGCTTCGGGATCAATGAGCTTCGGGATCACATGTCTGAATTCCAGAATTGAGCCTGGCCAACCGTGCGTGAGCAAAAGCGGCAAAGCGTTCTCGTGCTTTGACCGGATGTGTATGAAATACAGTTCTGCGCCGTCAATGGTCGTCGTGAACTGAGGATACGAGTTGAGTAGTGCTTCACATTTTCGCCAGTCGTATTTTGTTTGCCAATATTCGCACAGCTGCTGAATCGCGGCGAGAGGAGCACCCTGAGACCAGTCTGTAACTGTCTCTTTGTCTGGCCAGCGAGTTAGACGAAGTCGAGTTTGCAAGTCATCGAGATCAGATTGCGCGATGGAGAGTTTGAACGGTTGGATGGAATTTGATGTTGCCATGTTGATTTGAGACAAATAGTGATGGGTCAAGGCAATCCGAGGCCTGATAATAAGTGCTTCGGTACAAAACCTGGTTACGGATTGCAAAAGATGTTGTATCAAGTATCTATATCGCTGCACGTGTGCTGACTAACAATCATGCTGATCGTCTCGATTTGTCGAAGGATTTCCCCTCACCAGCGTCATTCGCTGGATGGGTTTGTAATCCGTGCTTGGCACTTCGTGTTAAGCAAACATATCTGCAACAAGCGCATAGTACTGTGCTCCACCGTCCTTCGCCAGCAGAAGCAGCTCCAAGGAAGGCGTGTAGATGAGTTTCTCAAATTCGGCTCCACTCAGATGGTAGTACGCTTCTTCAAAGCACCACTTTCCAGGAGTGATGTCATAAATGCCACGATTGCACGAACTCCGATCTTAGCAATCTTGTCGCCATCACCGAGATAGGGGTTGAATGAGCAGACTGTGAGCGATTTAGGTCTGGCGTGCAGAGGTACCAACTCCATGCTCTCAACGAGGTCGGCTTCCAAAAGACCCCCAGCGCTTTCGAACCCATTCACCTTTCCTACAGTCTCATCAAGCACGTCAAGATCCAAGTGCACCAGAGCTGGGGAGTAGTCCTTTGCTTTCAAATGTTTCCGTAATTGGGATGCGAATTCGACCTTTTCATTGGCGTCGCCCCAGATCACCTCGGCCCCAGAGTCGGCGACTATTTGCCTCGACTCGTCGCAAATGTCGCGAAGACCACAGTACAGAAATTTGTCGTAGCGAAATGGCTTGTATCCGGGAATCGACTTGGCCAGTTTCTCCCAGCTCTTGCCTGCCAACATGGAGAGGCCCATAGCATCAAGATATCCATTCGTGTTCCAGGCGGGCGTTTCCATGTCGTCGTGAGCATCGAAATAGATGAATCCCAGATTGTCAATTCCCAGACCGCATGCGATACCTGCACTAGCCATGCAGTTGCCAGAAGGTACGAGTGGGAAAGATTGGTTGGCGACTGCTTGAGAAACTGCTTCGGATGTGCGGCGGAGCACTTCAAAGCTGCGCCCGATTTCTCCTTCGAAGTCGTCGACGGGAGGAATCTCGTGCCAGTGGACCTCGATGTCTAGCTTTTTTAGTTGTGCTACAACTCCCATATCGCGAATCCAGTTTGGGCCATCGCCCACGCGGTGGTCGCGTAGACCGACGTGGTATGGCGAGAAAATACATGTGACTGAGGTGGTGGCCATGTTTGGAATGAGTGTGCTCTTGGGAAAGTGAGGATCTTGAAAATTAGCACTCAGAATTGGAGGTCATACAACTCTTGGAGTGGATTGAATGCATGAGGGCAAAGCTGATTTGTAACGAGATGTATGCGGGGCGGATGATTATACTTTCTACAGATGTCTGTAACCCCAAAATATTGTATGTAAGCTCTTCGGTGAATCGAGGAAGTAGTCCTGGATGCAAGGCCTGATTACAGCGCGTCGTTAAAACTCACTGAACTGTGAAGTACCTCGAATGATGTGATGGGAAGACCACACACACCGTCATCAATATCTAGAGGTTTGGGCCTCTCACAGCTTGCAGCTTCGATCCGAACACCTGGAATTTTGTGCTACCGTGCCCGTTTCGAGTTGATCACTGTGGGTCTAGATAGACTAACCCGACAGCCCCGGAGGTTTCTTCCAAGACCCAAGAGCTCTGAGGACTTCCCATCAACGTGGAGCACCAATGACATCAGCCATCAACACCACCATCCTTGCATGACTCCGCCGATATGTTTGCAAGCTGCACGTGTTATTCGCTACCTGTTTCAGGACTGCGCACCCTTGGCTGCTTTGAGAAGTCGCACGATCGACCCTGCAGCTCTAGAAGGGCGATCTTTGCGCGCTTAGCTGTGGTTGCAAGCTATCGACCTTTCTCAATGCACCGATATCACGACCTTAGCATGTTGCCACTGGCGATCTTGACAGGTACTGAGGCAGTGGAGATACGAGCGGAGCTCGCACTGCTGCAGATCAAAGTTAAGTGAGATGATCGTTAGACTTGGAAGGACTTATTACCAGACGTAGGCATGCCGTTCACCTTCTTGTCCGGCTCTCCTAACCGTTTCACTTCCTTCTCAACTGTGGGGTTCTCGACAACAATTTGCATTTCCTTCGTTCATAGCTCACACGGCAGCCAGTACAATGAGCAGTTCCAAGCCTGTCTACATAGTCAGCTACAGCAAGGGCAATGTTGTCACTCTCCGCGAGAACAACAATCCATCTGCCGTTGTCTTGGAGGCTGCCGGGGCCAAAGGCGATAAGCAGTAATGGATTCTGGAATTCGGCGAAGAGCCGGACATGGTGGCGTTCAAGTGTGTGGCCAACAACAAGTATCTACGCGTCCCCGAAGGCTTCGCCCCGCCCGTCCAGATGGGCGAGAAGATGTGGTGGAAAACGGGATCAAACGAAGTCCACGTCCCCGGCGCCTTTAATCTGAGCGTTCCAACCAGGCCGGAGAGACCATACCTCGAATGCCATGATGTGGCCTGGAATTCCACTGGAGTTTATATTGGCATGATGGACTTTAGGGTATGCTTGTCACTCTTGTTCGCGATGCACACTTCGGACATTGTGCTAACAGGATCTTGAAAGCCCGACTACGAATACCGATTGATCTATTGCTTCATCGATGCTGATGGGTCCCCGGTCTCCGCCCGATCGTTGCGTGCCGCAGCCAAAGGCGAAGCAGCATCAGGCAAACAGAAGCAAGAGAATACCGATAAGCAGAAGGCTTTGGAAGAGCGCGAAGCTATTTTGGCGGACAGGGAAAAGGGCGGCTCTATCGTGCAGATTTCTAGCTCTGGTGAAGAGAGCACGGAGCCGACCTACCTGGTCAGCGTAGCAGAAGGCTTGGTCGTCACCCACCAACAAAGCGGTCGTCCTTCTAACACTGTCATGGAGCGAGTGGGAGATCGTGATGGAGAGCAGAAATGGATCGTCGAGGGCGGAGACGAACCAGACACGATTGCCTTGAAGAACGTCGCCAACAACAAGTATCTCACCGGTGAAGGAAAGCACTACGGGAAAGTCACTACTGCCGATGACAAGCAGCTATGGAGGCTTGAGCACGATGGTGATGCAGTCCGCCCCCCTGGAGCTTACCGTTTGTCTCTGGTCGGGTCTCCTAAAGTCTTCCTGAGACATATCAATGGGTCTCCGAAAGTCGCCATGCACGAGTGGACGGTATTTTATCCGATTTGTACCACATGAAGTTTGATATCCTATACTAATCGTTCATACGCAGCAAATGAATGCGCATTATGCAACATGGTACCTGGGCGGCACATCGACTAGCTTCACCAAGTCGAAAGGGTCAGGAGACGGTGAAACTGCAAGCAAAAAGGCATTGGATGAGCGCGAGGCTGCCTTGGCACAGAAGGAAAAGGAGATTTCTGACAAGCAGAAAGCTTTCAAGGACCAAGAGGCCGCCAACAAGAAATCATCGGAAGACCGCGAGGCTGCTCTGGTAAAGAAGGAGAGTGATAACTCTGCCAAGCAGAAGGCGTTCGAAGATCGAGACGCTGCTTTGGCCCAGCGAGAGAAAGAAAGCACCACTAACAGAGAGGTCCTCGATGACCGCGAAGCTGCTTTTAAACAGAAAGAGAATGATTACTCCGCAAACAAGAAAGCGTTCGATGATCCCGAAGCCGCTTGGAAGAAGCAACAAAGTACCAGCGCTGCTAGCGAGAAGAGCCTCGAAGATCGTAAGGCGGCTCTGTCACAACAAGAGAAGGCCGTCAAGAGCCGCGAGAGCACTCTGGAACAGTACGAGAAAGACAGTGCTGCCGGCAAGAAGATCTTCGAGCGCCGCAAAACTGCTCTTGCACAAAGAGAAAAGGACTTTGGCACGGACAAAAAGGCCTTGGATGATCGTGAGGCCTCACTGACGGAGAAGGAGAACAAGCGTGCTGTTGAATGGGACAGGAAGATGAAGGAGATTCAGGGCCTGCGGGAGGCAGCGGCGCAGTTGAAGAAGTCGGATGCTGGCAACCAGGTGGGTTGTGGGTCGAAGCACTACAAACCGCCACGCAAGCTCAACCGGAAGATCATTGGGATCGTGTACGAGTGACGGAAGCGACTGTAGCGGACGAACATGATGCGCGAAATGTATGTATGATCGTACATAAAATCCAAAGCAGAATTGACTCCTGAGTTTAATCATCCGGTCGACCACCATGTCAAAAACGCCACAGACCAATAGCACGCATACCATACAAGCATTCCGCAGTGATCTCGTTGAACAAGATTGCCGCCGAGAAGGGTTTAATCATCTCTCTCGGCTATTCGCCCCTTGTCACGTGACCGAAGCAGGGCCGCAGCTTCCATCTCATCTCATTTCATCTCATACTCCTTGTTCCATGTCTTGTCCTATACACACGACCCGCCGAATACCCTAGCTCCACTCAAGCATTTGATAGCTTCTTCTTGCACTCCATCTCTTCAGGTCCGCCTTGCCAGTCTTACCACCTGCAAAGCGAACGACAACAGGCTGCTCATGATTTTGCAGGAGGTTGGCAGCGCGGAAAGCGCGCGCAAATCGCGACGATGCTGGCGGTACTGAGCATTTCCAAGCAGTGAAAGGTGCCGATTCGCCGCATTTGGCCGATGTTCCTCTCTTGGCGCTTCTCGTAGGATGCGCTCCGAAACAAATACGACAGCCTGCAGCGAGTGCGAAGAGCGCCCATCTCGTCGGCCTGGACAATGTAGCGCGAGGCGGAGTTGCGATGTCTCAATCTGCGCAATCCCTTCAAGTATGCTGGCATTTATGGGGACATCGACGTCTGAGTATGATCCTGTAGAATAAAATTGCCCTCGTCCCAGCACTCATCAACTACCTATACATTGCTCGTCCGCTGCAGCACGGCCAAGGCTATGTCGTCGCCCAAGACGACCGAAGGATTCGATACCCTGCTCTTTGCCTATTACTTATGGGAATACCGTAACACTGCTTCCACTTACGGCCTTGGACTTCAGCTTGCTCTCCTGCGGCTGGCTGCCATCTCCAGCCCCAAGTTCGCTCGTGATCTTCGGCCGCAAAAATAGATCTTTTTGCTAGCATGCATGCTGTCGTCTTAAGGTCTATGGTCGCAAGTGCGAGGTGTGCTCGCAGAACTTCTCAGCTTTCACCTCCTACAGCAGCCCACTTATCCTCTCAAGTTGTGTAACCTGTGCTCTGCTCTGAGTGTCGTCGTCACCCTCATATCGCCATGCGCTCGGTCAATCTCCTAAGGTTCGCCACGGTGGCCATGTCACAGTCCTTCAACCAGTCCACCAACAGCTCTGCCGAGGTCAGCCGTTATACCAATCCACTATGCAATGGCTCCATTTCTGACGCCAACGCCTCCGCAATTGTCACCCATGGCGAAGGTCGAGGGATCATTGGATGGGATCTCAACACCGCACGTGGAGCCGGCGCGCCAGATCATTCGTGGGCCGTAACAGTCACTGGTGGGAATGGCAAAGAACTCGATCGGACATTCTGGTACGACACCGCTGGCGTAAACTACGCCGACAACGTGGGCATAGCCACCGACGTGTGCGCATTCCCCAATTTCGACATGCCCTTGAACGCCCATCGTCTTGGCCAAGACGATCCTGGCAATTGCTCAACGGTGTTGTCACAGCGCTGTATAAATGCTGTGACTTCTGTAGCCGCAGAGTCGGCGCTAAAATGGACTACTTATTCGTCGCCACCGCCATACGAGAACCTTACCGCCGAGGCGCTGCCCAGTATCTGTACCTATATCGCGAGAGACCTCCAAGAGACCATTAAGAAGGAGTGCGGACCTCAAATGCAGGCCGACAGCCGCAATACAGCTGGGTTTAGTCTTAGTCCTAAGCGTGAGTGATCCCCACCTCGTTTACACTGACGTCGACATCTTTCTGACGATCTGCCCTCACAGCGTTGACGGGCTACAATTCTTCGTCTCTGTACTCCGATAATTGCACTTTGTCTGCCGGGGATAAGACTTTGCATCCAGCATACTTCCAATATCCAATGAATCCCGAACGGAGGGCAGGAAGTGATATTGGTTATGACAACATCACCAATGAGATTACACCCATTCTAACAGTGTACTTCACGGTTGCGAATGTTGAGCGCAAGCAATGCTGCGACAAGCCACAGAGCGTTCTTGAATGCGTCCGCCCCAGCAACTTCAGCGAAGGCAGTCGTGTCCCCTCGGCGCTCGCTAAAGGCAGACCCTGGCCCAAGCCTGGGTTGAGTGCAGGAGCAAAGGGTGGCGTCGCAACTGGCGTAGTGGTGTTTGTGCTAGCAGTCGGAGTTGTGTTGTATCTCTCGATGGCAAAGCGCAAGAAGCGTGCGCGCGCGGTGACCGCAGCAGCTCAATCCGATACTAAGTCAAGCGACGACGATACCGAACTTCCACCCGAGGCTGATGCGGGCTTTGGTGTTCACGAGCTCACTTCTAAGGATCGCAAACAGGAACTTGACGGTACGATTGTGTCAGAGCTAGGCGGTGTGAAGAGCAAGCCTTCTGAGCTTGCAAATACTTCAGCACCGGTCGAGTTGCCTGCGGAAAACCTCCAAGGGAAACAATAAGTAGAACACTTCATGAGCAATGATAATGAACAAATTACATCTCAGGCGTCTCGTCTATCGCTCAGCTATTTATGGGCTCAAAGCATCCTTGCTCTTCACACAAACGATCTTGTTGCCGCTCTCGAACGGATAGAACGCCTTGCCCTTCCTCCTGCTGTTCTTCACGCACATATTGTTCTTCGACTCCCTCCTGCAAGTCGAACTCTTGGTCAGTCTGCCGTTCCGGCAAAAGTAGATGACGCGTGGGACTCTCCCCAAACCAGGACCAAAGCGACCGCAAACGGAGTCTCCTTCCTTGATCTTCGAGCCGCAGCTGCCCATGTCGTTGAACGGTTCCTTCGGGTTGCCGGGATGCCAGGGGACGTTGCCAATGTCCCAGACCTTCAGCTGGTCGTTCCAGACGGGCTTTACGGCTGTAGCGCCCGGTAGGGTGGCGCCGAGGGTGACCAGGGCGATCACGATCGATTTGAACTGCATGGTTGCTCGTCGGGATGTTGTTTGATGGTTGGTGAAAAAGTATCTGTTTCCCGCGCAGTTGTGGGAATGATTATCCTGTTCTGACAAGAAGGGAAGTTAGAACTGGCAGACAGGCTGTTGCTATAGGTATGCGACATCATTCTTTCTCTGTGTCCGAACAATGGTCGAAAGTTGCAAATGATGGTCAATAAGACGTTCCATCCAACAGCGGACAAGCGGAGGCTCGAAAGCTTGTCGAGACGAGAACAAAGGATTATGGGATGTGAGCGTTCGCATTACCGAACCAAAGTCCAACGCTAGCACTTATATGGGGTTCAATAGCAGAACGAACTTGGTCTGCCACTCCGGATTGGTTGGGTTAATTACGTTTGCGGTGATCTTTACTTTGCAAGTGATGGCGGATTGAGCGTTCGGAGTCCTGCGAGGATAGCAGATTTGTGACTTTCGATTCACGCGGGTCTCAAAATAGTGCGCTAGTCATCAGAAGAGATTTGACATGCATTCTGCTCCAACGAACATTGTATACTTGCAACCGATAGTTTTACAGGCTTAAGCTGTATCTCAATAGCGTCCAAAGTTTAACACCCATGCTGTGACTCGACAGAACACGATCTGTCTTGATCTTTGTAGCATCGATAACTAGAAGCGCACTAGTTTATATTAGAGTACTTGATGCACATGGTTAGAGCTGCATTGAACAGATTTGACTGTTTAGGCGAATCGATGAATCTTCAATGTCTTCTGGACAGCCCAGACTCAATTATACTTTGACAATGTCTCGGAGAGGCGTTGGGCGAGAAGACTTGGCATTAGGGTTCCACGGAATCATCCACGCCCCGCTCCAGACCGCAACTGTTGCACACGTCGAGGCTCATCTATATGCACCTACATCGAAAGATGTGATAAAGCTCGGTCCTGATCCCTCTATTTCCAATGGCAATGCCCGTGATCACAGACCATCTTGGTCTGGCTGATGGCCTTTTCCATGCGGGTATCGTGCATCATGCAGGTAGACATGGCATATAACCAGCAGCTGGCCGCGCATGGCTGTTCTCCTACCGTCGCGACAGATCACTGCTTGAACATACGCCGACTTGTTTCGATATCAGGTGCCGCACACTCCACGGGAACAATCTCGAGATCGACATGGAAAAGAAGACGGTTCTCACAGAGGAGATCCGCGAAGTGCCTCCCTCTCTCAAAGACGCCGAGCTCGCATCGTCTAATGAAGACTGGTAGCCTGGCTTCTGGAGGCATTTCCCATGGCTGGGCTTTTTCTCTATCATAATAATCATTCTGTGCACATTCGGCTCTGTGCTTGTGCTTGTACTGTCAGATGATGTATCTGACCGACATTGGCGACCCCAAAAGCTGCCTCCCAGCGTCTGGCTCAGCGCGTTCAACAACATCTCGAATATATTCTTTGGTGTCGCAATAGGTAAGAAGATACATGCGCTGTGATTTTGATGTAGTATTAACCTGTCTTAAGCAAATGGATGCGCGATCGCGTGGTGGCGACGTCTGCTCAAGGGCGCCACCATCAAAGACTTGCACCGATCTTGGATCTTCAGCACCAGTATCAAAGATGCAATCTTCGCCGGCAAATATGTCAACGTCATCGCTTTGGCCGCCCTGACCGCTAAGCTCACCATCATCGATGGCATGTTGATGCAAGAGGCCACCAGCGCCAGAATAAGAGAAGATTCACCGATCGGCCTGAGCGCGAATATATTTTCCTTTGGAAATGTGAGCACCAGCATCCCTGTGACTGGATTTCGAAAGCTCGATACTGAAGGCAGTGCTACGGCACTATCTGCAGGACTCAGCGACGCTTTCAAGATCTGGGCCAACAGCGGATCTCTGCTTTCTCATGGCTTTGGTGGTTGCGATGGTTATTGCTTCCTCGATGTGCCTGCCGCAGGTTTCGAGTTCGACTGCACCGAAGAATTAGCCGAACCCATCAATTACGGATCGAAGCTGACCGGTACCGGAAATTCATCGTCTGATCTGGCACGACCGGCAAATGCTACGCCAATCGCATCTGAAGAGACAGTCTTCGAATTGACATTCACTGTTGTGAACAATGATACACGCTCGGATGCACGCAATGCAAGCACAGCATACTCTTACATCCATGCCGACTTCATATACACCCAAGCACAGGACACGAATGACTACTGTCCTGGCGTGAGGTATCATCGGAGCTGCCAACTCCGTCCTGCCCTGATCAGCTACCCCATCATGGTCCAGACTTCCCGTGCCAACGGAACTACAAACGGTACAAGAGTCGGTATCACTGAATCGACCTATCGACAGAAAGGCATGGACAGCTTGTATCCCGGCTCCTACAACTCAACTCTGAAGCAAGTCGACGGCTACAAGGTTTTGAACTACACGAATATCTACGAGGATGATACTCTCAATGGTACCCTCAACGATACTACTCAGCTTGGAGGTATCGTCGCTGGGTTAAAGATGTACCTTACCGGCTCAGCAACGCTTGAGCTGGACGATACCGCGGCAGGATTTACATTGAGGCAGATGGACCATGCGGATGGCTACCTAAACAATTCTGTTAATCCAGGTGGTTGTGGATACACCTATGTCGACCCTCTCAAGGGCTTCCCCAGGTTCGGTATCCCGGGTGTGTTGGAGAGCATTAACCAGATCATGTTCACGCTTGTGGCCGATTTCTCGCTCGATTCTTCAACGGCAATCAAAGGCAACCAATTGAACCACACCACCGGCTCCGCATACGACTCGACCCAATACAGCTTCAGTATCCACTACCACTCCAACTTCCCCTATATGGCTGGCGCCCTTATCTCGACATTTGTCTGTGTGCTATTCGTCTTGCCAACGTACTGGGGATTCTGGCAGCTTGGTCGCAAGCTTGCTTTGTCGCCTTTGGAGATTGCTGCAGCATTCAGATCGCCGCTTGTTGATAGCGGAAAGGACATTGATGGTATCTTGCAGGAGGCTGGCAAGAAACAGGTGCGATTCGGACATATTGTCTCTGGCGAGGCAGCTGGGCGCTTGGGCGTGGCCGAACACGAACAGGTTGAGAGGGTGCGTCCTGGTGTGCGAGTCAATGCCTGATCGTTTTTCTTTCTTTAGAGTAGCACCAGTGTAAGCATTTCAATGTACAAAGATACGGATCGCTTGCGATGGGTACCCGGTGGCCCTGAACACCAACGTGCATGCCCATTGCCTGGACCCAAGCTCTCATGTGTTAGCAATTACCATTCTACCGTACCCAGGTAACGATCCTCACGTCCGGCTTACTGTGTAAGAAACTCTGATGAGCTCGTGTGGTCGTGGGGCAAGGTTGGAGAGGGGAAGGCTCTCCTGATATGATAGTCCCATGGCGGGTCTGATGCGTAACGGCTAGTATATCCGCGCTTGATGGAGAGGTGGCCATTAATCAATCACGCTTCGACGCTTTTCATTGATCGGCGACCGCCACTAACCTTGAATTTGCCTCGAGCCACTCATCTTCGATTGCGCGTATTGATAACTACGCGAGATACGCTAAACTATCTCCCCCGCAGAAGACCGATACATTGTCCCCTACGACCTTTCGCACAACTGCTTTTTGTGCTGGTCGCTATCTAAAGGTTGAATTGTCCAAATCAGGAAAGTCGTGCATATGCCTCCCGGCCGATACCCGGCCTATCATAATGACTTGCGCTCGAGTTGAAAATTTGTCTGCTATCCATATCCTCGCCTATCAGAGTAAATTGCGCGTTCGCTAGGCCACCAGCCCGCAACACGTGAGCTTAGAGATCTTTGAATCTCTACACTAGGTTGTATGCGTGCTTCGATATAAATGTAGGCCGAGATAGAACGCTCGAATACATCTTTCCGTCCGAAACAATTCTCCTACCCACAACACTTCCTACATCCGAGACGGTTTCTCCATCTCAAACATTTCCACCACTACAACCACCTCCACACCCACATATATCAAACCCACTATGCCCAGCCGCCCTTTTCCACTCATTCAAACCTTGCCCGTCCCCAAGGGAACAGCTGCTTTCGAGGAGAGACGCGCAAAGATATTGCAAGACTTCATCGATAAAGTCCCCGAAGAGTACTACATCCCTCAGCACTACATAGTGAGTCCACCGAGAGATGTCACGTCCATCCCGCGCGACTGCGGCATCCTCACGGCCCAGGAATTGGAGATCACTGAGACCTACGATGCCACTGGACTTGCCGAAGCGATCGCCGCGCGCAAGTATAGTGCTGTTGAGGTCGCTACTGCGTTTTCGAAACGTGCGATCATCTGTGATCAGATCAGCTGCTGTCTGACCCAGTGGTTCCCAGAGATGGCCTTGGCGCAGGCGAAGGCTTTGGACGAGCATCTGGCGCGGACTGGGAAGACTGTTGGTCCTCTCCACGGAGTTCCGGTCAGTGTCAAGCAGCACATGCCGTTGGCAGGCACTTATTCGGACATGGGCTTCGTCAGCAAGATCGTTTTCGACGAGGAGGATTCGCAGATGATCAGCATCTTTCGCAAGCTCGGTGCCGTCTTCTACGTCAAGACCAGCCAGCCTCAGGCTGTCATGCACCTCGAGAGCGACGGGTACATGGGCCGCGTCCTGAATCCTTACAACATCAATCTGTCAGCTGGTGGTTCGACGGGCGGAGAAGCTGCTTTAGTCGCGCTCCGCGGTTCGGTCTTGGGAATTGGTACTGACATTGGTGGTAGCGTACGCGGTCCGGCTGGCAACTGCGGCATCTATGGCTTCAAGCCGACATCGTACACTCTGCCGATGCACGGCTTCATCAATGGTGGTTCCTCTGCCGAGCTCAACGTTCTCTGCTCGACTGGACCAATGTGCAACACCTTGAGAGACATGGACCTTTTTATGCGCTTGATCCTCCAAGCGAAGCCCCATCTCTCCGACCCCAATTTGACCGCAGTGCCTTGGACCGGCCTCAGGACGCCCATTGAAGTTGGCGTGGACAGGCCTCTGAAAATTGGTGTCATGATGAACGATGGGGTCATTGAGCCACAGCCTCCAGTCAGGCGAGCTATGGAGTGGGCAGTCAAACAGCTGGAGACATCGAGCCTCCTCACTCTGAAACCGTTCAAGCCACACCGTGCCGCAGATGCGTTGAGTCTCATTCGCAAGATGTACTGGCCAGACGGTGGAGAGGGAGTTCATGTAGCCGCTGCAACTTCTGGCGAGCCGATCCATTACCTGACGCAATACGTCATGAAGGATGCAGCAGGCCTGCCGCAGAGCGCTGCCGATATCACCGGTCTCCGTGTTCAGCGCGACGAGTACCGCTGGCAATTTGCCAAAGACTGGACCGAGCAAGACGTCGACCTTGTTCTCTGCCCGATGTTCTTCGGTCCTGCTCCGGCGCACGATACTTCTCTGTACTGGAGCTATACTGCCATGTGGAATATTCTTGACTTTCCTGGAGTTGTCTTCCCCACTCCCATCAAAGCGGGCAAGAAGGGATCGGAAGCATATGCCTCAGAAATGTCCTTTGGGGAGAAAGATGCTCATGTGCGTCAGATGTGGGACACTCATGATTACGAAGGCGCTCCTATTGCTTTGCAGTTGGTCGCCAGGAAGCACTACGACAATTTCCTCTTTGGTGCCTTGGACATTCTGCAGGGCCCTCTCAACTTGCCTTGAGCAGCTGTTGTTTGGATCTAATCTTGGTTGGTAGGCGTCTCCCCAGTAGGATATCGTATCAGTGCACCGAGGAGAAATTTCTTGGTGTCGTTCTCCATACAGTCTCCAAGTCCTCCCAGTAGCGACTGACTTGTCCCCAATGCAAATTCTCGAAGCGTTGCTGCATCTCTGCCCTGACAAGCCCGATCTCTTCTTCAGAGCGCATGAAGTAGCCGGCCACGTATATCGGATAAGTTCCGACATGACACGATGTCCATCGGTGGTCTCCTTTCCGAAAACGCAATATGGAAACTATTCTGTCGACCTGTCCGCCACATTCTTCATTCGCCGGTGCGACAGGGAAACCAGGCGGCTGGCCACGGAGCTGATTCAATAGTAAAGAGGCACAAATGACCATGATCGTCGTTGCGTGGCCAACGATTGTGTGTGATGGTGCAAGCGTTGTGGACTGGCAGCTTACTAATGTATCTTCGTTCTTGGTATCAAGCAGTTCATATTGTGTCCACTTGCCCAGCTCGGTGCCGAGTTGGTTTAGCGAGTTGTAGAAGCCCGAAGGTTTGGGGTCCATGATCCACAGCCTTCTGATCATCAGCATCAGCTTATAGATCGCCATTGGAATGCCCAGAACAGGGCTGGTACTGGCGTCGGGCAGCCCAGGACATGTCGACGAGCCACGCAAGAGACGCTCACATTTCAGCCAGAACCGTGGGTCAGATTGATAGGCAGGATTTTTCCCTGCATTGTCTGACCAGAATCCCATTTCGAGTTGAAAAATTTGATAGATGACGCTTTCCACCACCAGTCGGTCTGTTTTTTGCTCCAAGTCAGCTGTTACGGCGGATTGGAAGAAGCGGCGTTCTAGGACCTGTACAGCAGCATTGACGTGCGTCGACGTGTCATCGTAGGTTCCATTGCCCATGTTCCCGTGTAGGTAAAGGAAAATCATGCTGGTGAGAATGTCATTCTTTCCACTCTTCCACTCATTGTTGTCGCATCGGCTTATGGCTGTACTCAGCCCACGCAGCGAGCGAGTATAGTAACGAAGCGCCAGATCCTGCATCCGCGAACTCTCACCAGCCAGAAACAGGTGCGACGCAGCGTTTGCTAGAACTGAGTAGCGTAGACCTGCACAATGTGGCATCGACTCCTGGATGCTGTGTAGCCATTCGATACGGAACTGTTGATCGCAGTCTAGGCTGATCAGGCGCGGGTAGAAATGGTCAACGAAATGACGAGCTATGGCGACTTCAAGATCAGTCCCAAGAGTTCGAGAAGCAATATCGTACCCTGTGACCAACACAGGCGATCTCGATGGAACGATACATGTCGCAGCGTTTGCCTGTTCAACACTGTGCCGGTCTGCATCCCTCTTCGGAAGTGAAGCACGTCGAGCCCGATTTCGTTTATCGACCAGAAGATCTATGGTTGGCCAGGTGCATGCCCGTTGCGATGCAACACAACACGCACACTTCGGTCGCTGTTCGTCGCATTTCTTCTTCCGTTTTCGACATGTAAGGCAGCCTGTCTTTGTGCGTAATGATGCATGCGAAGTGCCCAATGGCTTCATTGTGGATCGGAAACTGCACACCTTAGCGCGAAACGGAAGCCTTTTGATGTCATGCTCATGCCTAAAGCATGTAACTTGCTTAACAAGAAGGATTGAAAAGATGAATCGTGCTGAACAATAAGACTTCAAGCTGGCCTTTCCTGGGGTGCGGGGAAACCACGAGCGCGATTAGTTGTGATTGGTTGAGTCTACGCATGGTTGTTATTATCAGCTCACAGGGCTTCGGGGGCACGGCTCGCCACGGCTTTGGTCTCGATTTAGCGCACAAATCAATGCCTTGAAAGTTCAAGCTGGCCAAACGACATCGTGTTCCCATCACACACTCACCACCCACTGCGAGGCCCAAACCTCCAAACATCGATGTTTCATAGATCTAGACTTTAGGGCAAGGTTTTGAAAACGAGACGAAAACGATCGGATCTCCGAAATGGGACGCTTGTACGCACGATTGCAGGATTCTCCAACCTCAAAATGCCATTACATCAATTGTCATCCCAAGTAGGCACTTATCAAGGGTGGTGGTGGGAACCATGCGAGCAGCGACTTGTCTTCTTGCGTCTTGCTAATGAGTGAGGCAGTACGCTATGAATCTAGGGAGTAACCTGACAGCTTGCCGAAGACTTGATTGTCTCCCATCGTCCCTTGCAATTTCCATCCGTCAACCTCCATGAATCATCCATCGATGCCGTTGTTGAAATGACAGATCGAAGTAGCCAACCAAGCGCGACCCATGTCAACCGGCGGTCAAGCAGTGACTGTTTTGAGGAAACTTATCACCGAGTTCCTTGTGGAAGCCATGTGGGGATGAAGCTTAAATTTAGTAGACCTGCCGGCCTCGCAAGCCTCCTGCAGCTTTCTATGCCGATGCGTCCTGGTGAACCGGATGTATGCGGACGAGGATGGGAGTGGTAGACACGGCAATTGACTCAATGTCGTCATACTCGTGGAATTGTCAGGTGCAATAGTATGGCTTGCTGAGTGTGTAGACACGGATCTGCAATTGATGATGGCATGTCTGTGTCTGTACTGCGTCTTGGTGCTTTCCAGTCTTGTCGCAATTCAGCGTTCGCGCTCGTCGTCGACAGAGGAGCAGTGCCGCCGAAAATTTCGAAGTCGGTGTTGTTGCGGCGCCCTTCGCTTCACTCATAGTCGATCTAACGCCTGCATTTCAGAAATCAGAGAGAATACTCTCGCTCCTAGTTCATTTCGTGGGCCACCAGATCCCAACCGATGTAGACTGTAGTCGCGAGCGGTCACGCAACAGCCACTTCACTCAATCAATCGGTAGTTGTACAGGTCTTCCGCATTATCGATGATGTAAAGCTCAATCGTCGAGCCTCTGTCAAACGCAACGTCGCGCCAGGCAGTCAAAACCTCTTCCTTGATCTTGGCCGAAGGAATGAGGGTCCATTCGACTTTGATATCAGCCGACGAGGACTGGTTCAACACCAGCGACGTTTCGGGGCAGCCAGCCTCATAGATAAACTCGTGAGTTCCTGGTCCACCGTAATCACCCTGCAGCTCAAAGTCAATTTGAAGTGTCTTGAGTGTGCGCATGTGCTTGACGGCTCTGGCAGCGGCGAGATAGATCTCCTCAAACTTGGTGCTGATGATAGTTGTGCGGAAGGATTCGAGAGGTCTGTCTATCATTGCAGGCATCTCACGGTCGGCACTTGTATGATTCCGAATGCTTCGTAGAGACCGTGTTGCATTCCTTGAGTAGAGTTCTCTTGGCTCATTGGGGTTCATAGTGAAGTACCAGCTCCCGTCCGTGGATGCGGGCTGTGCTTGTCTGATGTCCAGCTTCTCCAAGAAAGGCCAGTCGCTGGTGGTGCTGCAATCGAAGAAGTCTACGAAATTTATGGTGGCTTCTTGGAGAACCAGGGAGACCAGGCGTTGCGAGAAGAGGCCCAGCTCGTGTGAAAAGATGTCATACCCGAGTCTGTCATCTCCCAGACGCGGTGTTCGGCGGAATTGGTTGTATGGAGCAGGAGCTGTATAGCTTAAGCTGACGTCCGCAATACTTGATGGCAGCACTTGAAGACTTCTTCCAAACCCTAGATTGGCATGTCAGTGTATACCGAGGACGATATTCATGGAATGATCAAGAACTAACCATCCCGAGCTGCACGGCGACCCTCCCTTTGTCTTCGTTCATCGTCGCACGCGTACATGCTTACGGCCTTCACATTCGGAAAGCACGACGCAATGTCAGACCACGATGGTGGCCAGACCATTTGGAACAAGCGCATGCTAGCTGGATTTCGCTGGCCGTTGTTGGTGAAGCGGGTCACGATGTAAATGATAGGCAAGGCCTCTCCGGTCAGTCTCAACCACGCCCGTGTCAGTCTCGACTCAGGGCCATACTCGTCGTATTCGGCGTCATCGCTTCCTGCCGTATCATCGTCTTCGCTATATTGCACTGCGTCACTTTCTTCGCCCGAATCGCTGATCGTATCCCGGCTCTCATGTTCGCCACCATGCTCAAGGTATATCGATCCTTTGCCGACAAAATCAGTGCTGATTAGATGCAGCGCAAGGCCGGGATGCGAATCTTCAAGGTTGAACTCGTCGCATTTGTCTTTGAGTACAGTAAACAGGTTCCTGATGCTCTGAGTGAATGTATCGCTGTATCTCGCGCAAGCATCTGCACTGATACGGACAGATGTAGTATCGATAGGCTCTCCCGGCAGTACGTCGTCAATGCGGTATTTCAGATCTCGTAGGGCCAGAAAGCGAGTACGATTCAGAGACTGTGAGAATTCATGTAACTCCGAAGCGCATATGGACAGCTTGGCGAAGCTGATCGACTCAATGCTGGCCTGCCATCTTCTTGAGACCAATGCAAGACGAGCAATGCGACGTTCACCGGTTTTGATGTGTTGAGCAATGAGTAGAACGAGTTCTGCAGGGAGACTTTCGAGAGTGGCCATGCTTATTTCGAGTGGTGCTCAAGGTCACCAATAGACTTCAGGGATGATTATCTGCATGCTTAGTACTATCGCCGAACGACAAACGCCCCGAATGTGCATGGAGAAAGCTTCATGTTGTCATTCAACTGGAGTATTCTGTTGCTACCCTAACCCTCCTTTACAATGACACCACGTAATGTGTTACGTATTCCCGTCCGTGATGCAAGATGGTGGTTTCTGGAAGCATCCTACTTTAAATACAACAAAAGTGAATTTGTCATTCGGCGACTTTCATCTGGTATACACGAAACCACCTTTGCGCCTTCAATCGAAACCTTTCTCACAACGATCCAAGGATCGAGCGAGAATACAATCTCTCTCCCATCATCCCTTCAAACACCATCTGCCACCATAGGTAACGTCAAACCCACGCCATCTACAGAATAGGTTTCCTCCCCACCATCAAATACATCGGCGTAAACAGCTTCTCCCTGCCTCCAGCAACAAGAGCATCGCCTCCATCAGAAAGCTCCCTCGCCGTCTCCGCCGTCCCCATCGGCGCAAGTCTCAGCGTCTCCATCACCGTCAACAAACACCCGATCCCCAGCCGTCCAACCTTGCTCATCCTCACATACCCCAACAAATCCCACAGGTCCTGCGAGCCGGCCAAATCCCCCGCCAACGGTGCATACCAAGGCCTCTTATCCTCCTTCTCCGCAAGATCCTCTTCATGTTCAATCTCAAAACCCGCGCTGCGCATCGCGGTGAGAGCTTCCTTCCGTGACACCATGTTGGAGATGCCGTTGCCGCGCTCGATGCCCAGGCGGATTTCGCGGTGGCGTTTGTTGGACGGGTCGTAGGCGTCGGTCATCACCCACTCGTAGACGCCGAAGACGCCGCCTGGCTCCAGGACGCGGTAGATTTGGGCGTAGACGCCTTCGAGGGAGGGGGCGTGAACGGTTGCTTCGATGGCATAGGCGGCGTTGAAGGTATTTTTGGGGAAGTTGATTTTCTGAATCCATCGCCGTTGGTTAGCAGCTTGATCATTCAATGGAGAGGAAGTGTGAGTGAGGGTCGAGGCTTGATACGGACCATGAAATCGCCCTTGACAAAAGAGACCTTATCCGAAAGGCCCTCGCGAGCAGCGTGCGCCGTTGCTCTCTCGACCTGGTAGGCATTGTTGTTCAGCCCAACGACGTTGCAGCCAGTGAAAGTCGCAATCTCCCTAGCAGGCTTGCCAACACCACATCCAACGTCGAGAACAGTCATCGACTGATCGATCTGAATCCTATGAGCAAGATAATGCTCGTGACGCGCCAGAGCTTGGAGCAGAGTCTCTCCAGCGCCAAAGCGGCACAAATGGAAAGACTGCGCCCATCCTTCTTCGTATAGGTCGGTGGCCAGGTCGTAGTAGCTGTGCGTCAAAGTCAGCATTCGATGAACGACAATGGTGTGAGTGAAGTCGCTCACTTGTTGACGAGAGACGCATAATTGCTCTTGCGTTGATACCTCGCGAGATCGTCGTCTCTCGCAACGCCATTGCTCTCCCAATGACCAATATACTCGCGAGTGACGTCGCTATGAGTTTTATGGTCTTTCTTCAACATCGACAGGAAAGCGTTGCGCTCTTCGGATGATTTGCCGTGCATCAGCTTACGCATGACTGGATCGTGTGAGGCGAGCTCTTCGGCGCTGGCATATGATTGAGCCATGTCGGTTGGGATCGATCGTTGTCGTCGAGGTATCGATTGGAATGATTTGTGATCAAGGCACAGTCCCTTTTGAATAGCAGTACCTATATGTACACATCCTGCACTCGCCAACATTCGGGACCAACCGAACGACACAATCTGCCGTGTGTGATGTTCCCATACATGCATACATGCATCGAACCATGCTCCAAACAAACCCGAGATTAACCACAAACCATAGATCGTACGTTTTATCAAAAAACATCACCCTCCGTTCCAGTCATGCAAGTCAGCGGAAAAGATAGGACACAGCCTCAAAACGTCACCGCATACTGTATCACATCACCTCTGCCGCGACGCCTGGCAAAGGCCGACCAATATCGTACGACAAACACTCGCCCAGAGTCGTTCGATTTTGCCGCGCAGTGGTTCTCGCAGTTGCAAGTCAGCAGAGAATAGGGCAAGAGCCCAGACGTCACTGTGTATCGATCAGCTCTCCAGCGCCCAGTAAAAGTCCGACCAATATCGTACGACAAATCCACGCCGAGATGTCGTTCGATTTGCCGCGCAGCGCGCTTAACAGTGGGTAGGGTTGCGCCTCGTATAGAGTACGAGAATTGGGGGACCCACTCACACAACAACAGAAGTGCCACGGCCAACGACGCCTGACGACTGTATGTATAGTACCTTGGCTCCTAGTAAGATGGGACGTGTGTATCTTTATTTCAATTTTCCAGCTCAACTGTCCAGGGAAAACCAATTCTCCGTACATATGATATTCCAATGTAATACAATCTAATGATCCCCGCCTGTTGGCGCCCAGCGTGTTCGTACTTTTACGCTTTTGTCGCGCTGTGGCGAACACAACTGGTGATACACACAAACGAATAGCCTGGCCTCGCCATGTGCTGACAGCCGAAATTCGTCTCCATCTTGCCTAATAATCCAACTCAGCCGGCGCCTCCTTCTCTCCACCAGCAGCGTCCAAGTCCTCGTAGCTCCTCAGACTCCTTCCAGCAGTAGCCTGAGGCGGTCCGACCAATCCACCATCAAAGCTCGTTCCGCGCGGTCCACTGAAGCTAGGCTGGCGGCCTCTGCCATCAGGACGAGCGTAGGGGTTTGGCATGCGGTACGCGCCATTCTGGTAGCGACCGCGAACGGGGCCAATACCAGCCATCATGGCCGGCATAGGGTTCGTGGCAGAACCGGGAGGACCCCATCCAGCAGCCATACCGGGCGCGGCAAACATGCCAGGAAGCGCGGCCATCTGACCTGCCATGCCAGGCATGGGGAAACCCATGGGGTATTGACCGCCGCCAAGTGAGAATCCGCGTGGCGTGCCAGTGGGCTGGCCACCGTTACCGATGGGGAAGTGGCCGTTCGAGTTGGCATCACTCCTACTAGGAGCGATGTGTGCTGGGTCAAGGACGTAAGTGTTGACGAGCTCGATGTCGCTCTTGACTCGCGCCAGGAAGTCTTCATGACGCTTCTCGACGTGCTTGCGCCAGAACTCGGTACTCTTGAAAAGCTTAGTGCACTCAGGAATTTTGCAACGGAACTTGTTAGCATCCTCTTGTTTCACGAACTGAATGTATGTTAGTCTCGGCTTGAGGAAGGTATTGTGCATTAAAACTTACCTTGTTCAGCTCTTCTTCCAAGCCCTCCTCAACAGGCACGCCTCCAATCTTGCGGATGTTCACGTTCTCAGGCTCCAATAGTTGCAAAACCTTCTCCTCGAAAGTCTTGACCCAATTGTAAGCACGTTGAAGTTGCTGTGTGTTGCGGACAGAAGGCCTTGGAGCCTTACGCTCTTCCGTCGGGCTTTCAGGTTCCATCTCGCCATCCTCGATTCCCTCCATCTTGCCACCATCTTCATTCTTCAAATCCTTGCTGTTCTTCCTGAGAGGGAACGCCTCTCCAGAAGCCGAAGCACGAGCAGTCTCCTTCGCGGCGCTTGTGAGTGAAGCACGTGGACGTCTGAGATGACCGCCAGGGCACTTGCGTTGAAGTTCGTGTACCGAGTCGGACTCAAATACACAGAAGAAGCAGAAGTTGTAGACGCGACGCAAGTACTCAACCAGAAGATCGAGCTTCTTCTTCTTGGTCAGTAGCTCCTCATCGTCAGCCTCATCTTCTTCGATCATACCCTCCTCTTCCTCTTCACCTTCATCCATTTCGTCATTGGCTTCGGGCTTTGGAGGAACCACGGGCTGCAGCTGCCCACTTTCGGAGAGCTGGTGGACACGCTCTTCGATCTTCGCGACACCGAAGTAGTCATCACCCATCTCGTTGTCGAGCTTGCGGACAAGACGAGTGGCGAGGTCGAGATCACGCTGAATGCGCTCGGGTGCTGAGAAGAGGTCCCACAGTGCCTTCTTACGAGGAGCATCCGGAGGACGGTGTAGAGCGCAGTGCACAGTGAAGTTGCCACGCTCAGAGTCTTCAATAGTCTTGCCGTTGACCTTGTCCAAGCCGCGCTCGCTCGTAGTGAGAAGGTTTGGTTTTTCGGGCTTTGCGTCACCGTTTTCGCCCTCACCCTCTTCCTTGACTTCGTCTTCTTCCGGTCTGGTATCGGGCATATCCTCCTCGTGAGATGGTTCGGGGTTAAGGATAATCCAGCCCATGCGGTGGCAACGCTTCAGCGGGTTGGGGTCTGACAAGGACAAGTGCTTAAATCCACCCTCATCTTCACCAAGGTGCTCCTTCGCGAAAGCCTCGAGCTTCTCGCGAGTCACTGTTGGGCCGATCGTCTTGATCAACAATGTAGGCAGTTGAGCAACCTGATCACGAATATCGCCACCACGCAGCGGAAGCAGATCGCCAACACCAAGGACCTCAGCAGCTGCGCTAGTCTCACCCTCTTCTTTCTCCAGAATACCGCCCAGTCCGTTAGACTCGGACTTGTAGATACCTTCGAGGGTGAACTCATCAAACGCGCCGTTGGCAAGGTCCTGCTCCCACTGCTCGAACAGTCCCCTACGGAACGTCATGAGACGCTCACGGAAGGGGTCGTGCACCTCTGGCACGTAACGTTCACGGAACCAATCCTCATGCTTGTGCTGGCGTACGAAAGCCTGCGCTTGTTGCTTTTGCAAATTCTCCTTGTACGAATCGTATGCAGCTTGTATTTTGGGTCGCTCAGCCTCTCTGTCTGCGCGAATCTCACGCTCACCCTTGAGAGGTGCACGTCTTCCTTGCTTGGCGAATTCCTTCTCTTCCTTGACACGCTGCTCGGCGCGCCACCATTCAGCAAACCATGTAAACCCAACCTGGAATTCGAGCTTCATAGGGTCTGGCAGAGGGTTGACAAGCGGTGCTGCAGGTTCGGACTGGTTGGGAACGTAGCGATCGATGGTGCCAGCTCCCATGCGGTCGGGCGAAGAGCGGCGGCGGTCACGGCGATCGTTGCGATCATCATCGCGACGGTAGTAGTCGTCACGGGGGAGGCGATCAGGCTGGTAGCGATCAATGGCAGCAGGCGAGCGCGAGCGGCGGCGCTCTCTGCGATCACGGTCGTCGCGTTCGCGACGGCGGTCTTGTTGTGTTAGTGTATGAGAACCATGCGGATGGATGTAGGAATGTGTACTTACCAGGTTGTGGAGAACGGCGTCTCTCTCTGTACTGGTCGGCCGATCTGTACTCGTCGCGATCACGGGTTGAGACTCGCGAGAGAGGCGCAGCATCGGGCGTGCCGCGCGAATAGTTGCTGTATGTGTCCATGGCGAGGAGAGAGATTATGAAGTGCTGGTTCTAAAGCGTGGATATCCTTCAGCGGCGGCTGAGCTCCATGGGCTGAGGCGCAGCAATGCAGCAGCGCTGAACAACGAGAGCTGCCCGGAGAGTCTGTCGCGGCGCAAGGTCGATGGAGAGTTACTTGCTGACGTCTAAGCTGCTGGGCGCTTGGGCAAGGTAGAAATTGGAGGGTCTGTTTGCCGTAGCAGCTCGCGTTAGAAGTGGACAAATAAAGCCAATGGTACAACGTGCAGCGGCTGGAGCAGCAAATGCAATGGTAATAGAAGTGCAAAAACGAATTGAGAAGATCAGGGGATGTTGCTGAAGTGTGCTGTCGCCGTCGCGAGAGCAGGCGCCAAAAGTGCCCGACGAGCGCGAATGGGCGACATGGTATGCGTGAGCGCTGCGGAGGGTAGACGGGGGTGACAAGGGTGCAGCGGACAACGAATGCCGCAAAGGAGGAAGACGTAAAGGAAAAACACTGACAGGATGGTATAATAGAGAGGAGGAAGAAGGGGTGGCGGCGGCGGAGAGTCTCACGCACGCTGGTGGTGGTGGTGTTGTTGAGGTGGAGAGAGGTCGACAGTTCGGCTGGTGTCGCGCGCGAGAGGGTGGAGGTTGAAGGGACCGCGGTCGGCGCGCGACGCCCGTCTGGAGAAGGGCGCGGGTCAACGGTCTGAGCGTTAACTAGGCGTAGCCGCTCTATCCGAGGCTGGGATAACTACGACTACGCCTGTTTGTCTGCAGGAAGGGACTTCCTCTATATATTATACCGTCAACATGACTACCTACATCCCCTCCCTGACGCTACCGTCAGCAATCTTCGAGAATGCTGCCATCTCCATTCTGTTCCCCATCGTAGCTGGAACTGCAGTCGGCTTCTCTACCCAGCGTAAGGACATGCAGATCAGTATGTAGAAGTGCCCAGTCATTAATGAAGATATCATAGCCGTCGGTCCTCAGCAGCAGTATGCCGCCTTGAAGCAGCCGGTAAGTTCTTGGTTCATCATGGCACGATTTACGTCGAATGAAATCTAAGCTAACTTTCTTGGTAGTAAGCATACAACAAATTCCATCGACAGCATAATCACAATCTAACAAACCACAGCCCCGGACGCCCTCCAGGATGGGTCTTCGGCCCAGCATGGACTCTCCTCTACGGCCTGATGGGCTACGCTGCCCACCGCGCCTGGACCGTCGGCACCACCAGCGCCAACCCCAACACCGTCGCCCTCGCAAGACACGGCGCCACCCTCTACTCCATCCAGCTCGGCCTGAACTTGATCTGGATGCCCTTGTTCTTCCGCTTCGGCCGTCCCATTGAAGCCACTGCAGATGTTGTCGCCCTGACTGGCCTCACCGGATGGCTGATCTACGTCTGGGGCCAGGTCGATGAGACTGCCGGTTATGCTCTTGTGCCTTACTTGGGCTGGCTGACTTTCGCCTCTTACTTGAGTGCTGGATGTGGATACCTTAACAACTGGGACTTCACTGGCAAGACTGCCAAGCGCAGCTAGACGGCGACGAGAAATTGGGGGCTGATGGTCATCAAATGTTGTATAGCTGTAAGCTGATAGGGCTGTAGTATTAGTAAGAGAATATCTTGACTCATTCTCTCCACTGATTTTCATCCCTAATGGTCAAGAGACGGCATCATGCGGCATCATGTGGCTGAGGACTACATCTCGCCGCCTGATTAGCTCGGGATCCTCCGCCGCTAATTTTGAACCAATACTATATATATGCAGAAGCCCCGATTCCTCTTCCCTCGACACACCCGACCTGCCTGAAGATCGCAACCGAGCATGCCACATGCATGCCTCAAGCGATCAAGGTACGCCTTCTCTCTCCGCCAGACACACCCCTCACAAAAGTCGTTCCCGTCCTTGGGATTTCGAATGTGAGAATTCACAAGCTGCGACATGACCACATCGCGCAGCCGTGGTTTGTTCGTTTATGTCAAGGGATAGGATTATATAGCTGAGAACTCCATCTCGCCGCACGATTGGTTCGGCAACCTCCGCCACCAATTTCAAGCCAATACTATATATTGCCAGATGCCCCAATTCCTCTCCTCTCCTCTCCTGTCGACACAACCGAGGTGACTGGAAATCGCAGCCCGGCGTGTCACGTGCTTAAATTAGGCGCCCATCTGCAAGGCGCGCTCTCTCTCTGTGCCAGACACACTTCTCACAGAGTCGTTGCGGTCCTCCGGATTCTTAATGTGGGAACTCCCAAGCTGCGGCACGATCACGACGCGCAGCCTCGTTTTCAAGGTGTACAGCACGCCACGTGAATGGGTCGGGGACCTCCGCCGCTAATTTTGAGCCAATACTATTATTGTCAGGAACCAGAAATCCTGGATCCCTCTCCTCCCGACACATATGCTTAGAGACGACAACCGCGTCAGCGAGACTGCATCTGCGGGCGCCAGCGTGTCGCGTGTATGCCACACCTCACATTTGCTTATTTGGGAATACTGCTAGGCAAAAGCTGTCCCAAGTATCAATTTTACAGTCTGATTAGCAGAGGTGTGGGTGTGGTAGACTCTCGAGACAACATCGTGCCGCAAGCCACGTGGATGGCACCGTCAAGAATGACACAACACAGTCATGGCGGGTGACTTGACCACCAGTCAAGGTCACAAGGACACCCTTCATGCTGTCTAACTTCGCACTATAGCTTTCATGTATTGAAGATACCGCTGCGACGCAAATATTTCGCGCACATGACGAAAATGCCAAACATCTCCAAGATCCTGTAGTAGATTCACTGACGAGGGGTAGGACTTCGCAGAGTTATTCATAGACTAGCTCGCACGATATATATTGCGGCACAGCACTCAACGGCGCTTAGAGAAAGCCCAGTAACTCCAGCGCAGCTTCTTCGCTTAAACGACAGGCCCTCGTCGCATGCCTCCCGGTGCCCACAACGATTCAAGCGACAGATATCGCATCTGCACAGATGAGAACAGTCTATACTTCCCTCTCATAGCATAGACATGCTCTGCTTCAAACGATCAAGCACACTGCACGGAGTCCGGCCATCGCACAGCTTGAAACCGCAGCAGAAGCACCTCTGCGGCGTACTGCAATGCTGCATACTGCCTGAGGCGGAGCAGCTCTCCTGCGCACGCGATGTAGGCAGTGCGAGAGCTCTGGTGTCTGGCACGATTGCTCGGGGGCATACTTATATGGCATATACTACCACGATGAGTATACTTCTACTCATCATCATTCAGTAGTATCTCACAATCATCATGTCTTCCGTCAGCTCAACATCCACTCTCGCCTCGTGGGATCCTATGGAGTTGTTTCAGCTAGTCAATCCCGATAAATTGGCAATCACTTGCGTAGGATACGCGCCATCCTGTCGAAGACGCTGTCGAAATCCGATAGCATTCCGCAACGTCCAAGCTGCTAAAACGGTGATGAGACAAGCCGTCCGTCCTGGAGTCAGCAATACGGATCTCAAGGAAATGCTGTTCGACCTTGCAGAGTACACCCTCTGCCAAAGATACCATCAGGACCAAGCCACGAACGTTTCGAACAGGTGGTTCGGCATGGTTCAGAGGCATCGCGACGATGAAGATGATCATGGTAGCGATACGAGCGACGATGATGATGACGACAGCGATGATGGAGCCAGCAGCACGAGTAGCAGCAGCGATGACAGCGAGAACCACGACAATGACGATGCAGAAGAAGTCAGGCGCAGATTCGACGAACTCGAGACTCTCCAGCGCGAGTTCGATGGGCTGCTTCAGCGACAGCGACAATCTCTCCAGGATCGCATGTCTCGGTCAACTCTCACCACACAAAGACGACAACCCCAAGAGCACCAACGACAAAACAGCGGATCCAGTCGCTCTAGCAATACCCAAGAGCGCCGAGACAAGGAAGCAGCGCTCCGTAAGACCGAGCACGCCCGTCAAGAATCAGACTACCTCGCAGCACAACGAGCACGAGAGGCCACACGCGAACAGCTCCGTCGCGATCGAGCAGAACGAGCCAAACGCGAAGAGGCGCAACGACAAGCTCAAGCTCAATGGGAAGCAGAAGAAAAAGGCAAAGCAGAAGCGGAAGCAGAGCGCCTCAGAAAGAAAAAACAAGAAGCCGAAAAAGCCCGTCTGGACCGCGAACGCCAGGCGAAAGAACAGAAAGAGCAGCAGCAGTCACGCGTCTCCTCCTGGGAGACCGCCTGGCTCCGCTACGAAACAGCCTGGGCCAACATCGCTCCCAACAGCACCAATACGCCCGTCGACACCGATATCCGTGTGAGCCAGATCTGGCCAACGAAGAGCGGCTCTTTCGCCTCTTGCTGCGAGGAAGATGTCAGGGCTTTCTTCCGCTGTCAGCCTGGAGACGTCAATCGTCGCATGTTACGCAGGCAGGCTCTTCGTTGGCATCCGGATCGCGCTGCGAGGCTTTTCGCGTACGTGGCAGATGAAGTGGTGCTTGGGGAGTTGTTGAGGACGGTGACTATGATTTCGCAGGTTGTTATTGGGATTATGGGAGTTGCGGCGCAGTGATATTTAGCATCTTTGCTCTTGTTCCGAGGGTCTTGGTTTCTGGTCTGGTTGTCGGGATGTAATAGATAGTAGCGGGCATAGACTGATATCACGTCAAGCTCAGAGTCATGTTGTTTACTACACTTGTACATAGACCGGCTTCTTGGCTGGCTTCGTAATTCACTACACCTACTTCGGAAGTTATCCGCTACGCTTCCTGGGACACTGACCATTGAGACGCGGTAAACGGTTATTGTAGCTAATACTGGCTAATTTATACTTGCTGAACGCAGTCATAGTTGTGTTGTCGCAGTTCTCCCATCAAGGCGATGCTTTCCTTCCAGGACCGCTTGGGGGACAAAATTCCATGTCCGCAGTGTCCGCCTTTCAACTATCTCCGATCTGTTCTTATTCGAGATTGTGCGCTCTTGTTTCGCCGGTTCCTCAACATTATCGAGACGCCATTACTGCTTGAGTTGTACGCCGCTGATTGTATTTGCAAGTTTCAAGACATCCAAGTGGGTCCAAGACACGGCCTCTTGGCGGCGCTCGATGGTCTATTTCGTCAGGATTGCTTCACCTTGCCTCATTGGCCGAATTCTACGTTGAGCAAGTCGAAGTCTGTCACTTGAAGCCTGTACTCCTTCTGCAAGGTGTTGATGGCCATCTTGCTATCGCTGTCCAGAGATCTGATGCCTTCGATGTTGTGCCATCCCTTGGCTTGCATGCTTTGTATCATGCCTTCAAAGTGCTTGTGAAAAGACACGACTGAGTAGGGCAGCTGAGAGATACTGCATTGATCGAATGGCAAGACCTCCTCCGACAGGTTTGCTTCTTGGTCGGGGAAGCGCTTGAGCATGGCGAGATCATGTTCCTGGCGTGGGTCTCTTTCGACGCTTTCGAGCCGCGCCACTGCATCCTTAACGGTATGTCCAGCTTGATTGTCAATATACAGTGCGAACCAGATGCGGAGGCTGACGCGGTAAGCCCTCATCTCGGGCGGAATGACCCAGTAGTCGCCGACAAGCATGGATAGTGCGAACATGGCAGTGCGAGCCTGTTCGAACCAGAAGTCGTAATTGGAAGAGTGGCGTACTTTCAGGTAGCCGCATGCGATGTTGACCGCGATCTCGAATAGAAACGTCTCGAGTAATTCAAGGATCTTCGGACAATTGTTCAAAGCCCATGAGTACACATCAGGCTGATGCATAACAGTTTCGAGTCGGTGATAAACCAAGCATTGGAGGCCGAGGACAAAGACCAACTCATCATGCTCGATGGCCGAGTTCGCGACATCTAAGGCCATGATGCAAGCGCCTACTTCCCAAGTGAAGTAAGCCTCGGTAGACTCCACACTGGGTGCCATCAATTGTTTCAGGTGTGCAAGCTTCTTTCGATTGCGGATGGCGCCTTGGAAGACAACTCGTTGGCTCAAACTGGTCACAGTGGCGAGCGGCGTCAGAAGACGATTTTGAAGCCCCTCGTCCATCGAACGGTATTTCGTCTCTCTCAATTCGCACAAACATCTCGTAGAGCTCGCCTTCCTGCCGGCCAGAGCGGCCGGATTCAATCGAATAGCTGGCATTCCAGTCCCAAGGATCACTGTCACGGCAGGACCTGGATTCAGCCCATGCACCGTAGCAGGACGGGCAGCACAAACGAAAGCCTGCAGATCTTGCGCCAATATGATGCAAGACTCGACTGGAAGCTTCGCCGAGCTGGTTGTGTCGGGGTCGAAATGGACTTGAAGCGAGTGAAGCTGCATCCTCCCAGCATGCTTCTTAGAGACCATCGGCACCCACGTCAAACCTCCGAAGACTTTTTCAAGGGACGACGACGGGTAGCTGAGGACGACGAAGATGTTGCGCTTGTACATCATCTCTTCGACTTCGTCGTGTATAGTACGATTCACACCCAGAATGTTTGTAGAAAAGCGATACGCCTGGAGCCCTTTCATGGCACGTTTGGCGGCCGCAAGGCCGAGCTCGGCCTTCCGTGGTACTCTTACGTACTCGCTATCAAGCAGATAGCCATAGATTCTGAACAGTCGGTCAGCTAAATCTCTGGTATGAGTATGATACCTGCTCAGCAACTTACTGGTCGCGCAGCTCCCTCGGGAGTGGGAGGTTGGGTCGCCTTTGTGGCAGCTGACTGGACGACATGTCAGAGAGCGCTGCGGTGACCTGGTCGCCTGCCATGTTGCCGGTGAGATGGCTGTTTTGCGGTTCTACCGAGTGCGGTTGTATGGTGTCCGAGTTGTGAGTGGAAGTGGAAGTGTGTCGCAAGTGCAGCTGCTGCAAAAAAAAATGAACACCTCTTTGTCTTGCAAATGGCGACAACGACGTCAACACCGGCAAGCCCCGCGAAGCTGCACGTGCCGCTGAATGGGTGAGAAGTGAATAGATCTGGGTTTAGTGACTCTACTTGGACTTACGAAGTGAATGCGCACGTCGCCGCAGCCCGCCAACTTTAACTCAAGGGAAGGGGTTGAGATTAAGAGGCTACCTACCGCTCGCTTTTATCATTCGTGGTTCCACCAAGCTGCATGTATTAATCTCAGCGCGAAGACACTCTGCCAGCCACAATTTGATTGCACACGCTTCCTTTCCTCGCTACGAACTGTTTCCTTATCCCCTCGACATGTTGACAAGCAGAAGGCTCACAGCTGATCGAAGTTGGTCACCTCCATACCATGGCGCTTCTGCAGGTCGATGATGCTCTGTTTCTGGTCTTCGGTCAAGGCACGGACAAGTTGCATGTCGAGCCAACCGCGGCAGCGGGTTCGCTCCTTCATGCTGGCTATGCTCTTGTAGAAAGAAGTGCCTGGGAAGGGCAGTTGGACTGCGCTGCACTCACTGAGTGGCAGGTGTTGCAGCGTCATCATCTCATCTTGGTTGGTGTGGCGCTTAAGGATCTGCGCATCGTGAATTTGATGTGGCCCAGGTTCGCCTTGGATCAATGAGTTGACGGCGTCTTTGACAGTTCTCGTGCCCGGACGCAGCGAGGCAATGGGTCGACACAGATCGAACATCAACCGGAGGTTGTCAATGTATGCTTGCAGGCCGTCGGGCACTTTCCACGATTCTCCAAGCTCTTCAGAAGTTTCCTCGACGTACCAACACATTCTGTCGAAACCATCGATGAATTGGCTGATCAGCCCCCGCTTCAGCTTGCTGACCAAAACATTAGTCAACATCTCGAGGCGGAAGGTACGGAGCGCGTCGACCAGTGCAGGCTCAAGATTCGCCTGACTGTGTTCCTCAAGAAGTCCGTCGATCTCATACTCGATGTAAGAGTACTGAAGAATCACCATACAAATGTCGTCATGATCTACGCAAGCATCGGCAACATCCTTCGCCATGCTCAGGCGTCCGAGGGTTGACCACCATTTCGCCGCAGGGTAGGCCAGGGTAGGACTCATGATTCGCTCCGTGGCTTTGATGTGTGCCTCGTCACCAATTTTGCCAGTGAACACCACGCGCTGGCTTGGACTGATGATGAAAGCTAGGGATTTTAGAACCCTTTGCTGTAATAAAGTATCCATCGATACATGCTTTGTGCTTCGGAAATCGCACCTGAGCTGTGTTGGCTTGCCTAGCTTTGCCTGGCCTTCGGTGTGCACGTCCTCAAGAATGATTTTGGAATCTGACTGAGCCACGACACCAACAAATGGTGTCTTTGCTCTGGATGCAGAAAGACTCACAGTGTAGCAAAATGCATTCATGTCGCGTGCCAGCATGATGTACGACTGTACAGGGATCTCGGCGCCGGACAGAGCTTTCGTGGCTTTTAGTAGTGTTGCGCCCGGGGAGATGTGAAGGCGTATCGAGTGGTGTTTCATTCTGCCAGCGTGTGTGTGGGAAATGACTGGCACTAAGTAAAGGCCACCTCTCGACTTGTTTAGCGACGGCCACTGGTAGCTAACCACGACAAACTCATTGCGCTTGTAGAGCAGCTCCTCGCTTTCTTCGTGGATCGCGTGGTTGACTGCCAGGATGCTGGTGTGAAAGTGGTACGCCCGGGGACCTGGTTGATTGAGTCTGTTCGCAGACATGTATTCTTCTTCTTTGTACACACGCCTGACCCGAGTGTAGTCGCCATCAAGCAGATAACCATAGATCTTGTCGCGAAGCTCCCTCGGGAGTGGAAAGTTGGGAAGTTTCGCCGGCAGCGCACTGGTCGAGGGGATCGCCGTGGTGACTTTCTTCTCGGCCATGTTGCAGAACGTGTAGGGATGTAGCTTTGGAAAGGTTTGTTGTGTTCGCTGGTGCGGTGGTCGAGAGTGGTCAAATCTTGGCTGAAATTGTGTCAAGAGCGCGAGCATCAATTAAGCCCACCTTCGTGGCTGGCGAAAGTGTTGTGCGTGCAAGCGGCGGCAACGACGTCAACATCGGCACATCCCGCGGAGTGTCATGTGACGATGTGAAAGTGAGTAAATTACAGGTCTGCGCTCAGGGCAAGCTGAGAAAGTGAAAGAGTACGCCTTGTTTGGGGGGGAAGGCTTTGGAAATTGAGAGACTACCTACCGCTGGTGCGCATCGTTCGTGGTTCCACCAAGTTATCGCCTTCTCTATGCTCAACTTATACTTCGAATCCGGATCACCAGGACCCCATCAACCGATCGTCTTCTCACGCGCTTTGTGCCGCTGCTTCCAGAGATTCTTCCTCAACATGTTGCGAGTCTGCCTTCTTCTGCTCCTTCTCAAATCTGTTCGCCAAGACTCTCAATTTGCTCACGAATGGATCCTTGTCCAAGTACGCGCCTCGCAGCCATCTCTCCTTGCCTGCATCGGCAACTTCAAACGCCTTTCGAGCGTGCAGAACTCTTCGGTTGTCAAACAGCACACACTCACCAGGCTTCATCATGCGCTCATGAATATTCTCCTCCTTGTGAATGATATCGTTGAACTTCCGTGCAGCCTGGTGCCAGGCGCGCACATGGTCTTCGGTCTGAGTGGTCAAATCCTTCCATGGAGCGTACAGGTGGGAATTCGAGGTTTGGAAAGGTGCCTGGAATGGGGGTGCCCACGAGACAGCTTCTAGGTAGTCCTCGAGTTTGAACATTTCTTGTAGACGCGGGTCGACACGGTTGCGAGTCGCAAATGATCGGAAGCTCTTGAAGTTGGAGAAGTGAGTGCTACCGAAGCTCAACGGCGCAAGCTCGATTAGTGGGCGGGATTGCTGGTAGTAGTGGGATTCGATGTGATCGTAATGGAACGTTATGAGGCGCCTCTCCAGCTCGGAGAACGCGAATTCGTCTGTGTGGAGCAGTTCTGCAACCGCTTTGAAGCTGTCTGTGAAGAGGCTCGCGCCACCAACAGCAGAGGAGCGGATGCAATGTAGGAACTGCAGATGTGGTGGCTGCTCCATGTACATGAGATCCATGTGGAAGCCCAAATCTTGGCTGGTGTAAGCGACATTCTTTGCTTCGGGAACGGAGCGTACGTCCCAAGTTTCGCCGTAGAAGGTATTCTTGAGAGGTCCGATGCGCTGCACGATGCGTGACACAGAGTCAGGCGACTCGGGGACATCTTTGAGGAATAGCAGACCATGGGAGTGGAGTTGTTGCAGAGCTTTGTAAAGAACGGTGTCGTCTTCCATGTACGCTTCGTAGGTGAGATCTGGGACTTCTTCACGGAATTGGGAGTCTGTCCAGAGTCTACGAGCCGGAAGCGAAGGCAGCGTCTTAGAAGAGCCACGAGCAGCCATTGCATCGAAGATCCCTTTCGTGAAAACGCTCTTGTGTGATTCGTCGAATCCTGGGAGGTCGTTGCTCCATTCAATCTCGACACCATTGGGTAGCTCTGTGACATTCTTCAATGTAATGTTTGGCGGGATTTCGACAGTCGAGAAGAGCTTCTGGCGGGTGGATTGATCGACACATCGAGGACATGTGCACATGTCTCGGAGAGCCATTACCGGCACAATATATTCTGTCTTCGTGGGTTGTTGTTTTGGAGGTTGCTCGGCAAGGCGCAGGGCGCCAGATCGAAGGCGTCGTCTTTCTGGTTGGAAGTTGAAGGGGGTCTCTTCGCGTTCTAATCGGAACGGATCTGAAAACTCATCCTTGTGTTGATCTATAGTTTTCTGTTTCCTGCCGTCGTGGAATGTGATTCGTGGTCCCCGTGTGCTGAGAGGGCGACCTGTGCTGAGAAGGCGACCATGGTTGATACTGAGCTTGACCTGACGCGTTGGGCGTATGAGGCGACTGACAACTCTGCGTGATGCAAACATTGTTATGTGTTAGTCATACATGTATATGTACAAAGTGTAAGTTCGCTAGGCAGAGTGTCGTTCCAATGTTTATACAGTATCGTGGCGCGTGAAGTGGAGACTCCGTCGGCGTTCGAAAGCCAGGCCTCGGCTCATCGGAGGAAGGCGCGAACCCTGACCCTAATCTTAAATTAGCATCAAGCTCAAATGTTCCTATTGCGGCTCTGCAAACAAATGTAAGGTTGAAGCTCATCCAAACTCTCTCTCATTCACAAACACCAGAAATACTTTCCGTGGCTTTCGGACACTCCAGGCTGGTGACTGATGGATGTCTCCTGCCGCAGAGCCTCTCCGCGATGAGGTATGCTATGATCAACAAGCTCTAGTTCAACAGTCTCGCTGACAATCACCAGGGAACTCGCTCACAAGTCGTTGTTGCCGGCGCAATAGCAGGCCTGGTCTCTCGCTTCTGCATTGCGCCTCTCGATGTCCTCAAAATCCGTCTGCAGCTGCAATACCACTCCCTCGCCGATCCGCTAGCCACAAACACTCCTTTCCGGAAACCACTGGGCGTCTTGCAAGTTGCGCGCAACATTCTCTACCACGAAGGCATAACTGGGTTCTGGAAGGGAAACATCCCCGCTGAAGGTTTATATCTCAGCTATGGCGCTGCCCAATTCCTTGCCTACAGGAGTGCAACGCAAGCCATTGATGCTTTGAACACCGATAAGAATGGCGAAAAGAGATGGGCTATACCTGGTGCTGCGAAATCTTTCGTCGCTGGAGCCGTAGCTGGCACAGCGGCCACCACCGTGACATACCCACTGGACC
Organism: Cladosporium velox; assembly: GCA_024604135.1. Lineage (NCBI taxonomy): Eukaryota > Fungi > Ascomycota > Dothideomycetes > Cladosporiales > Cladosporiaceae > Cladosporium > Cladosporium velox. Next base: position 1,226,821 of record JANIIF010000007.1, on the reverse strand, counting down.
TTCTGCGCACACGCTTTGCCGCTCAAGGAACCGAGAAGGTCTACGAAGGCCTCATTTCCAGTATCCGCGACATCAAGCGCAACGAGGGATTCGGAGGCTATTTCCGTGGCCTCGGCGCAGGCATTGGCCAAATCGTACCTTACATGGGTCTCTTCTTCGCATTCTACGAGGGTCTGAAGCCCGCTCTCGCAGGTGTCTCGCTTCCATTTGGCTCCGGGGATGCCGTGGCTGGCATCACAGCCAGCGTGCTTTCCAAAAGTATGGTCTTCCCATTGGACACTGTGAGGAAGAGACTGCAAGTCCAAGGTCCTTCGAGGCACAAATATGTTGGTGGACATAAAACGCCGGTTTATGACAGTGGCGTTGTCGGGACATTGAAGATGATTGTGAGGAAAGAAGGGACCATGGGCCTTTACAGAGGGCTGAGTGTGAGTCTGGTCAAGGCGGCGCCTGCGAGCGCGATCACGATGTGGACATATGAACGGGCGTTGGATGTGATAAAGAGGATACAAGAAGACGACGAGTAGGAATCAAAGATTCCTGCCTATGGGGAGTACCTGGGAACTCACTCCTTCATTTGTGCAACCAACAATCAAATCATCATGCTTGCGGCGAATGTTACAGTCTTCGGAAACCCGACATCGTGAGCGTGGCCGAAGATAATCGGCAACATTAAGCTTACGTCGGCAATTGCCTCTCGTCGGCTGATGTGCTCCATATACTGTAGCATGAGTGCGCTACCAAGCATTGTTCATCGAGAGAGAACACATAGTAAATCAAGGTGAAACACGTGCTTACATACGTTTGCATGCTCGTCGTACATGTATCCGATGATGAACACGTGCAGCATGAATGTCGACCAGAATTGATCTACCAGGGTTAGGGTCGTCACCCTAAGCTTCATTCACACGACACGCGCATGTGTACATGTACATACACGTATACATGCGTGGTTGATTAGACACGATAATATGTTGTATACATCACCATTACTAGGCTAACATGGTATTGTTCAGACGCCAACTTCCATCACTTGACCATCAGAAGACTTGAATTCCACTCTTTCAGTACACACGCTTGATTGAGTATGACCAAAATCACGACATGGTTTCTCAGCAGACGAATTGTAAGCAACGGGATCACCACACGTCAGCGGAGGATCTTTACTCTCCAAAACTACTACTCGTCCAACCATCGAGTCCATTCATTGTTACACGACATTACTCTGACTTACTTGATGACTGATTTGTCAATGCCGAAGCTGCAGCCGTTGACAGTAGTATCGATCTGTAAGCGGGTGGCATTGTACAATGAGAATGATTACAGCCGCGTAGGGATGAACGGAGGATGGTTGACGGAATCGACACCAGCGGCCTAAATGCTATAAAGTCAGGTTGCCATTGAGATCAGACATGCGAGTAGCATCAGAAACACAGGGGATCGATACCAAAACACACTAATCCCACAACAAGATGTTTGCCAACATGCAATCACTCATCTCCACATTCCTCCTCTTCTGCAGCGCAGTAACCCTCATCGAAGCCTCCAGTCCCCTTCCCAACATACGCGCCACCTACGGCAGCTCGCCAGCACCCTTCGCCATCGACGTCGAACCTCGCTTCATCGACGACATCCGCCAGCGCGTGACCAATGCCCGCTCGCCCATTCCTCCAGGAGGATATGAACCAGCCTACTCCGAAGGCCCAACTCTCGCCAACTTCACCACGCTCCGCGACTACTGGCTCGACCACTACGACTGGTTCGCAGAACAAGCCACCATCAACTCCAAATTGAAGCAATTCACGACGACTGTTCAGTCTCCAGACTCCAATTATACTCACGAAGTCCCGCTGCACTTCGTACACCATCGATCCGAAAGAGAGGACGCGATCCCGTTGCTGTTCGTACATGGTTGGCCGGGGTCTTTCCTCGAGGTCACGAAGATCATCGATCCCCTGACGAACCCGCCGAATTCTTCAGTACCAGCTTTCCATGTCGTCGCACCATCGATCCCAGGATTCGGGTTCTCGCCCGCTCCTACCCACAATGACTATGGCACCACTGAAGCAGGCCACAGCTTCGACGCGCTCATGCAACAGCTCAACTACACCAGATACGTGTACCAAGGCGGCGACATCGGCGGCTGGATTCTGCGCCACCAAGCAGCATATCATCCTGACACGCTCGTTTCGGCGTTGTCGAACTTCTGGATCCAAAAGCCCAATGACACCGACTTGGCTCGCTACGCCGCAAACGAGACCAGCGCGGATGAGACCACTTACATCCGCACAGTCGAGAACTACATCGTCAACCTCAGCGGCTACCGCGTCGAACAGCAGACGCAGCCGCTGACACTAGCCTACCTCGCAAGCGACTCGCCGTTGGGATTCGCACTGTGGATTTATGCACTGATGCGACTCGACGTAGAGCCCGGCAGCCCGAACTGGACGCCCGGCGAGATCATCACATGGTCGCTCATGTATACGATCCAAGGCCCTCTTGGCGGATTTCGCATGTATAGAGGGATGTTCCAGGAGAATGACTTCGAAGGCACTGGCTTTGGCACGCCACCTTTTGTCACGCAGCCTGTTGGCGTTACTCAGCGGCCTTACGACTTTGGCGTCGGATTGCCGCTCGAGTGGACGCAGAGGGATGGTAATGTCAAGGCCGTCTACAAGCACGACCACGGAGGACATTTCGCTGCGTACAGGAGCCCCAATTCGCTGGTGGACGATATTTACCGGTGGTTCGGCGATCGGGAGCTCTCGGGGACCAGTGTGTTCTATTGACGGTTCTTAGAATGAGCATGAAGTGCCGCATAGTGGGAGGGGCGTGGACGTCTGCCTTGCGCAAGGGGTCGATAGATCGTCGTGCGCGGGAAGGTGGTGTTACCATAGCATGAGCGAACTCTAGCATATCCGATGTTTGTCAATCGATTTAGTAGCACCAAATCAGCTGGCGTCAGCATGGTCAGTATCTGACAAATTCGTTCGTATGCTCAGATCATTGCCTATCGTATCCATTGTTGGACCCTGTTGGCACGTGCTCGCGAGCGCGAAGTGAGCAAGCATTTGCAAGGCTGCGATACTTCGGCCATCGAAGCATGTCCGACTTGGAGTACAGCTCTGCAGAGACTTCAGCGTCCCCACCCATCCACGCTACATGCACCGTCTGGACAGCGTTGGTCGCCTAGAGTGCTGCAGATTGATGTCCCTGGTGCTTCTGCTGCATGCAAAGTAGATCTGTAACTCAGTCGATCATCAAGAAAGCAATGCCCAAGATCATTCAGCCAATGGGAATCCCCGGTTCAGGCATGCGAAAAGATCAGCGAAGCCTCTCGCCTACCTGTCTCTGTCAGGAGACGAGTGGACCTGGTAATGGGCGTAACGTGGCGTACGGAAGGCAGTTGGAACGAGCCGCTGCATGCGAACATGTAACTGAAATAATGTTCTCGAAGCAGGGTCGCCCGGTCATGGGCTGCCACTGGTGCTTGATTGGTATTGCTGTGTAGATCTGTGACTGCTATCGTGAGTCTTTCCCTGTTCAATTTTCTTTTGCTTCGGATCAATGATGGCATGATCTTGGCGGACTGCAGAGAGCTAGATGTCGTGCATGCATGCATGCTCAGTCTCGTCAGTCTACATGACCGTGGCCGAAGAAATGAGTGGTCCTCTTGCTCAGTGACATCGACATCCTTACCAACAGGCAAGCGGAGAAAGCGCCGTGAAATGCCGACATGAGATCGGATCCGAACGGAGATGAAGGGGTCGCGTGCCTGAGCGCTCGTTTCCCCAGGGCTCAGCCAGAAAACACGTGGGCCCTCACGGCTGTACCACATGGGGTCGGAGGTTCCACAAAACGCTGGCGTTCATCAGAGCGAAAGGGTGTGTGGGGCTGACAGCGTACAGCATACAGCACGAGGTCAAAGATCGCGTGCCTGTTGAGATACTTCTTACGGAGGCGTGGGAGGCCAAGTGGATCCGAGTCTTGACGATGCCTTGGACGTCCTCAAGCTATTAGCCGGTGTTGGCATCGGTGGCAAGCGACGATGCCCAGAAGCTGGGCTTGCTTGTGTCCATCGAAGCATCCGTATTTGTAGCGCAATTGGGTTCTGCTCGCGTGACCATTTCGATAGATTCAATTAATACGCTCGCTGACCTGCAGCGGGAGCGTTGCCCTGGTCGAGCAGAGTGCATATCGGAGTCAACGACATGCCTGTGACAATGACAATTGGTGGCGGTAGGTGGCACTCGCTCTCGGCGGGCTTCCTGAAGTGAATCGGATGAGGTGCGATGAACGCCACCAGGAGAGTATCGAGAGCGTCTGCTGCGGTCGAGGGATGTCGACGGGTGGAAGTTCTGACCCCACGTGTTAAAGTGATTGGCCGACCTCTAGCGCCAATATCAGCCAAGAGAGCCAAGATTTCTTGCGAGAAGTCAAGTCTCCGTCGACGCTTGATTCCACGCGAAGAAGTGCCTTGAGGGCTCAAGCTAACGCTTCCTAAACCTTCGCTGAGTCGTTAATGTCAAGTCGAGACCGTAGCGAGTCGATAGTTGTAGGCCGCAGAGACCATGGCTGTCCTTCGAGTCTTTAGCCCCGACGGCGAATCACAGCCCTCCATTCATCAGCGTGGCTACCATTCCTCAGCCTTTCACTTCACACGCGTCTGCTTCTCTCGGTGTTGTCCGCAGGGCCAAGCAGGCGCCACTTGATCCTGTCGATTGTACAAATAACCTATATAGTCCAATTCTCTTCCAAGATGGTCCATCTCATCACCCAGATCAAACTCACCATCACCACCCTCCATTGACCACAGGTCGCCGTCAAGATGGTGCTCTCCGAATACACCTACATCTTCGCCATTGGCACCTTCTTTGCCATGTTGGATGCCTACAACAACGGTGCCAACGATGTCGCCAACGCCTGGGCCACCAGTGTTTCCTCCAGAAGTATTTCCTACAGACAAGCCATGGTCTTTGGCACATGCTTCGAACTTCTTGGAGCTATCACCGTCGGAGCCCGTACCGCCGACACAATCAAGAACGGTATTATCCCCAACAGTGCTTTCGAAGGCAATGCCGGGGTTCAGATGTTGGCTTTCACCTGTGCTCTCGCCGCCGCATCCTCTTGGGTCATGTGGTGCACTCGCCACTCTGCTCACGTCTCGTCTACCTACTCGCTTATCTCGGCTGTTGCTGGTGTCGGTGTCGCTCTCGCTGGTGCTGACAAGGTCCAATGGGGATGGAACAACGGCAAGGGCCTCGGTGCCATTTTTGCTGGTCTCGGAATGGTAAGGACTGAAAGGTGCAATCCAACATGATGTCTGAGACACAATACTAACTTATACTCTTCGTTCTACAGGCCCCTGCCATTTCTGCTGGCTTTGGTGCGACCATCTTCATGCTGATCAAGCTGGTTGTCCACATGCGCAAGAATCCAGTCCCCTGGGCTGTCTGGACTTCCCCGTTCTTCTTTTTGATCGCCGGAACTATCTGCACTCTGTCCATTGTCTACAAGGGCTCTCCTAACCTTGGTCTCGGCAAGAAGCCTGCTTGGTACATCGCCGCCGTCACCATGGGTACTGGCGGAGGCGTCGCCATCTTGGCTGCGATCTTCTTCGTGCCTTTCGTACACGCAAGGATCATCAAGCGCGACGCTGGTGTCAAGTGGTACATGTTCATTCAGGGTCCCCTTCTCTTCCGTCGCCCGTGGCCTCAAGATGGCGAGCGTGCTGTCGTGCCCAACTACGCAGTCGTTCAGCACGACGAGGATGAGACTGTCGTCGACTTTGCCTCTTCTGAGACCGACGCTCCCATTAGCAAGCAGGTTGTTGAGAACGAAAAGGCTTTCGACCAGGTTGCACGCGAAATCAGCGGCAAGCAGCTTACCACCAAGGAATTGAACGAAATGAGTGAGCGTCGTATGAACGAGAAGCTCATGAAGGGAAAGGGACCTCTCGCCTGGGCTCTCCGCACTCTAAGAGACAACGAGATGGGCCCGGGCCAGATCTACGAATTCCACAACATGAAGATCGTCGCCAAGCGCATTCCTGCCTACGTTGTCTGTGGAGCTCTGTACGGTCTGCACTACGACATCCACGCTGCTCAATCTGGAACTGCTGGAACCCCTGAGGGCGCTCGAATGGCGCGTACCTACTCATTCGCAAGCAAGTATTCAGACGAAGTTGAACATTCGTACTCTTTCGTTCAGGTTCTCACTGCCTGCACTGCCTCTTTCGCTCACGGAGCTAACGATATTGTAAGTCGGCCACTTTTTCAGTCTTTACACAAGCACTAACATCTCTACAGGGTAACTCCGTTGGTCCTTGGGCCGTCATCTACTCCGCCTGGTCGACTGGCAACGCCGCAGCAGCCAAAGCTCCCGTGCCCGTCTGGCAGCTCGCAGTCCTCGCTCTCGTCATCTCACTGGGCCTTGTCACCTACGGCTACAACATCATGAAGGGTAAGCGCTCATTCAGAATACTCACAAGAAGAAAACACACTAACAACACCTCACAGTCATGGGTAACAAAATCACCTACCACTCGCCTTCCCGCGGCTGCAGCATGGAAATGGGTGCCGCCATCACCGTCCTTGTGTTCTCACAATTCTCGCTCCCTGTCTCGACCTCTATGTGCATCACCGGTGCTACTGTGGGCGTTGGTCTCTGCAACGGCACTTACAAGGCTGTCAACTGGCAGCGTATCGGCCTGCTCGTCACCGCTTGGATCATGACGATCCCTATTGCTGGCACTCTCGGCGGTGTGCTTATGGGTCTCTTCCTCAATGCGCCTCACTTCAGCTAGATGGCCCGAGTTTGCATTGAGATTGTTTGGAAACAAAAGTTTGATGGGAGCAGGTGCTGCATATATGATGAGTGGTCGCATGATGGAGTTTTGGGTTCTTTCGTTTGAGATGTCTAGTTAATTATATACCCCCGACAGCTCGCTAGAATTGCATGATATCTTTTACTTCAATCTGATTCTAAGTGTAATGCATAGTCGTGTTAGAACATAGTGAGCATCTGAGCACCTGAAGTGGTACAGCCACAAAACCACATACGAACATCCGCTCAATCCGGCCTAGCGCAAAGTCGAACCTCAGGCCCCACCCTAGCACTCAAACAACAACACCACCAATTGATCAACGAGACCACTCCAAGCGGTTCTCTCTAGCCTAGCGGCAGTGACGAGAGGATCTAGCGAAGATTGCGACCAGTCTCCCGCTCGCATCACAGCTCAGGCTGTCACAGGAGTATTCGGATTCCAGATGGGCTTGAAGTACTGGGTGCGCCGAATTGAGGAAACTCATATCGGCAGTTTCGGTATTCCCAATGCTGAGACGATTATCATGTAATGGCTGATGTTGATCAATTATTCTTCTTATTTTTTCCTTTTGGGGTGTTGTATTGACAAGTGCACGTTGATGGATGATCGAGACTCTTCGTGTCTGCTACACTGCAATCAACTCGATGAGGCAAGATTCGGGAAGGCGGGTGGATACTTACTTTACTCGCTAGGAAGGCAGAGGTCATCGGCATCCCGTTGATCTGGCTGTTCTTGCAAGGACGTGTCAATGAAGCCGGAAAGACACACCGGTGAGGCTTGCCACTACAACATCTTCAGCATTTCACTGTTCCGGCGATTCTACTAAGGATCCATCGATCGGGCCAAGCTGAAAGACTCATGAAGCTTGCCGCTGAGACATCATCAGGGTCTCGCTGGTCTATCAATGCCACTGAATATGCGATACACAAGCTGAGCGACAAGCATGATGATCGTTGCCACTGAAACATCCCCAGAGCTTCACTGGCCTCATGAATCGATTGAGGCTTATCGACGAGCCGCGGGTGAAGATCTCACGATACTTGCCGCAGAGAGACTGGTGTACTGGTTACATGTTCACAGTGAATCCGTAACATCTTCGGTAGACAGGACTGCTCGGCCATGAATATGGTCGAGGAGTTATTGTCTTCGTTGGGCGTCTCAGCGGTAGGTTTGGTATAGCGCATATGGCGATATCGGAATCTGAGGTCTGATGTTGTTCTGCACTGATCAGTTCATGCGCGAGTGGAAGCTAACAAAACCTCACAAAGTGAAGGCTGATCTTCTGTCTTCACATGTCAACGATCTGCTTTGATCACGTGCAAGAAGCTCTCACATGTTTAAACAATGGCTAATCGAGTCAAGCTCAATCGCACAATACCACGACCTCATTGCTCCAATACAAACCCAACAAGTTTGAAACCAACGTCTTCACTCCGCGCATCTCCGACACAAAGCCACTTGCCGCATTGCCAGTGAAGTCCACGGCGCGACCAGATGTCTTACGATTGGTGACAAGCGAGTGTCAGGCTGCAAGTGAACCATCGCAGCGCTTCTCAGAGCTTCCCTATATCAGTCTACCAAGTTCCGAACACAACTCACCACTTTGCGATCGCGACATCAAACGCGACACCAACGAAATCATGCACCACCCAAAGAGCAAACTCGGCTCCAGCCCACTCAAAATCACAACACCAATCCAAGCGCCCTCCCCTCGCTTCGACAGCCACCGTGAAGACATAAACTCGCCCCTTTCCAGCACCTGCGTCCGCAGCACCAGCAGCCAAGACCCCGTCCTCACCCGCAGCGAACTCATCAACATCATGTCGACAATCTCCAATTTCGCCCTCCACTACGCCGCCATCTACTACACTATCGGCGTCAACTACCACACTCTGCCGTTCTCAGCCCGCCGCAGCGAATGGGTCGTCAGCGACATGCGCTGCATCGTCGACCTCGCCCTGAATTCTTCGCACTACAAGCAGCTGCCAGACCTAGTGTACATCTTCAGTGAGATCAGCCTTCGCCTGTACGAGTCGCAGTACTTGCTCGGCGACTATCAAGGGAACTGGCAGGTTTCCGAGAAGCTGTTGAGGCGTTGCGATGCATTGATGCAAGAGGCCGAGGTGCGCTTGAACTTTCTGCAGAGTGGAGTGTGGAACATGTGGTTTGTCGCGGAGAGGGATGAGATGGTCTGCTTTGACGAAGGCGTGGATTGCGAGAAGGCGAGGGCGGCGTTCAGGGATAGGTGGTTGAGTGTGCTGCCGCAGATTTGCTTTGCGGGACTGAAGAGGGAGAAAGAGTTGCAGGATGAGAAAAGAGAGTTGCAGGTTGAGGAGAGAGAGATCCAGAGCATGAGTGGACGGAGGTGGGTATCTTGGAGTGGCTGATGGAAAATGTCTGGACACGCCTCGCCTTCGTACACAAGGACCTTTGGAGACACAATTGTGCCGGATTCAAGTGTCTTGCTGCTGTTGTCTTGATTGGACAAACAAATCCTGAGCGAGACGACTGCAGGGAACCAAGTGACAAGAGTACTTGAATATTACCTAGCGAGATTATTCAACCAGGAATTGAAGTTGTACAATGATTCAACGTAACCTAGCATGCCAATGTAATGTGGGCGATGGCCAACCCAATGCAAAGGCACCATCAAATAAGACATGTATAATAAAGACCAGGATTGGAGTTATTCTTGTATCGAATTGTTGCTCAGAGCAACTGATCACAGCAGATGCAATGCTCAAGAAAGGAGTCAGGCTTGGGTGCTTGGACGAGATGGAGTCGGACGTTGAAAGCCAATCAAAGTGTCGGGGCAGCGGCAATGCCCGCCGGACGAATCGAATGCGGGCCCGGTAATTCATCGAGTCGTGTCTTCAGCACACAAGTGTGTGAGTGACTGTCGCTCCCACTCCCCTGCTACATCGCTAACATTGCAGGGAAGCACCAGGCATGTAAGTATTACTACTATCGATGCTGGATGGCCACACTGGAGCTTCCGACAGCAGTCCGCCTCCGAACCAGCTTACTAACGCAATTGGCAGTGCATTTTGTTTGACCGAGCCACTTGAGGCATCTTGGATATAAGTGGTACCTTTTAGGGGCCACGACTTGGATAGAGTGGAGGAGAACTATTCAGGAGGGGGAGCAGAGATGGCGACAGCTACGGGTACGTTCAGCTTGGAGGAGAAATGAAGAGGCGGTATGGAGATCATGTCTTGGTCATGATGGCGAACACTTTTGCAAACGGTCGCATCCGGCATCAGGACTTTCACTGACAATTGTCGCCTGTCCAACAGAAGGCTATGCCTACTCTCGCTCTTCATCCTTTTCCGCTGCCAGGTCGCCAGACACGGCATCACCCATATACCCGGAGCGGGCGATACGACCTCTTCCAAATCGCCGCCTGAAATCGAGGCTCTCTCCCGAACAGCAGAGCTCAATAATATATCCGCCGGATCCGCCACCGATGAGTTCCACGCTCAACTTTCACGCGCAGGAGAACGGAGGAAGAGGAATGACAAATGGAGATTTGGAGCACGACCACGATCATGACCACGATCATGACCACGATCACGACCATGATCACGACCACGACCACCACCATCACCATCATCATCACGATGCGATAGCGGTTCACGACCATTGTACTTGCAACCATGACGAGGGGGACAGCGGCGATGACGAGGTGGAGTTTGACCATCCGGATCACCGCTATGCTACGATGGGACCGATGGCAGTGAATGGCAAGGCACCGCTTGACTCCGTGCAGCGGCGCTTAATGGAGGCTTCAAGGGGTGGCAAACAGGTGGGAGCACCAGGTTCGGTGACATCGAGTGCAGACGGATACGAGAGCTTTGAGAACACGAGCAACAAGAAGAAGAGGAAGATACCGCTCTCGAGCGCATCATCGATGCACCAGAGCAGTTTGAGTGCTGAGATGGCGAGCATGGGGATTAGTAATATGGATGGCGCTGCAGACGAATACAGCCATGCGCAACGACCACACCACGCTGGTCCTGGCTCATCTCCTTCGGGCACTGGCATTAGTGGCGCTGGACGTGGCAGGTATGGACGTCAAAATGGCAGGGAAACCAGGAGACCGCTTGGAAACAACACAATGAATGCAAACGGATACGGCCCGAGGGCGCCTGCCCGCTCTGTCAGTGGTGGCGAAGTCAGGAGCATCGGTAAGTCAAGTCTTGAACTTCTCAGCCAAAGAGATCATCACATGCTCAAAAAAGAACATTCCACTGACACTAGCTTGTTTCATCTTTAGACATCGCTCCAGAACACACAGGCGGCATCATTTCACAGGCCATTAAAACTGCAGCGGAACAGGGACCTCTTACCCCTCAAAAGGGCAAAGAGAACGTCAGTCTTCTGCAACAATCAGCTTCTCATTCCGTCACTCCCAAGACCCAGTTCACCTTCACTTGCGAATCCGACAGTGCTAGCAAGATGGTCGACCAGCAACAAGCCATGGCAGATGCTGCATACCGAGCTGGATATGGCACACCGACCCGAGGAAGCCACCAAAATGGACAGCCTATGGGCCCTGGAAGTCGCATGAACGCTCAAGGCACGCAGACCACTCCTTCACGGAACGGCCAAGCACCTCGACCGCCGCCACAGCAGAATCCCATACCTCCGAACCAGCAGCCCGCTGGACAACAACCTCCACCTCCAGCACCCAAGCCCAAACAGCGTCGCCGCGCAAGCAAGGAATACGCACTGGCGGCTCGTCAACGCAAGTTGCAGCAGGAGTACACGAACTACCACCACCGTCCAACTGGCGACAACTTGTGGATCTGCGAGTTCTGCGAATACGAGGATATCTTTGGCGTACCACCTTACGCTCTGATCCGTTCTTACGAAATCAAGGACCGCGCGGAACGTAAGAAGGCCGCCGAGAAGCGTAGACTGCTAGAGAAGGCCAAAATGAAGAACCGCAAAGGCAAGAAGGGCGCGAAGGGTGGCAAGAACAATAATGCTGCCGCCGCACAGCCTGCACCAAACGATGGCAACGGCGCCTACGATCCCAATCAGCCACCCCCGGAAGGCGACGAATATTACGACGACGACGATTACGGCGATGACTACGAGCCCGTAGGCCCAGACGACCAATATCCTGCCGACTACTACCCGCCACCTCCTGTCCCAGCCGGCTCGCAAGCCGTTCGGCCTCCGGAGCCTGGTGGTCCTGAAGTAGGGTAGAACTTCGCTTTGGGGCTAAGTTTCCTCCTCGCGTTGTCTATCGCTTCGCAAAATTCGCGGTGATTCTCCTTTGCACGTCATTTGAGCGATTCTTGAACTTTTTGTCCTGGTGTTGGTGGAGCCTGGAGCCTGCGGTCTGCTTTCTTGTGCTTTTTTGGGGAGTGTTTTTCCATCGCTTGCATTCTGTTCCTTCTGTCATTGTTTATTTGCAAACATTGTGCATACGACTACGCATTTCACTGGCGCGCTATTACCCCCTCTTGGTTGGTTGGATGGTTGTGTGTGTGCCTCTGTCGCTCTTTTTGCTGGCATGCACTTTTTTTGGTTCCCCACTCTTTTATTTAATGGTGTAACGAAAATCATACTTGGTGGTTGGCGGAGTGACGAGGTCGGGCATTGGAGGGAAGGGAGGGATGTTGGATAGGGAGGCGGCGGAGAAGTGAATGAGTTTGGATAGATCTACCTGTTGTATCAAGGTGTTCTGCCCCAAGGCCCCTCGGCTGTCGCGCTGGTTCTGGATCTGTTACTTCGCTCAATCATGCGCCCGTCATATGCTTCAGCGGGACTTATCCGAAGCGCTGTTTGCCACTGTTTTCCACTACAAGACAACACTCGATTCCTGTCAAGTCAACAACATCGTCCACACCACTAAATATACCGATCTTCTTCGTAAGCTTTTGCCTCGGCGGCGTTTACGGTGCTCGGCAAAAATATCGTTAGGCCTCTGCGTCGCCGCATCACGGTTCCGAACATATTTTCGCCTGTAGCAGTCACCTTCTCCCATCGCGGTGAGCACCACTACTTAGCAACCTTCCGGCGGTGTTCACAATGGCCCACCGAGAGATGACTACAGCTTCACTGGCGACCAACAAATCCACTCCAATGCACGCCGCCAGGCATGAGCAGCACACGAGCGGGGATCTACCAGCGACCGTCGATGACTTCGGTGAGCTCAGGATAGACGACCCGCACGCCGGCGCAATGCCCTCAACGCATGATGCTCCTGGCGTACAGCCTCGAGTCAACTTTCCACTGCCTCGCGAGCTACGCGACCAGTAAGTGTTGGGGTGATTGTCAAGCGACGTTTGGGCTTGCGCTAACTTGCCTGGTTTCCAGAATCTATGGCTACCTGCTTAATGGCAAGTACAACAAAACCAGACATGCCCGACGTTTCTTTTACAAATTCCACACGCAAATTCTTGCAGTCAATCGGCGCATCCACGATGAGGCGGAACAGTACTTGTACAAGCACAACGAGTTTTTCATCTTTTGCCATGAAACGAAGCAGATTCCAAAAACCTTGATACCGCCATGGATTCCTTTGGTCGCTGAGCTCGGCGCAAGACCAATGAGATACCATTCACTTGAGGTAACTCTCCTGCTTCATCACGAAGAAACTGTTTGCAAGACTCCGGTGAGAGCCTGGCTTCTACTAGCCCAAGATTTCGATACGTTCTGTACAACAATCAACTTACGCATGAGCCGCGATATGGCCTCTCCCCGATCGCAAACGCCCATGCTGGCACTTCTCCAGGACATTTTGCTCATTGATCGCTACTCTGATGAAGACGGTCATCCCTTGCATCCGCACCACCTGCGTCTTGAGTTTGGCAATCATCAATACCACAAACCAACAGCCGAAGCGCAGTCTGCTGTTGTCTCACGCTTCCGGTCCATGTCCAGCTCTAGCTTGCATATCGAAATCTGCGGGCGCGTAGTACAAACCGCCGAGCTGAAGGATTTCCGGATGACTGCGAGACCGAACCTCGTATGCGCCTCTTCGCTGGCATGGCGCATCTATTGGTACCTGGACAGCTTCAAAGAAGTAGCTGACTGCTTGGCACATGACGGCGACCTCGAGCTTGCGGATCGAATTTATCTCGATATATTAGACACCGCCAGAAACTTCCTTACTGTGCAAGCATCGCCTGATGTAAGCTATCATTTTCGACACCTCTTGCTCGACACGGCGTTGACATCGGTCAATCTCCATCTCATAACAGGAGATGTACCTGACTTCGCTGGGATGATCTTGCGCATAACCCATTCGACCCAGAATGGTCTATATCCAGCTTTGACAATGGCACGCGTCTTTCACATCATCCTGCTTTCAATTGCCATGTCGGGGTTGTCAAGCACGCCACATATCGAGATGACCATCGCTCAGTGTATCGCCGAATTGACGCTTCCTGGAAGTGGCAGCCGCCAGCTTCACGATGCTGCGATCCTCCAAAAGTGTCCCGATTACAGCAAGAAGTTCGAATGCAAAGATCTTCCCATAGAGTCTTGCAGTACACATGTGCTGTCGCCCGAGTGCATCAACCTCCGCAAAGCCGGCGGAGGGATCCGGACACCAGACAGCATCGATGGCTGGCTGGACAAAGAGATGTTGCGTGGAACTAGCAATGGGATGAGGGAGGCGATCAACGGGGCGCAGATCGCACGAGGCTGGCACGTCACGCGTTTTGAGGATGGTGACTAGATGCCCTGAGGCGAAACAGCCTCTGCATGCGATGGCTTTTCTCACCGGACGCACGCCTTCAGTCTTGTCTAACGGCGCTGCCATCAGCCCTGACGTTTGACGATGTGATGGATGGGAGTGTCAGGGTCGTGAGCATATGGGAGCAGTTTGAAGCGGAACGTTGGATGTGAAAGTCATGAAAGTGGTGAATGAGGTGAAGGTCAGATTGGCTTGCCGTATGAAGTGTTCTGCCTCAACCTCCCTCCTGGATGAAACTCACTTCACTGAAGCACAATTGTCACATGCCAACTTGCGGGACTTGCCGAAGACCCTTCGCCAACGCCTCACATCCCACACGCGCGCTACGATTTCTTTCTTACACAACACACAGCTCTACAAGAATATGAGCGCCCTCCACACACTACTACAAACATCGCTTCCCACCGTCAGCTTCCACCTCGTCGACACACACATCCAACAACCTTGTTGGGAATCATTTTTGCGAAGCTCTCTTGCTTTTGCGTTCACCTTCCACTCGTCCGCGACACCTTCAAGTCACTCTCCATCATTTGCAGCACGAAATAAACTACCCGAGACGTCATCACCGAGAGTTGTAACACCTTCGAACCTTCGAAACCGCTGTTCAACATGGCTCCTAGAGACATGACCGCAGTTCCAGACGCGAAAAACAGCTGCACTCAAACACAAGATGCCGCGACTGCTGAGCTGTATCTCACCGGAAACCTTCCTGCGCCTGGGGGTGGTATGCGCAAAGACGAGCAGCAAATCACCACAGCCTCCCATACACACGACTCGGCCATTGAGACTCCTCGGGCGAACTTCCCACTGCCTCGCGAACTGCGTGATCACATCTACAGTTACTTGCTTGATGCTAAGCACACCAGGATCAAGCGCGTCCGCATTGGTGACCGAGCGTATAAATTCCACACAGGCATTCTTGGGGTGAACCGCGAGATTCATGACGAGGCCGAAGAGTACCTCTATAAGCACAACGTCTTCGTCGTCATCAGTCACCAATTCTCAGATGCTGGCATCAGGGCATCTGCATCCGGTGCTCTTTGGGTTGCACAGCTTCAGGAACCCGGGTTTATGCACCGCTCGCTCGACTTGTACTTCTCAGAAGTCCCTCACGTTGCCTCTCAGCAGTCCGAAATTCCAAGGTCTCATTGGCTTGTTCTGTCGCAAGATCTCGAATTCTACCGTCGTACTGTGTTACTGCCCTTGACATCTCTGAGTCCACAGGCGCCTAAACTTGTTCTCTTAACATCTGATCTGGTTTCCGATACATTTCTGGACGAAGAAGGGAGACAGCTCAATATTCACTACATGAGGATTGAGCTCTGCAGCCATCGTCATACCAAGGCGACCTGTGGATTACAACGTTCTCTGCTCGCGCCTCTTCGCCCACTGGGCCGTCCCGGACTGCTCGTGTCAATCTGTGGAGATGTCTCAGACTCCTCGTCCGCTCGCGATCTAGAGATCTCCATCGGCTCGAGTCTGGTCTGCGCTTCCGCCATTACTTGGCACATCATTGGGGCACTGGACGGAATCAGAGCTGCGGCAGATACTTCAGCAGAAGCGGGCGAGCTTTCAATTGCTGCTGATATTTATGAGAAGGCCACGATAGCGATGGGAGACTATTGGAATACCTCAGCATCCTGGCTGCCTGCCATTCAGCCTGCTCTCTTGAAACTTATGGCTAATACGGAACTCACGAAGGCATACCTCTATTGGAAGGCACGTGACGCAGTCATGTTTGTTCTCACAGTCTCAAACCTTCTCGAAATGGCGGGATTCTTCAGGAGCGTCGCCGATCAGGAAAATATCCTACAGTCGCCGGGAATGTTTCACCTTACTCTGCTCGCGGTGGTGGTATCACCGTCAGCAGCCTCGCGGCCACCCTTTCCTCCCATCACCATCGAGAGATGTGTCGCTTGCTTGTCCGCTCCATATTCTGAGTACCGATCTCACGATGCCGCGATCTTGAAGAAATGTGCAGATCAGAGCAAGAAATTCGCGCCAGAGGACCTCCCCGCCGCCTCTTGCAGGTTCTTTGCCAAGGAAAGCCTCACTTTACCTTTCAGCGGTGAGCGTGTCCAAAAGCCCGATCACATAGTTGGCCTTCTTGATGTTCTCCAGCTACGTAGGATCGATACGGAGAAGAGGGAGCAGATCAACAAGTTGCAGGCGGAACGAGGTTGGACTATCACTCGTTTCGAAGATTACGACGAGGCGGACAGCTTGAGCGAAGTAGCTTGAGCGCACACGGCACAACGACTGGGTTTGAGGTGCATGTCTACGGGCGGACCAAAGTGGCGGAAAAGATGGTTGCTATGCAGCAATCATGCGGACAGACGGAAGTGTGAGTGTGGAGACTATGGCGGGGGAATGAAAGATTGATTTGGGATGATGAGTTTGGTGGGCGAGACAGAACAATGATTGCCAGGAGCTTGCTCAGGCTAGCTTTGTGGCAGGATGCAGTTTGAAAAGCGTTTTGAAAGCATGAAAGACATACTGTAAGTCACATCCCGTACCTTTGTTCAAATTCTGCTGCAGTGAAACGAAAGCAGTCGGAACCTCCCGTTGCTGCTAGCAAACCTCCTTGTGTTCTATGGGCGACCTGTGACACTTATATTACGACTTCATACTTTAGACAATTTCATCCTCCCCAACAGCTTCTAGAGCTACGACCTGCCCACATCGACTGCGCCGCGACCACCAGAGGACATGACCGACCAAACCACTGCGACGCTCTCCACCACTCCCGAGGACGGCCATGCGCTACGTGCGAATTTCCCTCTACCGCGCGAGCTCCGCGACCTCATCTACAGCTACCTCCTTGACAGCGTCCATACACGCCAAGTGAGACTCAAAGACTCCAAGGCCGTTACCGATCGTGTAGGCAATGGGTACCGTTTCCACACCGGTATCCTGGGGGTCAACCGCGCCATTCATGGTGAAGGTCAGTCAATTCAGTGTCGTCTACCGCTCACCAAAGAATGCTTGCTGACCCTGTGAAAAGCCGAGGAATATCTTTACAAGCACAACACCTTCATCGTTGCCAGCTTCGATTGGCCAGACTTTGCTAGAGCTGTGAATGAACAGCCGACATTCTCCGAGCAACTCATCGTGCCAATCGTCACCGACAAGTATGCCGCAAGAATGAAACAACACACGGTGCGCCTGCACATCGCCAAGAACATGCATCCGATCACAGCTGCGACATCTGTTGAGCGGCAAAACAAGACACCTATGTATGCTGTACTGTTTGTGGCGAACGACTTCCACGCCTTCTGCTTCTCGCTGCGCTACCGTGTAGGTGCATTGCACGGCTTTGCAGTTGTCGTTGCCGACGGTGCCGCTTCAGGAACACAGTTGAGCCTCTTAGGTGTCAACTCGTCGCGCCAGAAACTCAAGCCGCCGGCTATGAAAATTGAGTTCCGTGACACTCGATTTCGCGCGGCAGACAGCGACCTGCAACGTGATCTTCTAAGGCCAGTAAGCAGGGTTGTATCTCCCAGTCTGCAAGTCTCCTTGAAAGGGGCCCTCCGTCTACCAGATGACACTGACATTCACAGCATCAAACTTACTATGGGGCCAACTTTGGTCAGTCACAACGCTCTCGCATGGTACTTTTTCGGCGTGATGTTGGAGGGGAAGCATCTCGCGGACGCCGCCCTTCTATGGGGAGAACCCGAAATCGCACTTCGCCTGTATCGCACTATCGGCGATCAAATCAACCAATGGATAGATTCGGTGATCAATCAGGGTTCGAACGTCGCAACGGTAACTCTTTCGGCATTGAGGTTTGACATCTCAATCAGTATGGCCTACAAGTACATGAAGATGGGAGATATGGGGAACCTCACGGACATCTGCACTGACCTGGAGCGTATTCTGCAAATTTTTGGCGCGGCTCCAGGTCCAACTGGTGATGGAGCGATTCAGCAAGCGATGGCACGGATCCGACACATACTTCTCCTCAAGGAGCTTTTCACCTTCGACCCCAGCAGGATCACCGGTGACCGCACTGCCGCGAAGACTGTGAGGCAAGCCATTAAACTACTGACAGAACACGCAAACGGGCCGTACACGCAACATGATCTGCGAATTCTGGAAGCAGCCGAGAACAAGGAGGATCCCGCCACGAATCATCTGTCCCGGGAACTTTGCAGCGTATGCAAGCTCGAGCCCATCATATCCGCGGTTCACCAGAGCCTCGATTTTCCTCAAAAGCCGGATCATCTTGTCGGCTTGCAGAACACCAAATTGTTTCGCGAACTCTCTGCGGATTTAAAGATGAGAGTCAACGAGATACAGCGAAAGTACCGGGCGCAAGTCACTCAGTGGGATTGAGCTATCAAATGGCGGAACGTCAAACTGGTCGCTCTTCTTTACGTAGAGAGTACCCGATGATTAGTTGGACCAGATTGCGGTGGTGCAGGAAACATCGAGCATGATAGCTGGGTAAAGTGAGTTGAAGAAATGAGTGATCCAAGATAGGTAAAGTAGGTAAACAAGAAATGGTTTCGTGCTGAAGAGCAAGAGCGAGCATAAATTCAGCACCAAGACGGGTGTCTAAACAGAACAGCATTTGGAAGGAAAAGTGATGTTTGCGAGAATCGAAGTCGCGCGTACGGTCACTCGTTTGCCACAACAAACACTGAAGCCTTCGCCTTTGACCGCCACCTTGCGACTTACGACTTCACCCGCGACTTGACTTTCCAACCAAATACTTTCGACCATCGCGTTTCCGGCACAACACCAACAAAGGCCTTCCGCGCAAAAATGGCACTTCCGAATCTGCCGATTCCGCGCGAGCTGCGTGACCAGATCTATGGATACCTCCTCGACAGCGCATACACCAGAGTCACACGATATCCAGACAGCTTCGACGACACCAAAGATTCCTTCACTAGCCAGAGCTACAAGTTCCACACACAGATTCTTGCCGTCAACCGCGCAATTCACGATGAAGCTGAGGAGTACCTTTACAAGAACAACATCTTCGTTGTCGCGAGCTTTGACTGGCCGAAATTCATACAGAAACAACAGCGTGGAGCGGTCATTGAAATGATGTGGTCACGCTTCGTCAGTGAGAAACATGTGGCCAAGATGCGACACCACACAGTTCGTATTCATCTTGCCAAGAACCTGGACAAACCGAAGCCAGCCAACGTCGCTACGACTGGTCGTAAGGCCCAGCTACAGTCTTACTTGTTTCTGGCGAAAGACCTCAGCGCATTCTGCACTACCATCAAGTTTCAGCTCAAAGCCGCTGGAGTGGGCTTCTCGATGTTGATCGGAGATCACGGCCATGACCCGTTGGAGATCTTGCATGTTGCAGGAGTGTCAGATGCGGACGCGAAAGCACTCAAGCCACCACACCTCAAGGTTGAATTCCGCGACACTGAAATTTATAAGACGTCCGGCAGGTGGCAGCGAGAGCTACTTGATACCCTCAGCGAGGTCGTTATTCCCGGCATGAAGGTGAGTGTCAGCGGAAACCTCCGTATCGAAGACCAAGAATACACTGAGCACCTCAAGGCGAAGATGGGCCCGGTCTTGTATAGCCGATGTGCAGATTCGTGGGCCAGGTTCCAGACGTTGTGCAAAGCAAAGCTCTCAGCGGACGAGGCCGTGAAATCTAGCGAGCTGCATCTAGCAGCTCACATGTATGCCAGGATCGTCAAATTTGCTAGGCTGCCGTTGGAAGGTACAAGTGCGTCGAGGGCGGCGAACGAGTCCATCTTTGGGCTGCTTTTCGACGTCCTTTGCACTCTGTGCTACTTGCAAATCAAGCTACACGATCTCGAAAACCTTGCAAACACCGCCGAGTACCTCATGCTCTGGATGAATACCAAGCTGGCGGCAAAGTCTCCAGGATCACCACCTGGAATAGGTTACCCTGAGGGTGCCGAAGCTCATTGCCGTTACCTGGGCATCGTTTCCAACATGCTTCTCCGCGCTCATTCCACTCGAGCAGCTGTAATCACAATGAGCGTTTCTAGAATGTCAGAAATCTACTCAGAGCCAGCGTTCCGGGGAAATCCTTACGCTATACACGATCTCGCGATACTCGACAAAGTCTCCAATCCAGAAGATGAGGCGTTTCTGCACTTTCCGATACACCAGTGTGGTGCATACAAGCTGCCAGTGTCGCCCCTCAAGCTCTACCTAAACGACAACGTTCCAAAGAAGCCCGACTACATAGTTGGGCTCCAGAACCTTGACACCTTACGTCGGATCGGCGATGGAACGAAGACCCAGATCAACACGATACAAAAGATCTATCGTCAGCCGCTCACTAGATGGGAGTGAGTGCCTCTAGCATGTCACTTTGCCTGGGGTATCAGTGGCTGTGCTTCGTCGCAGTATTGTTGCTGTGGTGGATTCGTTTTTGGAGAGATTGGTGTCAGACTTCCATGGCAGCCGCTTTGTAGAGGCTAAGGGTTCACTGCTATTGTATCAACATCGGGAGGTCGAGCATCAGACTAGCAGTTTGTTGTAAGAAGGGACGAGAGCATGGAAAAGAAGTATGTGTCGCAATGGGGGAACGATCTGTGAGTGATAGCTAGTCCCTCAATCCGAATTCACTGTCCTCAAACCAGCGCCCTGCGGCGTCCTCTTTCACTTTGTAAGTCAATCTATACCGACCCCACTCATTCACACTTCACTCATACAGCGCCACATGTGGATCCACGGGATCTGCCGAAGTTGACGTCGTTGTCGCCGTTTGCAAAGCAAACAGTCGCAAGCGCAGCTCTTTTTCTCACCAACCACGCTCCTGACCCGCTTCCACTTCCACTTACTACCTGATCGCCAACCGGCAGTCGTCCTACTGACCACGATTCGGCCGCCCTAACCATAAAGGTCGCACCGGTAACATGTCGGACAAGCAAATCACTACAGAGCTCTCAAACATGTCGGTCAGCGAGCTGCCGCCGAAACTACCCAACTTCCCACTCCCGAGGGAGCTTCGCGACAAGATCTACGGCTACCTGCTTGACGGTAGCTACACTCGGTCAGAGAGAGGTAGCACCCAAAGCCAGACAATGGCCGAGTTCCAACGTCATGTTGTGGAGGAAAATGCTTACCACTTCCACACGAACTTACTGTCGGTCAACCGTGCCATCCACCAGGAGGCCGAGGAGCTGCTTTACAAGCGAAACATCTTCATCGTGTTTAGCTACCAGTGGCCTAAGATGTTTGATAGGACATCCGGCTGGTCCTGGGTGCCCACAGTTTCGAGGAAGCACGTCGCCAGGATGACGCGTCACTCTCTTCGCATCCATGTGTCGCCAGGGACCTCAGTCCTTACAGATCTCGCCCATCAGACAGGCAAGAATGCTCCTATAGAGTCCTGTCTTGTCTTGGCGAAGGATCTCGGATCTCTTTGCTTCGCGTTGTCGGTTCCGGCAGCTTTGATTGGTAGTCCGGCTATACAAATTCAAACTGGCTTGTCCGGCGACATTTGTGTCAGGACAGACATCCTCATTGGCAGGAAAGAAAAGTCCATGCAAATGAAACTTGAGCTTCGAGACACACACTACCGTTCCATGACTGCTTCACTACAGCGAGACCTACTTACGCCACTGTCCGGTGTCATTTCTCCGAGTCAGCGAGTCGTATTCACCGGCAGCATTTGCGACACCTTCCAGATTGAGGGCTTAAACAGAATGATGGGACCTAGTCTGGCTTGCTGGACAGCCGTCGCTTGGTCTTATTTTGAAAAGATTATCATGGCGAAAGACATCTCTGATGCCGCGCTCGAGCATGACAGTCCGGCATTCGTGCTTTTTCAATACTTGGCTGTGGAACTCCTGTCCGCTGATCAGATCGAGAAGGACATCGTACGTCACGAGCTCCTTAGCAACCACCAGCAACTTTACGAGGCAATGCACATCTTTCACTTCGAGCTCTTGGTCAATATCGCATGCATCAGACTCAAGATGCGTGACATCAAAGGCTTCGGTCCTGCCGTCAAAGCCGCCACAGACTTTCTGAAGAAAATGTTTCAAGAACCTGGTTTCTCGCACGGCCTTCCAGACGGACTGGAGCCATACTATGATAGTATTAGCTTCTGGTCGCATCTCTGGGGGAGCGAAAAGATCACCGGTAACCTGACGGTGGGGCTCAGCATTGGCAAGCTTCGTCATACTGCCAGCCAACACGGTCCACATCAGACGCATGACCTCAGTCTTCTGGAGAGCCTTCCAGATCATAATACAATCTTGACCCGGGAGCTTTTCCCATACCACCGCTCCAGCATCTGGAAGCTACCTCTACCACGCACGTCATTCTACAAATCCATGCCCGGACTTGAGCACGTCGACAACTTCAAAGGATGGCATGACATTGACCTCCTACGGTCAATGGACGACCAGAAGAAGCAGTCTCTTAATGTCTTGCAGAAAGCCAATCGGGTTGAGGTGACGAACTTCGATCAGTTCTGAATTGAAGGTACGAGGGTGCCCACTGGGAAAGACAAGATTTGAACTTTCATCGGATGAAAGGCCAACAGTCAACATCATTTTCTACCACATTCCCAGCAGTCAAGCCAAATGATGCCGTTGCCGGTCCTTCGCCTGTGGTCATCGCGAATCAACAAGGAGGAACAAGGAGGGATGCCATAGCTTGTCCGCAAACAGAAAAGAAAAGAAAAGAAGAAAAAAACAACTTGGAAGTAAAGCGTCCGTTTGAGGGAACTTCATTCTAGTATAAGCTTCCCTCGAGTGCTTCTTACCCGATCGTTTTTGGGATCAGAAGTTTAAGTTGTCGAGCACTAATTAGCAGAGTATTGAATTTGATCTCAATGGCATGCACTTCCGAATACTCCAATGGCTACTTTAAAAGCACTATCAACTGTAAGAGAGGGCTTGTGAGATACATAATCCACCTCGCTGGTTCTCGCTATAAGCAATTGCTAAAGTCTGTTACATTAGCACGAGACCAAACTAGAGCGTACATGTAGATGATGTAGATCTCGATAGCAGATGAAGCGTATCATGTTCCTGTTTATCATAGTAGTAGTACACTAAATACCATAAAGGTTGTCGGGCTGCCAAAGCATCTCAATGTAAATTTGCCCAAGCGGAGACCTGCGAGCACTCCACTTTCACTTCCACCTCGTCATGTGCCACTTTGCGGGATGTGCCGCCGCTGCATAACAATCAGCCATATATAAGCAGCTCTTTTCGTTTCTAGTCGCGCTCCTAACACCGGACTTTTCCACGTCCGCTCGCAACCTTGTACATCTCTTGATCACCGCCGTTTCATCAACCCCTACGCAATCTTACAACACATCCTTGCAAGCTGATCTCTCGCACAACACAGCCCTCTCGCCTCCAACATGACAGAGCAACAGGTCGCCGCTGCGCTCTCGGGGATCTCGTTCAGTCCGCCGAAATTGCCCAACTTCCCACTCCCTAGAGAGTTGCGCGATCAGTAAGTGTTCGATCAGACTGTAGCACAGCAAAACGAGCATAGGGCAACTTACTAACTTCTCTCCGCCGCGGTATAGAATCTACAGCTACCTGCTCGACGGCGAGTGTGTACGCATAAAGAGAACATGGAGCCGCAAAGAGTACGAAGGCAACTTCAACAACAATCATAGTGGACCTCGGGCGTACCATTTTCACACCAACATCCTCAGCGTCAACCGCGCCATACACGATGAAGCCGAAGAGCTGTTATACAAGCGCAACACCTTCGTCGTATTCAGCTACGCGTACCCTGGTCTCGGATACGAGAACGGAGGCTTGTTCTGGTTGCCTATCGTTTCCAACAAGCATGCGCCGAGGATGAAGCACCATCCCGTACGTATTCACGTCTCACCGGGTACCGCTGGACTCATAGATCCGAGTCCCACTGGCAACGCATCCCCACCTTCTGCCATCTTCCTGGCTCGCGATCTTGGAGCCTTTTGTCTCATTATGACAACGGCAGGATTGTCTTGTGTACAAACGGGCCTGGCTGTATCACTCTTCGAAAACGGGAATGGAACACTAATGTTTGGGCCTTCCGGACCGGCCGACGCTCCCAAACTCATGGCACCGCAGCTCATGTGTACGTTGAGAGACACGAAGTACCGCCAGATCGATGCGGCGACACAGCGTCAAATTCTCGCGCCAATGGCTCAAATTCTTGCTCCGAGTCAACGGGTATCTCTCAAAGGTATCGTCTGCGATTCTCCGGAGGTTGAGCACCTGAAGCGAATCATGAGTCCCACCCTGAACTGATTTTCTGCCTACAAATGGTCATTCTTCGAGGCCATGTCGCTAGCGACAGACGTGGCCAAAACTGCGACTCTCTACGACGACATGGAGTTTGTAATGACCCTCTATCAGAGGATTGCTTGCACAGTGGAATCACTGACTTACACGCACGAGGGCGATCAGGTGCAACGCCAAGGTCTATGCATGGCAAGTCCCGAAGCTCTCGAAGCTTGCGAGATCCTTTTGCTGGAAGCTCTTGTGAATATCGCATGTTGCGCGGTGAAGATGCGCGACGGCAAAGCCCTTCACGAGGCATGCGAAGGCCTCCGCACGTCTATGCTGCGAAGAGCAGCAGAGGACAGAGGGTTCCGCAAAACTCCAAAGCCGCTCGAGCGCCTCTGTTACAGCGCCGTTATTTGGACGAAACTCTACCGCGGCCTGGACAACACTTTGCCATCCATCAGAGATGTGGTGGCTTTCTTGACAAGCTCTGATCCCGAGCCGCACCTGGCCCACGATTCCGAAATCCTCTTACGCTTTCCAGATCAAGGAGCCGAGGTGACCCGCAGGCACTTGCCGCTCGAGCAGTGCAGTGCGTTCCAACTGCCTCTCCCTGGCACACCTTATCACAAAGCCTTGATGGAGCAAGACCGTTTCCAAGGCTGGCTCGACATGGATCTTCTTCGCCGCCTCGATGACGATATGAAGAAGAAAATCAACGACCTGCAAAAGTACTTCAGAATCAAGACCACGGCTTTCGATGAACTTGAACTTTGAACCTGAACGCTTGCGGTTGGTTGAAACCCAAAGACGACCGGACCCGCGGTCTCGTGACGAAGAATTGCATTCCGGATGAATATCCTGAGATGTTCCAAGAGGTGTCTCCAACAGAGAAAATGAGAAAATGAGAGAATGAGAAAAAAAAGACTGGAGATGAAGTCTCGAGAAGAGGCACGACTCGAGTGGAGGTGCATGTTCAGCATGCTTTTGCGTTCAAAAAAGTTCTCGTGTTTGACAGCATCTTGTTTCGTTGATAGCCCCTACGGCTATACCAGCGACCAGAAGTATGAATTAGCCAGCATCATTAGAAATGCCGCTTCACAGTATCTCAATGGCCAACTTTCGCTTCCAGTGACCATAGCTGATGGCACTTGCCTCTCTTCCACAGCGTCACGATGGAGGCGGCGTCTTTGCCTCACAGGCACATACGCAGAGTTGGGCAGGTGAAGTGTAAGGTGTGTGCCGTGACCATCTGAGGTAAATAGATTAACAAAATATCCACTGGTCCTAATTCCACCACTCGCAGCGACAACCTAGGCATATGAAGTCGCCCAAACACCATCACACCATCAAGGTGCCCAAACTCTAAATCGCCGCAAGTCCAGAATCCAAATCCAGACTCCACAACTCTGACGGCATGCGGGGTCGACGGGTCGATTTATATTGAGGGGTATTTGTAAGGCAAAGGGCAAGGGACGCCAAAAGGCGGCAAAAAGAACACAGCTGTTTAGTTCGGATTACTCGTTTCGTCATACTATATAGTATCTCAATCCCCATTACAACACTTGTATATACTCCAATCCACATCCTGCACACCAAACATCCAAACAATACCAACAATGGCCGTCCAATCCTTCCTCCAAATCGTCGGCGTCCAGCCCTCCTCCGCCACCCCCAGCAACAGCACCCTCATCATCATCGACGCGCAGAACGAGTACGCCGAAGGCAAGCTTAAAGTCACCAACGCCGCTTCCTCGCGCAAAGCCATCGCCTCCCTGCTGCAGAAGTACCGCGAAGCGAAGGGCAGAGTCGTGCACGTCGTGCACCAGACGCCGAACGGCGCGCCGGTGTTCACACCTGATTCGAAGCTCGCGAAGGAGTTTGAGGAGCTGGAGCCAAGGGAGGGCGAGAAGGTGATTAGCAAGAACCACCCGTCGAGTTTTGCGGATACGGATTTGCAGGAGTATTTGGGTAGTGAGGCTGGGACGAAGGTTGTGTTGACTGGGTATATGGTGAGTCTTTCCTGGAGAATGTCGGCGTGTTGAAGATGGCGAGAAGGCTGACTTATGATTGCAGGCACAC